>JAHFWL010001105.1:0-60289 GCA_021292165.1 Shinisaurus crocodilurus
CCCTGCTGCAGATGAAGGAGGAGATGAGGAGTTGGCAAAGGGTAGCAGCTGGGCTGACTGGCCATTTGAAGGCTTCCATTGGCCTCCCTTCCTTCCATACTGGCAGGCCCATCTGCCACATTCCCACTTTGAGTGGGAGGCAGTGGAGGGGGGTGATCATGGGAGGCATGGTGTGAGGGGCAGAAGTTATGTAGGCAGCCAGCCAGGACTGAAGCAATGCAAGGTTTTTGGGACCAATGCTACTCCCAACAAAAGCATTGCCGGCTAGGGCCAAAGCATCAGGCAAGAGTCATCTGGTGAAGTCGGGGTGCATCAGCACTAAGGACTCATGGGGAGCATTTCCATTTTGCATGCCCCATCCCCCTCTCCACATGAGACCACATGCCATGATTGCCTCATGCCCCAGTCCTCTTGGCAGACGGAAAGAGCAGTAGTTATGGTGGCTGGCAGATAATGGAGGAGGGAAACCAGATCCTCTTGCCCTACCCTCCTTTCAAAAAGGCCCTCCTAAGAAAAGAGTTCCTAACCAGGGCTCTAGGAGAATTCAGTGGTAATTCAAATTGTGTTCTATTTTTGCTCTAGAAGAGTTCAACTGAATAACCACCGTGTCCTCAATACACTGCTCTGATATGGATACCCAAGTACAAAGTACATCATCTTCAGTGTCAGAGTTTGTGCATTCCCAAAACATCCCCCCCCATTAAACACACTCACAAAGAAGGCCTTTCTTGGTCACCACTTCTGAAAAGTCATGCTTGGGGGGAAATGAATCCTTCAAGCATAGTCTGATAGATATAAGTTGTACTTGGGTATCTGTCCTCAAAATATCTCAGGGAATGTGCCCCCCATTCATTCTTTACGGCTTTGTATAACCGAGTAAGAACAATGCTCGCAAATGAAATGCTTGAGATCAGAGATAACTGCTGCAAAGTTCCATGCATTTGATTCATGCCAAAATCATGTTGCTTTTCATTCCTGTCCAGGCCTTGCAGATAATCAAGGCATAATAGTCAACATGAATCACAGTGGCCCTCTTAGAAGCAGCACACTTGGCTAGATTGTGCTGGAATCAGCTCAGAAGTAATCAGTACTTCAGCATTTGGTAAAATTCCCTGGGAATTGCCGAACACATATTTCTAATGTCTTTCTTCGTCCATAGTTCTTCCCCAGCATTCTTTATAGCAACCCTCCCCTACCTGGTGCCTTCCAGATCTTTTGGACTTCAACTCCCATCAGCCTCGGCCAGCATGGTCACTGGTGAGGAATGCTGGGAGTTGTAGTCTGAAACATCTGGAAGGCACCAGGTTGGGGAAGGCTGTTCTATGGCCTGGCGCAATTTTATAGGGATGGGAACAAGCAATGTTTGAGCATGCCAAGATTCTCTGAACCTCGCTGCTTGTCCCTCCTCAATCTGTGCTTGCATTTGTGATGATGGTTCATTTTGCTTGAATGGTGAAATTGTGCAAAACAAACAGCAATAGAATGTGAACATTGCACAAAATTCTCCAAATTTGCACACATTTCCAAAGTTGTGCAAATTTCCCCCATAGACTAAAGCAGTGCTTCTCAACCTTTTTTGCCCCATGCATCCTTTTCACCATATGTCAGAATGTCATTCCCCCTTTCCAAGATTGTCTGACTTAATCTGTGCCATACAATAAAGTGTGATGTCCTGTAGATTATGTACAATCTGTAGAATTGTAATTTGTAGAAAGATCAGTATTCCAACAGTTTGAGTCTGTGGTCCCAATTCCACCCTGAAACCCTAAAATCCCCCCTGGGGGGGATTCCCCCCTGGTTGGAACCCCTGGACTAAAAGCTGGTTGATTTTTTTTTTTTAAATGTGCATTTTTAAAAATTTGCACAAAATCAAAGGGGGGAATTTGCACAAATCGAACGCAAGCACATGTTCAAGAATTTGTGAACATTTTCAGCGGGTGTGTTCTGCTTGCGCTCGCCTTCACAATTGCGAACAGGGCATGCACGCATGTTTTGCAAGCAGAAATGAAATCTCATACACCCCTATAATATGCTGCCTCCTCCTCTCCCTCAGGTGATTTCACTCCCCCTTCCCTCTTTTAGCATGGTAGTGTTACATCTGCACCAAGGTTAATGCCAACCATGATTATCTTCTAAGTAAGTTTGCAAACCAACTTCAAAACCTGGTATAAAACTAAACATGGGAAGCATTTGGTGCAGACATAATGCTACACCACAGTTAACTCTGAAAAGGAAAGAGAGGAGGTGTTTGCATGGGAGCCTACTGCATGCTTCCCTTTTCTGAAAATGTAGTTAAGAGATTGAGAAATGTTATGCCTCCACGAGGCCAATGTCAATGTTTTTGGTAAGTGCATATTCATATCCAAGTAGCACCGGAATGTTTTTCCAGTCATTTCTCCTTGACTGTCTCTTCGGATCTGCCTGCTGATGCACCAAACATCACAGCACTTGCTAGTAGTTTGGAATACCATTCTGTAAGGGTACAGGATACTCAAGGTGTTTTGAATACTGTATACTGTTCACCTTGGTCACCAAATCCTTGGTTGGTGATGAAACAGACCCCCCCCCTTTTTAATAACTGTGACTATGGGCACATAGGCTACATCATCAACGTTTGCCAACCTGAAGAGAGGCATAAGTACTTTCTCATGCACAAATGAATCAGAAGTTGGAAATAGTCCATAGTACAGAGCTGAAAGATAGTCAGCATTGCCTTTGGTAAACTGTGCTTCACTCTATCACATAGTCATGAACCTCATTAAAAGCTGTTTTCAGCTGGAAGTGTGAAGAAGAGGCACTGCATGCCCCCGAGACTGGTCTCAATTTGGAAAGCCTCCAACTGTGCACTTTCCTTCCATCTCCTTTTCACTTTCCCAGTATCGTTTCCTCTGCCATCATCATGACACATTTGGCATGCCTTGCCCCATAGCTCCTCACAGACTCTGTCAGCCTTCTCTCTCATTTCTTTCAAAGTGGAAACACAAATATTTACCATTTCTGCAGCTCGGCCTAAATGCATCTCCTTGCTCTGTAGTGCTGAGTTGCCAGGAACAAAAACAGACAGCACATCTTTCACTAGGAGAGCTATACCCACAAAGTCGATGTTGGCACATTGCCTTTGTAAATGCCTCTGCCTCCATGTTGAGTCTGCCGGCACTACAGATTGTCTTGGAGGTTTTATAATTCGGAACACCCGTTATCTTTTCAAAGTTATGACAAGTAGTAGTAGAAGTGGCCAAATGGCCAGTCCACCTTGGCTCCAAAAGTTGTAGCAGATCATTGCCTGAATAAGCATAGGGGACGCTTGCACCCTGAGGCACCCCTGCAGATGGTCGATGGGGGAAGTTGTCTGACTCTGTTGACCCTTCTGATGCACCACCTGAGCCATGTGGCTCAATGTGGCTCATGGTAAGGCTATTCCTGATTCATGCCATGATGGAGATGACCCCATTTGTATGATTTAGGAGGAATGCATTGCATGGTCAGGAATACCTCCAACTAAAGCGTTTCAATTTTATATCTTGCTCTGTTGTTTAAAGGAATTTACACAACATCCATCCATCCATTCATTATATTTCTATATCAGTGACCCAATAGCCCAAGCTCTCTGGGCGGTTTACAACGATTAAACCCCTAAAAATGCAGTAAAATAATGTAATATAAAACCATAGGCATACAAAAAATTAAAAACAACTTTACACAATCAGCAATGACATCCTTCAGCACCACCGTCGGCATATGTGTCAGGGAGCCACGACCAGCAGTGCCATGTACAGGCAGTTCATATATTGCTAGGATCTTTATGCACTCCACTATTTTGATGATGCCTATTTTTTTCCAAATCTGCTCAGTAACAAATAGGGTATGAATCTCTTTCCCCACTGCTGACTACTGTTACTCTTCCTCCCATGTACACATTGCAGTAATATGAGATTTGGATGAGTAATGCATGGAAAATCCTCTTTTGCTTTCTAGAGCAGTCCTCATTACAACAAACACCATCAGAGAAAGCTGGTACCCAGCTTTCCTCTTCTGTATTTATTCTACAAGGGTAGCAGAAATCCGTGTCACTGGAAACTGAGTATTCCACTCAGGGATGTCCAGTGTACCAATTCAAATTAAAGCAGCACTCCCTGTCTCCAACTTTGGATTTTGGTTCCCTGGGGAGATGCAGTTGCATAGGCCGTGTGCTGTCTACTTTGGTACACTTTCCCTAGAAACGTGATCTGTGGAATGATCATCTGCCATGACTACAGTAATACCTTGGATTGCGAGCATAATTCGTTCCGGAACCGTGCTTGTAATCCAAAACACTCTTATATCAAAGCGAGTCTCTGGCGGGCCTGAGCGGCATAGTGGTTAGAATGTTGGACTGGGACTCAGGAGATCCAGGTTCTAGTCCCCGCTCAGTCATGAAACTCACTGGGTGACTTTGGGCCAGTCACTGACTCTCAGCCTAACCTACCTCACAGGGTTGTTGTGAGGATAAAATGGAGAGGAGGAGGACTATGTAAGCCGCCTTGGGTTCCTTGCAGGAAAAAAGGCGGGGTATAAATATAATAAATAAATAAATAAAAATAAGGCCTTGCTCGTTTATCAAGTCAAAATTTATTAAAATTTTTTGCTTGTCTTGCAAAACGCTCTCAGACCAAGTTACTTGCAATCCAAGGTATTACTGTACTGGCCTTTGACTGTGCAGCAGAGCAAGAAGCTTACACACACCCCAGTGATCCTGATAGAGATCACTTTTTCCTCACTGCTAGCAGCAGGAGAGAAAGAGCAATCTTTATGAGGACTGCTGGAGTGGCAATCCCCACCCCCAGCAATCCTGATACAGGCCACTCAGAAAGAGCAATTTGTTTCAGGATTGCTGGGGGAGAAAATCCGGCAGTCGGGTGAGCAGAGCATCCTTGGGGGTCTCAATGAAGGCCTTGGATGTTGTGTGTGGTGCCCCCAGGCTGCAGGCTGTGCACCCTAGTGTAGACAAGATTTTTTTTTAAAATGTAAGAGAATAAGACTTCTAGTGGCACTAATGGCACCTGCCATCTCCCTCTCTCCTTCGTTCCTGGCCTAGAAGGTGTTTTCCACAGACAACCATCCTCAGCCCTGCAGTTCCCACTGTCCTGTGCTCTGAAGCCTCATGACTGATGAATCGGTGTATTTTATAATACTTCTCCTCCGCCTTCCCTCTTTCCATTGCTGGAAGAGGAGGAGGAGAGAGCTCCCTTCCCCCATCACTATAAGCAGTGACAGCAGGCTCAGTCAGCCAGCATTTGCCTCCTCTGTCTACTCAGCTTTCCCCCTGACATCTCCTCCTCCTCCTCTTGGGGTCCCCCCCCTTCTGCCACTGGGACACACAGCTGCTCCTCCTCCACCTGGCTCACTCACAGTGGCACGAGGTCTGGCCAAGGCAGGATCTCCAACAGCGTGGCATCAGAGTTGACTGCACTTCCTGCAAGAGCTGCCTCCTCAGGTGCCTCCTGGTTGGAGGTCTTGGCCTGGCCCCTGCGCTGCTGCGTGCAAGCCAAGAGGAGCCCAGCACTTGCACTGGGAGGGAAGGACTTGGCTCGAGTGGCAACACTACACTACTCACCATGTGAATAGGCAACTGGGACGAGAATCTGTTTATATGGCCCAGGTTGCATATACTTATACCAGGTCTTTTCATGGAACCAGAGTCTTTTAACTACAAACCACATGTTCCACCACTGTTACAACTCCCTCCCCCATAGCTTGTAACAAAACTTTTCAAAGCAAAGACAGTTTCCCCCACCCCCATTGCCATCCCTGTGGCAGAATATTTCTCTTCTCCAAGGTGACATTGAATTCAGCAATCCAATAATCCTCCGAGCTGATTATGCCAGGAAAATTGAATGTAGAGAAGTTGTGCTATTTGTTTCATCTACATGACAGAAAGTTTCCCCCACCCTAGGTGAAGTGGAGTTCAGCCAATCCGATGATCCCCATGTGGGGAAAACAAAATCCCAGTCCTTGCTGATTGGACCGGGAAAGAGCTACAGCGTATGTGTATATATTATTTAAGGAAAGCAATGGTAAAGGGATAATTGTGTCCTACAAAAGGCACCTGGGACCCTGAGGGACGAAACAATGTGTTTTACGGTCCTCAGTTTCTGAGTATTTTCTTTACATCAGCAAATCTGCTACTTTGTTTCATCAAAGCGAACACAATGTCTGGAAGGAGTTGTGTCAGGGGACCCATCCCTTGAAACACCTCATGTCTTTTTTGTTCTGTTTTTCCTGGCTTCCTTAAATATTTTATACTGGCCACAAATTAAATTTCGAGTAATGAGCAAAATAACACACTCGTGATGTCAATCTTATCTTCTTTGCATCCAAGTTCGCATTAATGAATAGAACTAGACAGGACAAAGAAAACTGGGCCGCCACCAAAACCAGGAACTCCATAATGAGGTCCTGTATCCATGTGGATGGAGCCAAGTATGGAGCAGTAAAGAGCAGCAGGCTCCAAAATGGAATTTGCCCCTCAGGCTGAAAGAGGCTGAACACCCGCAAATTAGAATTTGCCCCCCCACCTCACCAAACTGGAAAGAGTCCAAACTATCCTACTTAAGTGAGGGTGACTGTATCACCTAGAGATCTTTTGGACACAACAGGTACAAGATATCCATGTGCGGCCTTAGCTGCTGGATGAGAGCCAGGTGTCAGACACAGAAGATACAGTAATACCTTGGATTGAGAGCATAATTCGTTCCGGAACCGTGCTTGTAATCCAAAACACTCTTATATCAAAGCGAGTCTCTGGCGGGCATGAGCGGGGCCGATTTCAGCCCGCTATGCCTGCTCGAGGCGAGCGGTTACATCCTGTATTGCAAGACGTCGCTTGTTTATCAAGTCAAAATTTATATAAAAAATTTGCTTGTCTTGCAAAATGCTCTCAGACCAAGTTACTTGCAATCCAAGGTATTACTGTAGTACTGTTGTCCAGGGAAAGTCTCAGCCTGACCTGGAATGGAAGCCTATATAATTCTTCCATGTCAGGGAAAACCAGTGACTGGTCTGGGTTGCTGTAACTTCCCACAGCCTTGGAGCACTTCACAGCCTAAGGAACATTCCAGTCTGCTGCCCATGCAGATTTACCACGTGGGGCATCAGTATGCAGATGCGTAGGTTCTCAGTTTGATCTTGGCAGTTGATAACAAAGCGTAAGAGGAGGGGCATTCACATATTGCCTCTGCATATGTTCACCAAACACATGAGAGCGCCACATCATGCTTGATACCCATGTCTGCTGCACGCCGACAGTATGGATACACGTCTTTCCCCCCTTCATGAGAAACTTTGGGAGGATTTAAGTTGGGGAAATGGATTTGCATCATGACCCCATGCAAATTAGAAAAAGGCTTCAGGAGATCCGATCATGGATCTCCCACATAGTTTGGCTTGTAGTCACTTGCTGCACTAGAAGACAAAGGATGACGAAGCAATTTTCACGTGGGAGGAGGACATTTCTTATCACTGTTAATGCAGAAGGGAAGCAGAGCACTCTTTGTGATGTCAATGAACATGATCTCTCTAACCAATGGTAGTTTTTACATTCACATTGCAAACTTGTTGACACAAAGGACTACTTGAAGCCTCATGCAAGAACATCTCCAATGAAATGGTTAAGGGACAGTGTCAGTAAGCTATCTCATGGAAGCTGGGCCCATGGCATTGCACTCGGTTCCATGTTGCCAGAGGCAGGACAGCCAAATAGTGTTTGATCAAAATGAGTTCTACCACCTGTTCAGCTGTGCGTGCAGCTCTATTGTTGCACAAACACAGAAAGCCTTTTATTGATTATTCCAGTTTCTAGCACTGTAGGTATCACTCCCACTTAGATATCCTTTGCCTATATGCAGCTCCCCTCTAGCAGAGACAGTCGACTTATGTTGTCTTTTAAACCAGGTTCAGACAATTGGTGCTCCTGTCCTTTTGGAGGGAAAAGATGGTAGATGCTGCGGTATGCTATTTCTCTTTTCACCAATCTCACTGTGGAGGACCTCCTCTTCCACAGGGCCCCTTAAAAACACCAACACTGGTCACCATCACCCTTTGTCCTGGTAAGGTCAACACTGTCTTGGGTATAACCCTTCAAGGTGCTCTAGATATCCTTTTCCTCTCTCCTAGCACACTGCTGTTGCTCTTTTCTAGGCCTTTCCCCTTGTTTGTGGGATCTTTCCTTCTTCACTTTCCTCTGCCTTGGTTTCCTCCCTGTCAAAACTCTGCTGGCTGCTTAACCTGCTTCATCCTTCTGTTTCATTCTCCTTTCCTCTCTCAATGGTTATGCAGTGCTGGCTGCCATCATCCTAGTCCTCTTCCAAGACTGCCTGGCCTAGGCTCAGGCCAGGAAGCCTCTTCCTCTGGTGATGACTCTGAGGCTGAAGATCACCCCAACTCCAGCATTCCCATAGGCACACCTCACACTCCAAAGGGGTCACACCACCAGGCCCTTCAGCAACAGTGGTCCTTGAGGCACCCATGGCCAGGGCTGTTGATGAACTTATTTTGCCCATGAAATTGGAGAAGGAAGCTGAGGGACCACTCAGCCCTGGAGAGTGTCGGCACCAAACTGTGCTGTCACAGGTGACCTCTCACCAGCAAAGGACATTCTTGAGGGCCCAACGAAACCTAACTCCTCAGAAGTAGGAGTGCTCATCAGAAGTAGGAAGGATCCTCACAGATAGGGGATTCCTCAGGAGCAAAAAGTCTGGAGGACTGGGTTTTTACCAGGCTACCTAAGCCTTCATTTCCAGTCCATCCACTGCTGGAACAGCACAGGTCCTATGCCATGTGATCCCAAACTGCGCTGCCCATGCTTTGTACTCCCAACTTTGCCTTGATCCTGAGATCATCCTTGTCCCTTGACTTTTCCTTTGTCTTTGAACCTGGCTTTGCTCAGCAACCCAACCATGGACCAAATTCAAGTGGGACAAAGCCTAGTCTACTCAGATCTCCTTCCACTTCACTCCCTGCTACTTTCCTCACTTCCTCCTTGCTTGCCTCCCCCTTACTATTGCCCTGCCACTTCAGCCTCTTTCCATTCTAAACTTACCACCCTGAACAATTGTTGGTCAGGGTATAAATGCCTCCTGACCAGCAAGTGGTCATGGGCCCTTGTCTCTCCCTGCTGTAGCTTCTTCCAGGTTCTGTACTGGTCAGCAAATCCTCATTGCTTCTTCTGCCTGTGGCCATCAAGATCTGCCACCACCATGGTCCAACTTTTGCACTGTGAGGATAATGTGGGGAGCCCCAGCCCCAGCCCCTGCAAAAGGCTGACAAAGTACTATTACTACCGAGAAGTAGAGATCATCCACAACCCATACTTCCTAGCTCAAAACTACAGACCTTGGCAGGCTCATTATGCTCACCTCAGTACATGGCAAGCATTACAAAGTTCTTTTCTGACTCAGATTAAAATATGTGAGCCAGAAAGTAACTTATACTGAATCAGCCATGGGAAACTGTTCAAGTAGCCCCTTGGGATCATGCTGGCCATTTTCCTTGGTTTGGATTCTGATGTGACCAGTGCTCCCTCATAAGAACACAATTAGAGTCCTGCTGTATCAGATCAAAGGCCTACCTAAATCTAATCCCCTTTTCAAGCCATTTTAAGTCGATAGATATCACCACATTTTACGGTAGCCAATTCCATAGTTTAATTATGTAGTGTGTGTGGAGAAGTGTGCCAACTACACAGTACATCACAGAAGAAGCACAGCTTGCTGAGCTCAGGGAGATGGCCCCTTCACATTAGGCAAGCTAGGAACCAGGCTGAAGGGGGGCGGGCAGAGAATTGTCAGCCCAGATATAAACAAGCTGCTAGGCCCAGAGGCCTGTGAGAAACAGGGCTCTTATGATTACAGACAGAGATATAAACAGCTTGGCTCTTTATTCCTTGTAAAACCCTCTGGAGCAGCCTGGGGGACATCAAGAAGAGAAGAGTAATTCCTTCACCAGTGAACCTACCAACAAGCAACATTCTCAAAATATGTTGAACTTACAATGAGATTGGGGAAAGGGGCACAAAAGGACAACTAAGGCTGCAATAAGTAAAGATAATCCTGTGCCCATTTGCCTAGGAGCACCCCCATTGAATACAGCTGGATTTAGTTCTCAGTAAACATCTAGGCTTGTGCTGTAACTCAAGCTTGCCAAAGTTCTCCGAATTCCATCTCAAAGCCTATTCTAACTCGAGTCCGTATCAGATTGCGAGCTTTGCTTTTTTTCTTTGTGCATGAAAATCTGTGCATATTTTCATGTGTGTTTTTCCAAATGTACACATCAATTGTGCACATTTTTTGAAATATATGCATTCTCCTCCCATTGATTAAAGCATATTTGTGCACATTTTTCAAAAATATGATTCTTTTCATGTGCATCTTTCAAATATACGTTTGCTGTTGAACACATTTTTTTTTAAAAAAAATCTGTGAATCACATTGCAAACTAGGCTAGGAAACATATGAACTTTGACCGCAGATTGTGTCTGAGTCCATGCTTGGTCCAGAAGGTGCAAACTGGATACAATCCTGATAACAAATGAACTGAAACAAGTTTCTCATACATCCCTAGGCCATCCATCCAATGAAATTTATGGGCAGCACCAGTAGATTTGAAGCAGAAGAAAAGGGATGACTTCTTCACAGGATGCATAATAATCACTTAGATCATCACCTTGACAGGACACCTGAGAGAGGGGCAGGAGCTCATGGGTTTGTGAGAAGCTGACTTTTCTGCCACTGGCATGAGCACTCAGAAGATGTTGTGATATGTATTACTTTACAAGCTTCAGTACATTGTTTACACATGGAAGGTACAGTGTGGCTCTGTAAACAGGTTTATTATGTCTAGACCACAGAGTCTATTCTCAGAGGCATGAGAACCCGAGCTGTGGGAAAGGAATGAGCTAGTCACATGGTTTGTATGTTCTGATGACGTACTAACTTGTTCAGGCAGAAGCCATTTTAAGGGGAAGGTTTTCTTCTTCTCCATCTTGTTCTTTTCCTTTGTTCCTGCAACAATGTAACACCTTTGCTGAGGTGGAGTGAAGCTCAACTTACTCCACTGGACTTAATGCTTGCTATGCATTTATACTCTGCACATGGACTGTAACTAGGAAATGTATACTCTGTAGAACTTTACTTGATAAGTAAATAAACAGGTAGTATTAGAACCTGTGGTGTTCCAGAGTGTTTCCTGACTCCATGGATTAATCTGCAATGGGGAATCTGGAAGCAAGTGTCATAACAAGGGAAGCTGGGCTGATAAGGCTGGTTCTGCACACTGCATGCTGCGAAGGGAGGTGAACTTTGCTAAGATCTGTGTGTGGCAGTTGATAGCACACAGATTGGATTTTAAAATCTCCCAGCACCACACCAACAGAAGATAATGGTGGAAGATGGCCTTGGGACTCACACAGGAACCCTGGATGTGGGCTCCTCTAAGAGCAGGTGCTTCATACTCTTCCATACTTGAAACCAGCCTGGTGCCCTCCAGGCGTGTTGAGTGATGGCTTCCATCACCCCCAGCCAGCATGGCCATTGGTCATACTGGCTGGGGATGATGGGGGTCGAAGTCCAACACATCGTGAAGGCACCATGTGGGGGAAGGCTGGTTTATGGACTTTAGGGAGCAATCCTCTGGTTCCTAGACAGCATCTGAGGGGGTCATAGGATTTTTCAGATTCCCAGATTCGAGGTCGGAGACTGCTCAGAGCTGGGAATCAGAGCTCCATTCCCCCTCCCCCTCCCAGCTGGTGTGGACATAGAACCACACTGGCCACTCTCCGAGGTTGGGAAAGCGACCTTGAAGAGGGAGAAAAGGGGGCATTTGGGGGGACGGAGAGGGGAAGAGATTGGGGAGGCCAGGATATGAAGTATCCTGCAGCCATTCCAGCCTCTTTCCCAGTCCCTCCCCCTCTGTGACGCTCCAGCTAGACAGTCAAAAAAGCCCATCTAGTGAAAATGCAGAACGGGAAGATGGGGAGGCAAAGATCACCTGCACCGCTCCTCCTGCTCTGCATTGGATGACTGTGGGCCTCTGAGTTCAGGGGCCTACGGGCATCCCGATAAGATTGTGCCCTTATGTGCCTTAAATATAAGCCTTTGGGGGTTTAAGAGTGTGCGCCTCCAATTTTAATTAAGAAACAAAGTGTGTCTCAAAGTTAGTCTGGGAAGCATGGCAAGACATGACACTCTTATAATGGAGCAGCCCTGTTCAGGTTTGAACCCACCCCCTTCTTTCTGATGATATATGGCCAGTGCATCATATTTTATTGAGATTTCATTATTTTCTCACTTTATTTATTGTTTGGTGGTATTTTATCATGTTTTTATCTTGTGAACTGCTTTAGGATTTAAAAGGAAAGAATGAAAAGTAGTCTAGAAATTATCTGCAAGAAAATAATAAAATACGATCACTATTGAGAGCCTGAATAAGGACGGAACTCACCAGGATCCCATGGTGTGGCCCACACTTTGACTAGTGATGCAACAACCAAAACTCAAAATTAGTCGATTTGTAAGTCAAATCGTGTTTGTAATTCTCAAATGTATAATGAGCCCTGATTTAGATACCAGAAACTTTTTTTTTGTAATTCAAAATGAGTTAATTTCTATTTTCTGTCCTGGGAGGGGGAGGGGGGGGTCTTGGTGAGCACATTACGAATTATGGCAGGCTCAATTCCCCCATCACTAAATTAGGCAGGTGCCACTGGCGATGCTGGCTAGGGCTGATGGAGTTGTAGGCCAAAACATCTGGAGGGCCAGAGGTTGCCCACTCCTGGTCTAGAACATATGGCCCCATCTGGGCGGGGTGCCAGGAGACAATTTCAACTGGGCTACCCCAAAGTCGGAAAAAGAGATGCCTCCCATCATTCTGGAAGCTGGCTGATAATACACATATATTACTTATTGTGTTTAGAGACAAGTGTCCCGAGCAAGCATCGTAACAGTGTTTAGTGACATGTGTGCCCAATATTAATCGGGGTGTGTGTGTGTGTGTGTGTGTCATGTACCCCAGGTATCAAATGTTTTGGAAACACTGGAATAGGCAGATAGACCAACAAAGAGAGTGACTAGAGAGAGCCAGGTGTAAAGTCTCACACTCTTTCTTACACACAAAAGGCAGGTTTTTTTGTTTCTTTTTTAAATGTGACATTTGATTTTGAAATAAAGGCGAAAATATGGGCAGCAAAAAAGGAAGGTCACCACAATAAATACAACTAGATCTTTAATTAAGAGGAAAGGGGGGGGGAACAAAACTCACTAATCAGAGTCCTTAAAATACTTAAAGGGGTTGTGGGACAGAGTAAAATAGCCTGATTTGTTTTTAACGTACAGAAAGTTGATGACTGTTTCAGAAATCACACAGTCTAAAATGAACCTGGAAACCATAGAAATTTCAGTTCAGCACCAGCGAGGTCCACCTGACTTAGATAATCAATTCATTAGGTTAAAAACCCACAAGGCATACTGTTTCTGCCCCCGCCCCCAGCATTACGACCTGAGCTGGACCTCCTATGCAGCTTCTAGGCCGACATCCACTACTTCCATAAATACCTCCTGATGGTTGATTCACCGAGCGGCAGTGACACCTGCCTCAGAAGTCATTGTGCTCCTCCAGGCTTGAGGAATAATGTGACAACCATAGATGCTGTAGAAGAAAGAGAGGAAGAGAGCAAATACGTTACAGTATAAAAGAGATGGGGCTACAAATAGAACTGTCATGCGAGGAAGAAAGAGAATGCGTTACAGTGCAGTGG
This sequence comes from Shinisaurus crocodilurus, assembly GCA_021292165.1. Lineage (NCBI taxonomy): Eukaryota > Metazoa > Chordata > Lepidosauria > Squamata > Shinisauridae > Shinisaurus > Shinisaurus crocodilurus. Next base: position 13,787 of record JAHFWL010001105.1, read on the forward strand.
GAAGAAAATGAGGGTACTGGTGAATGCGCGGATGAAGCTCAGGGAAAAACTTCATCTGATATGGCTTCTGTCAACCCCTGAATGGGCAGAAGAATGGCTTATGGTTGTAAATAGCTAAAAGGAGCTATTCATTATGGGTAAACACTTCGGTATCTATAGGAAACTATGTACGTGTGTATCTTCATCAGGGGTGCACAACGTCTTGGGCCCTGAGGGTCACATGTGATGCTGGTCCAGGAGTTGGAGGCTGCACATGTGTGCACAGAGATGCACATGTGCACACACACAAGGCCTTGTGTGCAATTGTCCAATTATTGTGCAATTATTAATCCACCTTCCTGCATGGCCAGCTATAGTTTTAACATCTGATATAAGTGCATTTAAAACTGCATTTCTGGTGGCAGCAGGGGATCATGGGTGGCTGCACGTGGGGGCCACATGTGGCCTGTGGGTTGTGTGCATGCCTGATCTACATGATTACAGAACTGCAGAAAGAAGTGAAGTCTGACAGCCTAGTTCTATGCTCCGCTTGCAACAGAAGAAAGCAGAATTCTGTGGTGTACGCTGGTCCTATTGTTTGCACTGGGATGGCATAGAGCAGCCACCCTGAATAGCCATCTGCTGGGGATGCTCTAACTCTGAATTTCTTGCATTAAGCAGAGGGTTAGACTAGAGGGCCCACAAGGCTCCATCTAACTCTGCAATTCTACTGCACCCCTCTTTGTGTGGTGCTAGATGTGTTTTGCCAGGAACTTCTGAAGACAGAGGAGTGAGCACAGAGGGGCAGCAGTTCCACCAGTGATGCAAGACTCCCCTTCCGAAAGGTGGTTGGAATAGCACTCTGTCAGGATAATTTCGCCCTGGTGAATTACTGCCACTGGGGGGGGGGGAGATAGAGTGGGTAGGTTTAAAGGAAAATGGGGAAGGGCTGATCCACCTGGCTGGGATTAGAAATGTGCAAGACTCACCCTGAAACATTGCACGAGTCTGATCAAAACTGTTTTAGTTTCCCTTGATGGCCCTTAAACATTTTATCTGAGAGAGAAATCCCAAATTCTCCTCAGATTTGGCCTCAGTTGAAACATCTAAGGAATGCTGAGGTAAACTAAAAGAGTTTTGATAAGACTAGTGAAATGTTTCATGATAGGTTTTGCACACACACACACACACACACACACACACACGGAGAGAGAGATTAAGGGTGCAGTCCTGTGGGGATGCCTGTAACCCTCCAAACTCAGAGGATTACAGACATCCTAAGCAGGGTGGGAGGAGTGTGGAGGTGAAGGTCAGCTCTGCGTTCCTCCCACCTTGCAACTCCTCAGCTAGACAGCCAATTTCGGCTGTCTTACCGTGGCGCTTCAGAGGGGGAGGGAGGAGGCTGAGGCGCCACCAGGATACATCATACCTCGGAAGTGCTGGTCTCCTTGCCTCCCCGCCCCCTGGATTGCCCACCAAACTCCTTCTCAGAGGTGGCTTTGTGATCTTGGAGAAGCAGCCAGGGTGCTTCTTTTCGCACTGCCTATGGGGGGCGGGGGCGGGCGCTCCAAGTGCGGAGTCCCAGCTCTGACATCAGAGCTGTTTTCTAACATTGGAGCTGGGACTCCGAAAATTCCTATGGCCCTCTAGACACTGTCTAGGGGCCATAGGATTGCACTGTCAATTTATTTTGGCCTTACTCAAACTCCTTCAGATGTTTTGCCTGAGAAGGAACTTCTACATTCACTTTGAATTTTGTCTTTTGGCAAAATCTGGTAGTAATGCAGGGTGGAAATACCGGGTCACACCTGTTATCCAAGCTCTTGTGACATTCTCTGAAATCTCTCAAAGGTTTTACTGGAGGAGTAGGACCCCTCTCTCCTCCAAAAGAAACACTTCTACTTGTTCTTTAGAGGGAAACTCTTAACTGAGGTAGAACAATGCTTTAGCCTCTGCAGCAATAGCTAGTGATGGGTGAGAATTTTGTTGGGTTCACATTTTAATATGAACTTACCCAATTCACACTCTCTGAAACAAATCAAGAACCAATATGCAGTCACAAGCCAATATCTGCTCTTTCCCAGATGTCGAGCTCAAAAGTCTAATCATTTATCTTTTTTAAAATGTGCCTAAAAATGTGCATGTTGGGTGGGGAGGAATACACACAACAGCCTCTGGGAAAGGCTGCTTTTCCATTTTGAAAATGCACACAAGAAATGCACAGTTGGAAAAATACACACAAAAATGCCTGCATTTTTGAGGGAGCATATTTCATTTTGAATAATTCGCAAATCGGTATGGAAATGGGATGGGGTCATTTTAGCTGTGGAAACCTGACAAGCTAGTCAGAAATGGACTTGACAGAACTGCCCATCCCTAATAGAGAACTAGGCAGTAGAAGCAGCGAGAAGTTGAGCTTGCATGAACCCAGTTCAAGTTAAGTTCAGCAAACCTAACCTTGCACTTTCCCTTCCCTTGTTTGTTATCATTCATGTGAGCTGTACCTCAGCCAATATATCCTAATGTGAAAAAAAGTCATTGGTCTTCAGCTTTGATCAGGGAATATGACATGTAGGTGCTCTTGCAGAGGTTCTGACTTTCTTTCTTCTTTTTTTGTGTGCTTCCTTTCCAACATCTTTTCCTGAGGTGGAATAACATCCTGTGTGATGTTGTTTCATATGATGTCCCGCGATGCTGTCATTTCAGATGTTGTAGAATCCTGTAAACAAGAGAAGGGGCCACGAAGGTGTGTGTGTGGGGGGGGGGGAGATGAGGGGCAAAAAAGAAAGAAAGAATAAAGGGAATTTCACCAAATGCTAACAAAGGTCAGGGCATCAGGCATCTGTCTCTTGTTATAGAGTCATTAGAAAGCTATAAGGTTCTTAATTTATATTCCTAATCGCCTGATGATGATGATAAGGTTCTTAATTTATATTCCTAATTGGTGAGCAAGCTGATAAACCAGGGACCACTCTCGAGGTTTATATTCTACCTGTTCTCACACTCCCGAGATCTTCCTTATTTGATGTTTGATGATGTCCTTGTTTTCCAGGTATCTCAAGCTTTTTAGAGACTTATCAGGAAAACTGACATGGTCTTCAGCGCCCCTTGTACAATGGCTTGTAAAGGATGGTTATCGTAGGCATGGAGGCACACCACTTGGTTCCTTGTAACTACTAGATTATTCAACACTTGAGGCCCTTTCACATGTTCATTCATTGGGCAATAGTGAATGTATGTACAGGGATGAGGGCAGCCATCTCTGCTTCCAAGCGATGTGCATTCATTACATGTGAAGAGGGCCCTTGTGTGTATAGCTTTTCATGTGGGGAGGTCTCTCTTCACGCATTATAATGAATACACGCAGCTCCAGGGCAGAACCTGCCACCACAATGCTGCCCTCTGCGCACATGTGTTGCCCCTCTAATGAATGCCTGAGAAGGGCATATGAAGATGGGCACTTGATTGTGTGAATTAACTCCATTGAAAAGCATTAGGTGCAATTGATTTTGGCTCATGTATGCATGGGCTTACTTCTGTGCTCAGCTATCATACACATGATGACTGAGTGTGTGAGCTGACTCCATGGGGAAAACATTGCATTTTCATCTAACCTACTCCCCATGAGACCATTACATCCAGGGTCTAAAATTACCTAGCTGCACCACGGTCCATAACAAAAGCATACACACAAAATGGAGGTGCTTTTTGACAGTAGCAAAAATGAAACTAAAAACTAAAAGTTCATCACCTGAGAATATTGCCTTACAAAAGGCGAAAGATTTATACGATCTGAAGAGAAACCAGACTTAGCAGAGATGGCAAAATTGACTTGTTTAATTAGAGAACATTTTTTAACTTCATTCAAGAAAGACTGGAAACCTCTGGTGGACTTCTTGGGGAGGAGGAAAAGTGACTTAATAACTGTTGGTTTTGATTTCTGAATATTGGTAAGGTGATAGAAATTCTTTCTGTGAAAATAGAAGAAACTTAGATTGGATAAGGATTGGTAATGTTTGTCAGACAATGAGGTGGAAGCCAAATGTTGTTTTGGAAAATTCAATAAAAAAATTAAAAAAAAAAAAAAGAATATTGCCTTACAAACCAGACAGTGCATAGCTGCTAAAGTTAAGAGGGCCTTCCTTGTCCATCTTAGGGGTTGTAATGGAATTATAGGGATGGAGGCATTCCTAGGTAGGATTGGTATGGGCTATTTGGGTTAGAATTAGGGTGGCCACTTATGAATCGCCAAAAAAGAGGAAATGCATCACAAAAAAGAAGACTAAAAAGAACAGTGATTTGCATAATATTTGCACATGCTAATATATATGTATAAATGCAAATTTAGCAACAATTATTGTAATTTAAATAGAAATACAGTACATCTCACCATAGTGTGGAAGACGGTGTAACCGGATCGCCTGTGTGCTTGCCTGTTCAGTCTGCTGTCCAAATGCTAACTGTTGATGAGCAACAGTTCTGATGGTTCTTTATCTTTAAACCGGAATTGGACAGGACAGTCCTTCAAACAGAGGATGCCTTCAAATAGGGGACGGTCCTTTGGCAGCCCTTCAAGAAGAGGACTGTTCTCTGCAAAAGAGGACACATGGCCAACCTACTTTCCATTCCATGATTTCTCTAATTACACTTTGTTTGTTGACCAGAACCCTGGATTCAGAAGCTAGGAAATTCTACTTTTTTGGTTGACTCCCTGGGACAACAAAAACAGAGGTGGGGATGTCACGCACTTTGCAGAGGTGGGGATGTCACGCACAATCCATGGGTGGTGGTCTGCTTGGTGGGTCACCAGTTGTGCAGGCCTCTTCTAAAAACAAACAAACAAACAAACAAACAAACATCACCTTGTTGGATCCTCAACTCTCACCTGGGTTCCATTCAGATGGAGTTATTTTTTGAAGTGGGAGGAATGTTAACAAAATTGGGCCTCTTCTAAAGTTCTAATACAGTTTTAAATACTCCGGGCCTATTGTGATCTCTTCCAGGATGTAAACAGGCTGGGAGCTGCTATTATGTGCTGATGGTGGCATTATGCTGGGCATATTTCCCTGCTCCTTGCCTCAGTGCATAATGTGGTGCTTGACTGCACATCTTTATCAAAGAAATGCTCCCAAACAGGAAGGCTCTTTATCAGTTCCTCGCAATGTTTGTTGCTTTCAGCCGCAGGGGCTGGTGGTAAATGGCTCCCAGTTATAGAGTCATTAGAAAGCTATAAGGTTCTTAATTTATATTCCTAATCGGTGAGCAAGCTGATAAACCAGGGACCACTCTCGAGGTTTATATTCTACCTGTTCTCACACTCCCGAGATCTTCCTTATTTGATGTTTGATGATGTCCTTGTTTCCTTGGAAACCAGTGTACAATGCCTGGCACAGACAAATCTGACTCTCAAACCGTATTTGTAGAGCTGAGGTGCTTTAAGAGCCTGATGAGGGACAAATGTTTTTCTCTGCTTATCGGGGAGAGAATATGACTGAGGGCTGATTCACATGACCACTGGGTAGATTAGGGATCACTGACTGGAGGCCCCATAGCCAAATCTGGCCATCTGAAGAGCACATGCTATACCCCCAGTTGCCAGCTCAAAAGCAATGTCAGAGATGTGTGCAGAGCATGGCAATGGGACTTGTGGGGAGTCCACTTTGGGTACCCTGCCCTACCATCCTCCATCTCTTTCCCAAAGTGACCCCCGCCCCACCAGTAAAACTAGTGGCTGACTTGGCATGGGGATGGCTATTTCCTTTTCCCACTGTGTGCAGCTAACAGTTCATTTATAGCAGAGGTAGGCAAACTTTTCAGGCTTGTGGGCACACTTGCCATGGGGACATTTGTGCCCGAGGACACATTTGCCCCGCAGTCATTTGGGCCCACGTGTATTTATTTTCAGGATTCTCTCTTTTCTTGCCGCCTGCTGGGAGTCTCTCTTTTCTTGCCCCCTTCCTCCTCCTCCTCCTCCTCCTCTCCTCCTCCTCCTCCTCCTCCTCCTCCTCCTCAAGATTTTCCCCCTCACCACCCCTGCTACTACTTTCTTCTTCTATCTCTCCCCCTTTCTGCCACCTACTGCTGTTTTCCCTCTCCCAGCGCTTTTCCTGCTTCCTCCGGAGTCCCTCCTTCCCCATCACCTTTGGCTCCTGCAAAAGCAGGGTTGGGGGTGAGAGGCTGGCTGGTCTAGGGGAATCTCTGTCAACCTCTGAAAGAATTATATAATTTTAGAGTTGGGGAGGGAGCTTGGAGGTAACCTAGTTCAACCCCCTGTTCAGTGCAGGAATCTTGCAATGACAGCATGAGAGCTAGAGTGGCGTAGTGGTGAGAGTGTTGGACTGGGACTCGGGAGATCTGGGTTCTAATCCCCGCTCGGCCATGAAACTCACTGGGTGACTTTGGGCCAGTCACTGACTCTCAGCCTAACCTACCTCACAGGGTTGTTGTGAGGATAAAAGGGAGAGGAGAAGGAGGATTATGTAAGCCGCCTTGGGTTCCTCTCGGGAAAAAAGGCGGGGTATAAATATAATAAATAAATAAATAAATTCCTGACAGGTGGATTTCCACCAGTCTCTGCTTAGATAACTCCACAGAAGAGGAGCCCACCAGCTCCTGGGGTGCTGTTCCACTGTCAGAGAGCTCTTACTGCTAGGAACCTTCTCTTGTTATTTCTCCAAAATCTCTTTCTTTGCAATTTCCATCCATTAGTTCTATGATTCCTGCCCCTGGAGCAACAGAAAACAAGTCTGCTCCATCGCCTGTGGGACAGCTCTTCAGATACCTCAGGGTGCTCACCATAAATCCCCTAATTCCTAGTCTTCTCTTTCCCTGTGACCTGGTTAAGCTATCCCCTGGTTTAATGCATACCTAGTTAATTTATTTTATTTAAATTTTTAATTTTTCACATCTTACAGCTACTAATGAATACAACAACAAAAAAATACAACATAAACATTGTGCACCCCCCCACCTCTTGGGACCAAGTTATATTTCTCCCCCCCAAAAAAAATTTTTATGTGCAAGATATTATTCTATATTCCAAAAATATAACAAATTTTGACAAGGTTTGTTCCCCTTCCCCTTCACCAACACATAATCCAAAAATTTACCCCAAATGTTCACAAAGGTGTCTTTCTCCCATTGTCCTTTTTGACACTTAATATTACAAGTTAATTTATCATTTAATGCGATATCCCATACCTCTTTATACAATTCAGTAATTGAAAACACATGTTGAACCTTCCAATTCCTAGCTATCATTAATTTTGCTGCTGTTAACAAATTCACAATCAATTCTTTTGTATTTTTTAAACAAACTAACTTTTCTGTAATTGTTAACAATGCTAATTTTGGGCAGACTTCTAATTCCATTCCAGTTATTTCTGTTATTTCTGCAAATACTTTCTGCCAAAATTCCAGAACATTTTTACAGCTCCACCACATGTGGGCATACGTACCTTTTACATTACATCCTCTCCAACACAATGCGGAGCAATTTTTATTTATCCGATTTAATCTTCCTGGAGTTAAATACCATCTCCATACCACTTTATAAAAGTTCTCTTTTATCCTAGTTGACATAACTCTTACAATACGTCTATCTCAAATATTTTTCCAACTTTGTTTCGATATTTCCTCATCAAATTCATTATCCCATAACACTTTAAGAGAATCTTTATGCTCTTCTTCTTTTGTAACATCGTATATAAAACCTTTGTTGTGCCTCTTGTTGAAACATTGCCTTCTATAGCTTCTCTAGTCAAAACTGTCTTTTCAAAATTGGTTAGTTCTCTTTCGCTGTCCATTCTTGTCCTCCACTTCTTTAACCACAGTTCCAATTGCATTGAATTTAACCATGATATTCTCTCTCTTCCTACTATTTCTATTATATGTTCTCTAGTCTTCAATTTTTCCACCCAATCCATTAATTTAATCACCTTTTTTCTCCTTAATATAGCTTCTATATGTCTTACATTTTCTGGAAAGTCCTCCATGACCACTACCGGAGTTAACGGGGATACCTCTGGTGTAAAAATTTTCCTTGTGCTATTCCAAATCTCTAACATACTCCTCAAAAAGGGATTTTCTAGTCCTTTTATAATATTATTTATATTTTTCTTAAATAATATATTCACCATCATGTTTCCTAATTCTCGCGATTCTAATTCCAACCACATTTTGTAATGCATACCTAGTTAAGTTACATCCCTGACTGGTAAGGCATGCTGCTCAACCATTATAGTAGTGCAAAGCTGGTTTAAAAACACACACACAACCAAGAACCATTCCCTATGGCCAAAGCGGGTTGAGGGTGGTGGTGGTGGTGGTGGTGGTGGTGGTGAAGTCTTACTTGCAAAAACTGATGCATTCCCAATTGGCAACATTAGGTAGTTTGGTGGGTTCCAAACTGCCTGAAAAGTGTATCAGGGAGACAGGGTTCTGGCTTTAAATCAGGGCTGTTGAACTGCAGGCCATTGTGACTTCATGTTAATGATGATGCCTGCCTGTAGGACTTTCTGTTATGGCTTCATGCTAATGCTGTTGGCCTGAAGGGGAGAAACTGGCCATATTGACCTCATGCTGCTGATGCTGCCCACCAGACGACTGATCCATGTTCCCTCATGCTGAAGCCACCCACCTGAAGGGAGAGACGCTGGTCCCTGTTGTGGAAGAGGAAGTTTCTTAAAGCAGGGGTGGTGTTGAACCTCTTTCAGCCCAAGGGCTGGATTCAGTTTCAGAGAAGCTCTAGGGGGCCATGTTCCAGTAGTAGGCAGGGCTGAAGGCAAAAGGGGGAGACCAAAATAGTTTAAAAAAAAAAAAATTCCAGCATATTTTTACTCAAAGCCAGTAACTGCCAGTAACTAAACCTTAGGAGAGGCTTTTCAATCCTTTAGAAAGGGGGGAAACATGCAAAGCTTGGGAAACCACCAAATGTTTAGTGGTTGGGGGCAGTGGGGCAGTGGAAGGGAGCATGGCCTTCTGGGAAGCCCCAGAGGGTCTGATTGGCACCTGGGCCTGAGGCTCTGCACCCCTAATTTAAGGGGATGAGAGAGTAAGAGGGAACATTAAATAGTCGACAGGTGCCCATCTCCTACTGGCCAGGCCACACAAGGCAAATGCGGTGGGCTAGCAAGCACCCTTGCCTTGCCTCTTCCCAACATCAAAGCACAAAGCTGCTTCCCATATACCTGTGATGTGTGGTGGGGGAGCAGCTTTATGGAGCCCATAAACTCATTGCTACTTGGGCATCACAAGGCTATTGTGTGTAAGCAAGGCAGCAGCATCCTCACAGCATCCTGGTGTTATGCCCTATCTAAAAACGATACTGTGAGTATATCTGCACTCAGTGGAGGCTGATGGTTCCAGTGTCAGTAGGGTGGTGTATCCACCCTGGGCCTTAGTCTGAACTTTAAAGGAGCTATCCATGGTGCTGAACCACACACACACACACCCATTAAAATTTTTAGGTTCAGCACCATGGATATCTCCTTAAAAGTTCAGGCTACCACCTGGAGTGGGTACACTGCCCCATTGACATTGGAGCCAGCAGGCAGCAGCCTCCACTGCCTGCACTAGGAGGTTACATATTTCCATTCCTCTTTAATTGCTATGGCTTTCCCCAAAGAATCCTAAGAGTTGTCATTTGACAAGGGTGCTGAAGGAGTAGCAATTTCCCCAACAATATAGGGGTGTGCATCTGCTTCCAATGAAACCTGAATATTGAACCAAAGGCTTCGGAGATATTCAGACCTCCTCCAAAGCAAAATGGGTCTTGCCTGAAATGGTTTGAAGTGAAGCGGACTTCTCCCAACGCTTTGGACCTGCATGACAGCTCCCCCTGCCAGGCAATGGATATATTTCTGTATGCCAGGAAGTGGGAAGAAGGGAGGTAGAGGAGAAGGTGTGGTTTTGTTACTGACAGCCATAGTTTCCAACCAGGGACTGACTTTACCAGTGGTCTCCAATCACAGAACTTTTGGGAGGGTAGAGTATCTCAGACATTATTCCAGTATTTTCAGTGCTTTCTTGCCAGTTGACTCTCCAGGGAGCAGCAGTATTGAAAGAATTGTGGAATCATTGGTGATGGTAACTGAGTTTTGTTTGTGTGACCTTCTCATTCCAGTCCAGAACAATCCTTTCTTAAAATCCAGTCCCTTGCATCTTAGTTCTTGTTTTCTTTTGCCGTTTGTTTCTATCTTTAGTTATTAGGTAAGTCACTTCCCTTCACTCCACCTCCTAGTTACACTTGATTTAAGTTCAGTGTTAAATATTTGTCGGACTGTTTGCTTCAGAGTAATATAGTATGGTATCTGTCTGACTCTGCTCTATGTTCTCTGTGTGTGTGTGTGTGTGTGTGTGTGTGTGTGTAAGACAGAGAGAGAAAGAAAGAGAGAGGGAGAGGGAGAGGGAGACTGTGTTACACACACACAGTGCACAAGCATGATGTTAGTGTATACTTTCAGATTTCAATAAAATGTTATCCACTCTGTCAAGGATGAAGCAGGAGTATGCCACAGCTCATGTTGACCCCAAGGCAGTTTCTGGGAGGAGAAGAAGAGGCTGAAGATCAGTTGTCCCTTCCAATCAATTTTAAAAGTTCACGTAGCCTCTCGACCAATCTGTCTGAAATTTAGCAAGCTTCCTTCCCTCAAAAGGGGCTACTATGCTTGCAAATTTCATACAGTTTTTCGAAGAAAAAAGATATACAGCCATTTGTTTATTTCCCAATAAAACCAACACAGCCAAAACATTGGAAAACTAAAGTGAGGCTCTGCCTTAGCTACAGAACAAAGTGGGTCCCATCTGAAGCAGTCCAAAGTTAAGCAGCCGTTGATCCAAAGCACTGAAGTTGGTTCCAAAGTTATTTATCTTCCTCTGTGAACACCCATACAAGAGAAGTATAATCCAACCAGTATAACATGCAATTCTATACATGTCTACTTGGAAGTAAGTCCCATGGAATTCAATGGGTCTTGCTTCTAAGCAATTGGATATTCCAAGCAGGAGTAGGCAACCTTTCTGGGCCAATGGGCTGTATCTGGGGGGGGGGGGGTGAGAAAGGATGGGCAGGAAGAATGGTGTATTTGCATATGTGACATGATTGGCTGAGAGAGTGAGAAGGGGGGGTGAAGCCTGTGTTATATAAACTGTGGTGGTGCTGTTCAGGCAGGAGTGTGGGGATTTGTGAAGAGAGTGCAGGGGTGAGAGGAGTGTGTGGAATGTGAAGTGCTGTTTGGGAGTCAGTGAAGCTGACTGGAGAGAGTTGAGCGGTTATATTAGGATTGTTAAGAGTTTAGCTAGTGAGTGCAGGGATTGATATTGGGAACAGTTGTTGAGGGAGGGTTGGTACTAGGCTAAAATAGTACATTACCTAGGATTAACTGAAATTTACACATAAAACTTATTTCCAGAACTTGTTGTATTTTAAAATAAACTTTTCTTCGTTATTCGAAACAGCCTGTGTGGGAAGTTGTGCTTATTGTACTGGTCAAAGAGGAATAATGAGGTAGGGATTCGACATCCCAAAGGCAGTGTGAGAAGTGTAAGGGTAAGGATTAGTGGAGAAGAAACCCCCAACCTTACATAAGCGCACCCAGGGATCCCAATAAAGAGGGCAAGCTTGTGGCCCTATTGAGGGGTGGGGTGTGACAAGCCCCATGTGTGGCCCAGAGGTATTCGTGGGAAATGAAGATGGCAGAAACTGGAGGTCCTTATTTTGCTTTGACGTGATCCCAGCTGCCAGCAAGAAAATAAAGTAAAAGTGGGATGGGTTTAGCACCTTGGCAGGCACCAAGAAAGGTATCTGGGGGTGCAGCGGTGCCCATGGCCACCACATTGCCTACCCCTATGATATAGGATTTCAGCCTCAGACTGGACGTAAACCTTATTGAACTGAGTGAACATGCTTAGGCTTGCAGTGTACATATGTGTGCTGTAGATGTGCCTCCCTTAATTGATTGATTGATTTAATATATTTATTCACTGCCCATCAGCCAAAAGGCTCCCTGGGCGGTTTACAAAACAAAGCAACAAATAAAAGCAATCATCCTAAAACAAAAGCATCAACAATAATAACATAAAAATACAGACTTATTAACATATAACATGATAAACCCAAGCAGCCAAAATGAATTCAATCCAGAGGTACAGTGGCGATAATAAAATGGATAAATCAGCCATTAAAATGTTGGGCAAATAAAAAGGTCTTCACCGGGCACCTGAAAGAATAGAGGGTAGGCGCCAGGTGCACCTCTTTGGGGAGCTGGCTCCATAGATGGGGCGCCACTATTATTTTGCCATTATGTCCCTGATTTCATTTTCTAAGTCAAGTCTAATACAAGGTTTTCTGCGGTTTGTTTCAGCTGCTCTGTCCCTACTGCTTTTTTAAACCTGGGGGGTGAGGGGCTTTAAAAGTCATCCTCAGAGTGACGCTGAACTGAAAACTGCCTTTGGTGGGGTGGTGGTGGATGCAGATGTGCTATTGCTTGTGTGTGCGGTACTCACTCTTCTGGATCGCGGCCTACATGTACATTGGAAAAATGTCTTTTTCATTGCTTGCCTTAGTGAAAAAGTCACTGCACATCGCTGCTTTCAATTACTTAGCTTGACCTTGCTTTGGAATAAAGGTGAGACAGTACCATGCAGTAACATAAGGGAATGCACCCACCTTGAAGGACTATAGGTTCTTCTGCGTGATTCTTAAACATCACCTAGAGTTTACTGTACTGTAGTAAAGGATTTCCTCTGCCAATTGCCTCTTTATGGTCAAAGCAAATGAATGACTACAGAAGAGGCTGGACTGACAGCTTGAGAAAATGGCTGTCCTCCATCTCTCCACATTAAAAGGATTGCATAGGGAGTAGGGCCTGCCTGCCTGCCCGCCTGCCTGCCTGTGTATCCTAGTGTGCTATCATACATCAGCCTTGACTCAGAGGGAAACTCTCTTGCATGGAGTGATTTGTTCTATCCCCAAACCCATTAGAGTCAATGACAGCACACACGGGGCTACAAGCATATTTAAGTGCTCCACTGGAGGAGGCCCAAATGCTCAGCAAATGCAGGATGGGCCCTCTGTTTCTAGGCAACTGGGGTAATGGCTTCTTTGATAAGGTTAAATGTCCACTGGGGAATGTACCAATCAATTGACTTTAACCATTTTCAGCAAATAAAGGGTGGATGGCGAGACCATTGCATCACTAGGTTCTTGCTCGGATAGAATCCTTGATTCCCTAGAGCTTTCGTTCCCTGCATCAATATTTCTCTATGTATTCTTTGTCTTGTTTCATTACGCCAGGTAATACAAGTGTCGGTTTTCTTGTTCATGCATTATAGACACATTCAGGCTGCAATCCTATGTACACTTACCTAGGAGTATGCCCTATTGAATGAAATGGGACTTATTTCAGAATAGACATGTATATAGGATTGCGCAACAAGCCCATTCCCCCCCCTGCCCCGGGCGGAACGCCTTGGGCAGAGGGCGGCAGGAAGCTGAGCATGCTGCAGGGTGTGCTTAGCATGCCTGTAGCATGATGGGGTGGAGCCAAAGGCTTAAAAGCTGGCTCCTCCCCAACACCTGGCCTCTTTCGTTCCGGCTCCCACCCATCCTCCCCATATCCAGTGCGGGATTAGCTAGTCGCCCCTTTTAGGAGTAGGAATTTTTACCTGGTCATGGATTGGCATTATGTACAGTTTCCCCCCACCACCACCTACACTACACTGGGTGTAATTTGGTTTTAGAAATGGGGCCGGTTAACTAGGTGGATTTTATTATGGCAGGGACGTGCAGGAATTGTCAGGGAATAGGTTTTGGTGGACACTCATGCATGGGCACCTTTATGGTGATAGGCAAGTCCAGAAGCCCGATGCTCGGGCGGGAGACGGTTTGCCTTTGGGACCACACCAGTTGTGTGGCACCAGGTGGGGGTGACACTGGGACCCCTTTGGTGGGGGTGAGCCCCTTACACTCATGAGTAGCCTAGGCCAAGGGAGTGGGAATTCAGCACGCCTCCTTGCCTGGGTGGAGTGGCTTGCCCAGAAAGCACGACAGCACTGTTATATTCCCGCACTTTACACTTGCGGATCCTGGGGTGGTGTGAATTACCCACGTGAAATAAAGAGGCCCTAGTTCTACCCAAGGTTTGGTGCCCGTGTCTTTATTTCCTGCCTTCCCTCTCCCTTCGCAAAGGATAGCCATGATGTTTCAACTTCCAGTGCATAAGCCACATATTCAGTGTTGCGGATAAATATCCCAAACAGGCAGCAGGTTTGAGGACATTAGTATCAAATCTACCCCACCCCACCCCCACCCCCAGCAAAGGGTAGTAATAGTAACAACTGGATGCACAAGCTGTTGAGCAGTGAAGACAAGTGTGGACAATAATATGCATGAGATGTGTAATAATAATTCAGATCCGCTTAATATTGCTTAAAGAAGGGGAGACGTTAATTAAGCTGTGAATAAAAATACACATGCAGAACAACTATTTGGATAAGGAATGAGAAAACGCATATCTGCTTTCTCATAGGTATTTTTACTCACATAGGTATTTTTATTTCACTGTGCATGTCATGCCAGCATGTGGGAAGGCAGAAATATCTGCAAAAGTAAACAGACAGGTTTTCCTGTTGATGGGCAGGATTGCAGTATCCTTTTTTAAATAAAATGCTAGGGTGAAACCATGACTTTCTCCTAAGGGTTCTGTTGGGCTGCCAAATAGAAAATGTTTTAGATTGTTACTAGATTTTAATATTTGCATTAGGCTGTTATTTTAGCCTTACTGCTGGTTCCTATTAGCTATTAATTTGGTTTTTCATTTTTTTAATTGATTTTTTTACAGATTATTGTAAGATGCCTTGAGAAGGGTTTTGTTTTGTTTTTACCCTTAAATGTGGCTTATAAACATTTTAAAAGAAAATAAAATGAATACAGAGCCCTGAAGGTGTGAAGACTTTTGATTTCGTTTACAATCCATTTCTACTACCCATATTGCATAGATTGCATAGATCTATAGAGTTGGAAGGAGCCTACAAGGCTATCGAGTCCAACTCCCTGCTCAATGCAGGAAACTAGAGGAGGGGTCTCCCATCCAAGTAACAACCAGGCTTGACCCTGCTTAGCTTGCATTACGATTCCATGTATTCACTAGAAGACCTTTCCTTCTCCTCTAATGAGAGATTACATGTGTAAATTATACTCAAAGCAAGATAATTAAGAATATATTGGGTATGGGAAGAGAGTCTAGTAAATGTGATGGAAACATCTGTTGCAGCAGCATTGCTGAAGCTAAACAGATGTAGACCGGAACTGTTCCTTGGATGTGAGACCACTGCATGCCCCATGAAAGAACACAGGATAGAAGTATAATGAATATTTTTTAAAAATAATATATGAATGGCCCAAGAAGATCTCAGTGAGCATATGCCAGAGATTGAATCACTAAATAATCTTACCTCTCCTGGAATTTGGACAAATAGAAATTTATTTTCAAAGTAAGGCAGTTTATGTTATGGCAGTATGGAAATACTGTGTGTGTGTGTGTGTGTAGTATATAGTCAAACGCACAAAAAGTGCCAACTGCCAAGCCATGGAAACAGCAGTAACAACAGCATCTATTTTGCTTCCACTTCTCTTTGTATTAAAGCTCTGAGTTGACTTTGTGGAATCACTGCAGCAGTCTGGGAATAATGATGTGTGAGTTAAGAAGCTCATGCCCAGAGCACTGAGTAAGTGGCAGTGCAAAGAAAGGCAGGGTTGCCTGTGTGATCAGGCCCTCTCTAGTCTGTTTGCTTTACATCCGTGCACACACGCACACACACACACACACACACACACTGCTTATCAGACGGAAAGATGCCTATCAAACCCAGTGAATTTCTGGCCGAGGCAAAGAGAGATCATGGAGGAATATGGGAGAGGATAATCTTATCAGATTACTGGTTTATGATGGAGAAGGAGATGGGAGATGAGATATTTGTGGAGTACAATGTTGGCTTTAAGATTCAATACCAAGAGATTGATTTAAAGCTCAGAACTATAAATCAGTGCTCCCTTATTGGAGCACTTTTCATTGAGCCTATGGATCTCAGCACTAGTCTATTGTGCTAGCATCTGCATTTCATGCCACAGTGGTATGGGAACATCTTTGGGTATTGGGGAACTGGCACATGAGGGTCAGATTTGAGACATTGTGCAGTTCTGGATTAGGGGGTAAGAATGGGTGGGAGAAAGCAAGGGTCACCAGTAGCTAAGCTTTGTTATATCCAATGGTATCCTCTGGCATAATAGCAAACCTCTGGCAGCCTTAGCCAATAGGAAGGAAACTGGCGAACATAGATACAAGACCGCAGGAACTGTCTTCCTGGTTTTCAGTCCAAAGGTTCATCTAGTCCAGAATTCTTCTTCTGAGTGCAGCTAGCCAGTTGCCCCTGGGAAGCTCACCAGCAGGGCACCAATGTGCTGCAATTGCATCATACAATGGAGAACAACATGGATTGTGGGTGTGAAGCTCCAGGCAGTATGTATGGAGCTCAGAACTGCTGCCAGTTGCCCTGATTCCACAGGCTTGTTTTGGCCACAGGAGCTCTGACACCCTATAGAACTGGAATGACTCAGTTCAGCTCAGTGCACCAGACCACAGTTAGGGCCCAGTATCGGGGCAAGTGACATGATGACCAAGGCCAACTACTGAGTCCACATTGAACCAAAATATGGAGCCAGGCCTCCCAGGTCCAAGGGATGTATGAGAAATTCTTTTCAGCTTATGATTTGAGCACCCCAAAGCATAATCTCGTAGGCTCAAGATATGAAGGAACAACTCAAAATTTTCAGAGGGAAAGGCGGAGAAGTATGAGCACTCATAGATTTATCTTCCAAAAAAAAAGCTGTGGGCACACTGAAGGGCATAGGTGAGACATGAAAGAAGGTAGTATTCTTTCTTTCATGGTATTGTAGTAACGGGGTCTTTACATGTAGCCATTTGCTTTTATGGACTGCCTCAGTGTTAAAGTTCACTGCTGCTATAGAATTTCTCAGGGCTTGGGTCTTTATGTCCAGACACTCCTGTTCAATTTGGTCCCCCCATCCTTGCCTAAGACATCACATCCCTCTCCTCAGTATACAGTTCCTTTTTCTAAAGAGAATCTATATTATATTCTCTTTTTAAAATATCCCTTTCTCATGCATTTTCGGGAAGATTGGGAAGAAAAAATCCAATGCAGCTGACTCAGAAAACATAATCCTACATATCTATACATCTGTATCTCTCTCTGTCTTAGGGCTGTTAGCAAATTAAAGATACTCAGTTGAGGGTTGTTGTGAGGATAAAATGGAGAGGAGGAGGATGATTATGTAAGCCGCCTTGGGTTCCCTGCAGGAAAAAAGGCGGGGTATAAATATAATAAAATAAATAAATAAATAAATAGCCTGGTTCGTAACTGATTTATGGATTCATTACATTTAAATATCTTTGTTTATTGCTAAAACTCCAATATAGATGCTTTTTTTGAGGATACTGAAGGAAGGACAAAGAGAGAATTTAATTGCTTCTGAAATTTTGTCTCAGGCAAAATGCAAAGTGAATTTGGCTTCCCCCATGCACCCCCCTCGGTCACACACACAGAGGGCCCTGAAGAATTTCCAGGGAAGCCAAAAGGGTTTCATCAAGATACATGGAATTTCTCAGGTTGTTCTTAGGTTGTTATTGGATATTGCCTGAAGGGACATTCAGAGTAGATGTGAAGATTTCTCCTTTGGTGAAACATCAGAGGAATTTAACTGGAAGCCAAAATAATTTTGAATAAGACTAGTGAAATTTCTCAAGAGTTTTGTACATTTGTACGTGCAATTTAATATACAAATGCGGCTGTCATTGTTAGAATGAGAGGATGTCTTTATTACTTTGAAATCCCAAACTGACTTTGAAAAACAAGTTGCGAATTGCAATCCCATCAAAAAGGCTGGAGATTCAGATTTAAAAGCTTTATCCACACTCATGTCAAGTCAACTGAGCACTGTCAGTTTCAGTTGCTCGTGGTTCTTCTTGCTACAATGAAAGCCATGCCTCAAGTAAGTGAAGACAATACTTCTCCAGATACTGTGTTCTGAAGGCTGCCTCCCCTAATTTCAAGATTGGCACTATCTCCAGGCAGGTCAACACTTTTATTTATTTATTTATTTATTTATTCTTTCATTTCATTTCATTTCTATACTGCCCAATAGCCAAAGCTCTCGGGGCAGTTTACAACAATTATAAAACACAGTATAACCTCCCCCATGTACTATTTGGACAGAGCTGTTCAATGCCTCAGCATAGAGGGCAGTCTTAACCTGGCACTGAAAGGATAGCAAAGTTGGTGCCAGGTGGGCCTCAGTGGGGAGCTTGTTCCACAGTGGGGGGGGGGGGCTACCACAGAAAAGGCCCTTGTTGCCATGCTTCGAGCTTCCCTTGGGGGTGGCAGTCAGATGAAGGCCCCAGATGCTGAGCGTAGTGTCCGGGTAGATTGTGGCTGGGTGAGGCGTTCCATCAGGTATTGCGGTCCCAAGCCATGTATAGCTTTATAGGTTAAAATCAGCACCTTGAATCAGGTCCAGTAGTATATAGGAAGCCAATGCAAGCGGGCCAGAACTGGTGTTATATGTTCAGACCTCCTGGTCCCAGTTATTAATCTGGCTGCTGCATTTTGCACAAGCTGCAGCTTCTGAACAGTCTTCAAGGGCAGCCCCACATAGAGTGCATTGCAGTAGTCACGCTTAGAGATTACCAGAGCATAGATTACTGAAGCCAGGCTATCCCTATCCAGATAGAAGCATAGCTGGGCCACCAGCCAGAGCTGGAAAAAGGCACTCCATGGCACTGAGGCCACTTGAGCCTCAAGTGACAAAGATGGCTCAAGGAGGACCCCCAAGTAATGAACCTGCTCCTTCAAAGGGAGTGCAACACCATCCAGAACAGGTTGAACACCCTCCAGTCAGAGGAACCACCCACTAGCAGCATGTCAGTCTCGTCTGGACTGAGCCTCAGTTTGTTAGCCTTCATAGAATCCATTGTCACAGACAGGCACCGGTTTAGCACATCCACAGCCTCACCTGCTGAAGATGAAAAGGAGAAATAGAGCTGTGTGTCATCAGCGTACTGATGGCAACACACTCCAAAACTTCGGATGACCCCACTCAGTGATTTCATGTAGATGTTGCATAGCATGGGGGATAAGACCAACCCCTGAGGAACCCCATACTGGAGAGTCCACAGGGCCAAACAATATCCCCCATGCACCACCCTCTGGAGCCATCCATCCAAGTAGGAGCAGAACCACTGCAATGCAGTACCCCCCACTCCCAACTCAGACAGCCACCCCAGAAGGATAGCATGGTCAATGGTATTGAAAGCCACTGAGAGATCTAGGAGTATCAACAGGGTCACATTCCCCCTGTCTCTCTCCTGACATAGGTCATCATACAGGGCGACCAAAGCTGTTTCCATGCCAAAATCAGGTCTAAACCCCTACTGAAATGGATCTAGATAATCAGTCTCATCCAAGAGTGCCTGGAGCTGGTTGGCCACCACCTGCTCAAGGACCTTACCCAGGAAAGGGACATTAGTTACTGGCCTAAAGTTGTTAAGATCTTCCAGAAACAGAGAGGGTTTCTTCAGGAGTGGCCTCCACCGCTTCTTTCAAGTGGCATGGGGCCACTCCCTTTTGCAAGGAGGCATTGATCACCATCCTGGCCCAGCTGGCTGTTCCCTGCCTGCTAGATTTTATAAGCCAAGGGGTGCAAGGATCCAGTATGGATGTGGTTGAACAAACCTGTCCAAGCACCTTGTCCACATCCTCAAGCTGTACTAACTGAAACTCATCCAAGAAAACATGACCAGGCTGTGCTCTGCGAACCTCACCTGATTCAACTGCCATAACATTGGAGTCCAAGTCCCGGTGGATGCAAGAGATTTTCTCCTGGAACTGGCTAGCAAACATATCACAGTGGACCTCAGATGGATCCAGGATGTCCTTAGGGCCAGCATATAATAGGCCCTGGACAACCCTAAAAAGCTCTGCTGGGCAGCACATAGAAGATTGAATAGAAGCAGTGAGATGTTTCTTTGCAGCCCTCACTGCCCCTAAATATACCTGATTGTGGGCACATACCAGGGCTCGATTGCACACACTAGAAGTTTTCCTCCATCTGCACTCAAGCTGTCTCCTCTATTGTTTCATTGCTCTCAGCTCCAGGGTGGTGTACCACAGAGCCGTTGAGCTCTACTACAGAGAGGGCGCTCATAAGCAATTGGGTCAACTGCCTGGGTCATCTCTCTATTCCAGAGATTGACCAGGGATTCGACAGGACCACCAGCCATATCAGCCAGAAACCCCCCAAGGGCATTCTGGAAATCATCCGGATCCATTAACATAACCTCTGAGGGTGGACCATCTTAATAGGTCCCCCACCCTTGCAGAGGGGAAAAGTCATATTAGGCTTGTAACATCGAGCCTCGTGCGGGTAGAACGGGGCCGAGATCGGCCCCGCTCATGCCCGCGTGAGGCCTTACCTTGTCTTCGGGGCAGCTCGCCGCTCCGCGGTGAGCTGCCCGCGCGGCCCGTTCCATCGCGTCACTTCCGGGACTGGAAATGATGCGACTGAACCCTGCGCAGGCGCGCTGGACCCCTGTGGCGCGTTCTGTGCCTGCGCAGGGTCCCGTCGCATCAGTTCCGGTCCCGGAAGTGACAAACGGGACCGGGGAAGTTCGATCGAGCGGCGCGGAGAACCTCTCTGCGCCGCTCGGAAAATCGGGTCGGGTCGGCCACCCCTGCAGAGAATCGAGTTGAGGGCGCGGACCAGGTAAGGACCCATCGCTAGTCACCATTAGTCTACATCTCAGCAGGCAGTGATCTGACCACTGATTCAATGTCCCCCACCTTGAGATCACTATTCCCATGCTTGGCAGAAAAAACCAGATCTAGAGTGTGCCCTGCTACTTGAGTTCTGCCAATGACATGATGGGACAGTCCCATGGTCATCATGGAGTCCATGAAATCCTGAGCCACACCAGATAGGGTTGTTGTTATTATTATTATTATTATTATTATTATTATTATTATTATTATTATTTATTTATCGCCCATCTGGCCGGCAACCGGCCACCCTGGGCCATGTACACACAATAAAATATATAAATGCAATAAAATACATTAGACCAGGCCCCAGCTGACCCGGGCATCTCCTCACCACCACTGCCGGGGAGAAGAGCAAGCCAGGCAGGTGGGTCCAGCTCTGCTGCTGCTGCTGCTGCCGCCGCCTGTGCGAGGCCAGCCCACCCCACCGCACCTGTGGGACTGCCGCCTGCCCCCTGCAGGCCCGGGCTCAGCCGGGAGCCGCCTTGCCCCACCTGCAGCTGCTTGGAAGGGGCCTATAAAGACCAGGCCCCAGCTGACCCGGGCATCTCCTCACCACCACTGCCGGGGAGAAGAGCAAGCCAGGCAGGTGGGTCCAGCTCTGCTGCTGCTGCCGCCGCCTGTGCGAGGCCAGCCCACCCCACCGCACCTGTGGGACTGCCGCCTGCCCCCTGCAGGCCCGGGCTCAGCCGGGAGCCGCCTTGCCCCACCTGCAGCTGCTTGGAAGGGGCCTATAAAGACCAGGCCCCAGCGGGGGCGGGTCCGCCGCCGGCGGGGTCGCCACCAAAGGGGCGACACCAAAGGGGGTTGCCCCTTTGGGGGAGCCACTTCGGGGGTGGCACGAGGGCGAGGGCCTGTCCCCCTGCTGTTGGGGATATAGGTGGGGCTGGGAGTTTTAAAGAGGCCCTTCCTTTTTGAAGGGCTGGGGTTTTTTAGGGGTTGATTTTAGGGGTGGGTCTCCCGCCTGACTGGCGGAAGCGAGGGGGCATGTGTCTCTCCAGGGAGATAGTGGGGGGAGTTCTGGGGGGCAAACGGTACCAACGTTGAGCGGCAGGCGCTGGCAGAGCGCTAGGGGCAGGCCACGCCGAGTAAGGGGAACAAGGGATCGATGCTTAATATCTATCCCTTGTTCCGGGCCTGCCCAGAGCCAAGGGATAACTGGGGGATGTGTTGCTCCTCCCCCCACCCTGCGTTTGCTGTTGTGCAATGCCAGGTCCGTTACCCAAAAAACATCTCTCATCCATGACTTGATCATGGATGAGGGTGCGGACCTGGCATGTGTTACGGAAACCTGGCTGGACGAGGCCGCTGCTCCAACTCTGGCGGCCTTGTGTCCGGCCGGTTTCTCGTATGCCCAGCAGCCAAGGGTTGGGGGACGGGGAGGGGGAGTGGCTGTTATCTACCGGGAGTCCTTGGTCCTCACCAGACTCCCTCTCCGGGAGACCAAGTTTATTGAGTGCATGTACTGGAGGTTGGGTCCAAAGGGCAGCCTGGGGATTCTGCTCGTGTACCGTCCACCCCGCTGCATGACAGACTCCCTGGCCGAGGTGCTGGAGGTGGTCTCCGATGTGCGTGTGTTGTCCCCCAGGCTAGTGGTGCTGGGGGACTTCAACGTGCATTCGGGGGCTTCCCTCACTGGGGCACCTCGGGACTTTATGGAGACCATGGCTTCCTGGGAGCTGCACCCTGTATTAACTGGACCTACCCATGTAGCCGGTCGTGCACTGGACTTGGTTTTTGTTTCCGGAGAGGGGGGAAATGATCTGGAGATCGGGGGTATATCCACCACCCCCTTGTCATGGTCAGATCACTATCTGGTGGGGTTGGATTTCTCGGTGCCACAACCCCTCTGCAGGGGTGAGGGACCTATTAGAATGGTCCGCCCCAGGCGTCTTATGGATCCGGATGGATTCCTGAACGCGCTTGGGGAATTGGAGCACACAAACGGTAGCTCGGTCGAGACCCTGGTGGATGACTGGAATGCTGCAATCACCAGGGCATTAGACCGAGTTGCCCCGAAGCGCCCTCTTCGCCTAAACAGAGCTCGCGCGGCGCCATGGTTCACTCCGTCGCTGCGAGCTCTGAAACAAGAGGTGAGAAGGCTAGAGCGCCGATGGCGAAATTCCCGCTCCGAAGACGATCGAACACGGGTTAGAGCTGCATCTTCAGCCTACCGGGTGGCGGTGAAGGCAGCAAAAAAGAATTTCTATGCTGCCTCCATTGCGTCTGCAGAGTGCTGCCCCAGGAGGCTGTTCCAAGTGGTCCGGAGTCTGGTCGGTCCAGTCGCTCCGGACCCACTGGAACAGTCAAAAGCCTCCTGTGAGGCTTTAGCGAAGCACTTCGCAGATAAAATCGATCGGATTAGGAGTGGGATATCGTACGTCGTGGACACAGGGAGTGAGCGGGAGGAGGCCAATGGCAGACCGGTTTTGTGGGATCGGTTTTGGCTTCTTCCTTCTGATGAAGTGGACAAGGTGCTTTCATCTGTGAGGCCGACCACCTGCTTGCTTGACCCTTGCCCATCCTGGCTCATCATGAGCTGCAGGGAGAGACTGGGTGAGGGGATCAAGGCGGTGGTGAATGCCTCCCTCGAGGAGGGAGTGATGCCATCAGCCCTCAAGGAGGCAGTAATAAGACCGCTTCTAAAGAAGCCCTCCTTGGATCCCCAGGATTTAAACAACTTTCGCCCAGTCTCCAATTTACCATTTCTGGGCAAGGTGATCGAGCGGGTGGTGGGTGCTCAGTTGAAGGCACACTTGGATGAAGCCGATTATTTGGATCCGTGCCAGTCGGGCTTCAGGTCTGGACATGGGACGGAGACGGCCTTGGTCGCCTTGGTGGATGATATGAGGAGGGCTTTGGATAGGGGCGAATGCTCCTTTCTAGTCCTCCTCGATCTCTCAGCGGCTTTTGATACCGTTGACCACGGTATCCTCCTGGACCGTCTGGAGGGGTTGGGCTTAGGAGGCACTGTATTGCAGTGGTTCCGGTCCTTCCTCTCTGGAAGGTATCAGAGGGTAGTTCTCGGGGAGGAGGCTTCGGACCCTCGGCTGCTCACTTGTGGAGTGCCGCAGGGTTCCATCCTCTCCCCGATGTTATTCAACATCTACCTCAAGCCGCTGGGAGCTATCATCAGGAGGTTTGGGGTGCAGTGTCATCAGTATGCGGATGACACGCAGCTCTACCTCTGTTTTAAGTCCTCACCGAGGTTGGCCGTTGAAACCCTGTCCAAGTGCCTGGAGTCAGTGGCTGGCTGGATGGGAAGGAATATGCTGAAGCTGAACCCCGACAAGACCGAGGTACTTCTGGTGGGGGACAAGGGAAGGTTAGGGGATGTTGACCTGGTGCTGAATGGGGTACATCTACCCCTGAAGGACCAGGTCCGCAGCTTGGGGGTCATTCTAGACTCCCAGCTGTCCATGGAGGCTCAGGTGGCAGCTGTGAGCCGGGCGGCGCTGTATCAACTCCATCTGATACGGCAGCTGCGCCCCTACCTTCCTAATCACCTGCTCCCATCAGTGGTTCATGCCTTGGTCTCCTCTCGCCTAGACTACTGTAATGCGCTCTACGTGGGGTTACCCTTGAAGACGGTCCGGAAGCTTCAGCTGGTACAGAACGCGGCGGCTCGCCTGATTAAGGGCAGCCGCCGGCGTGATCACATCACGCCAGTGCTTAAAGAGTTGCACTGGCTACCAGTTGCTTGCCGAGCCGAATTCAAGGTGTTGGTTTTGACCTTTAAAACCCTACACGGCTCCGGCCCAGCTTATCTCAAGGAGCGCCTCCAGCAACATCAAGTAGGCCGCTCAACAAGGTCTGCCACGGACGGCCTTCTCCTTATCCCATCAGCCAGAGCAGCCAGGCTGGTGGGGACTAGGAAGAGGGCCTTCTCTGTGGCGGCCCCCACATTATGGAACTCCCTCCCTAGTGACCTTCGCCATGCCCCCTCCGTGATGAGCTTCCGCCGTGCATTAAAAACATGGCTGTTCAGGCGGGAATATGGGGTGGGTTAGGTTTTTAATGAGAATTTTTTAATATTGTTTTAATTATTATATTTTATTGTGTTTTATTGTATTTTAATTGTACATCGCCCAGGGTGGCCGGGTGACCGGCCAGATGGGCGATTGATAAATGTAATAAATAAATAAATAAATAAAAAACAATATAAAAATTTTAAAATCTTAACCCACCCCATATTCCAGCCTGAACAACCAGGTTTTTAATGAGCGACGGAAGCTCATCAGAGAGGGGGCATGGCGGAGGTCACTCGGGAGAGAGTTCCACAGTACGGGGGCCGCCACAGAAAAGGCCCTCTTCCTCGTCCCCACCAGTCTAGCTGCTCTGGCTGAAGGGACAAGGAGAAGGCCATCCGTGGCAGATCTTGTTGAGCGGCCCACTTGGTGTTGCTGGAGACGCTCCTTGAGATAAACTGGACCAGAGCCGTATAGGGTTTTAAAGGTCAAAACCAACACCTTGAATTCGGCTCGGCAAGCAGCTGGTAGCCAGTGCAAATCCTTCAGCACTGGCGTGATGTGATCCCGCCGGCGGCTGCCTTTAACCAGGCGAGCCCCGCGTTCTGTACCAGCTGCAGCTTCCGAACCGTCTTCAAGGGTAACCCCACGTAGAGCGCATTACAGTAGTCTAGGCGAGAGGAGACCAAGGCATGAACCACTGATGGGAGCAGGTGATTAGGAAGGTAGGGGCACAGCTGCCGTATCAGATGGAGTTGATACAGCGCTGCCCGGCTCACAGCTGCCACCTGAGCCTCCATGGACAGCTGGGAGTCTAGAATGACTCCCAAGCTGCGGACCTGGTCCTTCAGGGGTAGATGTACCCCATTCAGCACCAGGTCAACATCCCCTCAGCATGGATGTTAATGTGCCCCAGGACCAAAAGTCTGGGGGACCTCAGCATCGCAACTGAGACCACCTCTGCCAGCTCAGATAGGCAGTCTGTTGAGCAGTGATCTGGACGGTACACCCACAAAATCCCCAATCTGTCCCACTGGCCCAGCACAAGGTGCAAACACTCCAGACCAGTAGGCAGATGGACCACCGGGAGCCTGGAGAGAGAGATAAAATTCCTATAGACCACAGCAACCCCCCCTCCCTGGCCCTCAAATCTACCCTGCTGCTGTACCAAGTACCCCGGTGGGCATAACTAGGAGAGACTAACTCCTCCCTGTTCACCCACCCAGGTCTCGCCAATGCATGCCAGATCAGCGACCTCATCCACTATTAGATCATGGATGAGGGAGGTCTTATTCTGCACCGATCTGGCATTTAGAAGTAGTATCCGGAGACCTGAGTGCAGGCTCATAGGGCAACCACCAAGCCTGCAGGTGCGAGGAGGGCCGGAACACGGCACAGCCGTTAATTGTCTGGGCTGCATTCCCGTTACCTGGCTAGCCCTCCTCCCAATGCCATATCTCCCTCTACTCATCACTACACTGATGGGGACCCCCACAACCCCCCATTTGACCCCATATCTACCCTCCAAGGCACATCCTCAGGGCCTAGTATGGAAGGAGAAAAGGAAAGGAAAGGGGGAAAGAGGGGAAAAAAAGAAAATCAGTCTCCCCTGCCAAGGGCTCTGAGAAACCTAAATAGACAAGAAAATGTTAGGGGGGTTGCCCTTGCATCCCCCATAAAGCGGCTTCCCTTCGGGGTCGTCACCACTGGGGCATCGCCACCCCGCTGCTCATGCTGGCACAATATCAACATAACTTTTGGTTATATGCAGGGATGGGGACTCGGACTCGACGACTCGACTCGCGAGTCCGACTGAGTCCCCCCTCTGACTCGAGTCCCACTCGAGTCCCAATTTTCTCAATGGGACTCGAGACTCGACTCGGGACTCGAGCCCAAGGACTCCGCCGCCGCCGCCCACCACCGCCGCCGCTCACGTCACCGCCGTCGCCGTCTCCCTCACTGCCACCCGCACGCAGCTGCAGCCTCCATCGCATGCAGCCGCCACCATCGCACGCAGCCGCCGCTGCCATCGCACGCAGCCGCCATCGCACGCAGCCACCATCACGCTGCCGCCATCGCACGCAGCCACCATCACGCTGCCGCCATCGCACACCGCCGCCCGCGCCGGTCCCATCATCACTTCCGGCGCGGCGG
Source organism: Shinisaurus crocodilurus (assembly GCA_021292165.1). Lineage (NCBI taxonomy): Eukaryota > Metazoa > Chordata > Lepidosauria > Squamata > Shinisauridae > Shinisaurus > Shinisaurus crocodilurus. The sequence goes on from JAHFWL010001105.1 coordinate 40,777, forward strand.
AAGTGACGCACCGGGACCCTGCTCCGGCGCGCTTGGCTGACGCCGCTCTGTTTAGAGCAGCAGCGGCCAAGCGTGCCGGAGCAGGGTCCCGGAGCGTGACTTCTGCCGCGCTGGAAGTGATGATGGGACCAGCGCGGGCGGCGTGGCGTGCGATGGCGGCGGCATGATGGTGGCTGCGTGCGATTGTGGCGGTGGCTGCGTGCGATGGGAGCGGCGGCTGTGTGCGATGGCGGCAGCTGCGTGCGGGTGGTGGCGAGGGAGATGGTGACGGCGGTGACGTGAGCAGCGGCGGTGGCGGGCGGCGGTGGCAGAGTGTGGGTGGGCCCGCGCCAGTCCCATCATCACTTCCGGCGTGGCGGAAGTGATGCGCCGGGACCCTGCTCCGGCGCGCTTGGCCGCCGCCGCTTTGTTTAGAGCGGCGGCAGCCAAGCACGCCGGAGCAGGGTCCCGGCCGGAAGTGATGATGGGAAGTGATGATGGGACTGGCGCAGGCGGCGTGGCGTGCGGTGGCGTGTGATGGCGGTGGCGGTGGCTGCGAGCGGGTGGCGGCGAGGTGAAACGGCGACGGCGGTGACGTGAGCGGCAGCGAGGCGGCGGCGGCAAGGCGGCGGCGAGGTGGCGGCAGGCGGCGGCAGCGGCGACTCGAGCGGCGCGGAGAACGCTCTCTGCGCCGCTCAGAAGAGCGAGATCGGGCCGCGCCGCCGCCACGGAGAACTACGAACCCAGGGAGGGCTCGTAATGCATCCCTGGTGCGGCAGCGGCGGAGGCAGGAGCAGGGACGAGGGAAGGACCCACCCATGGTAAGTGGGGGTGGCGGCGGTGGCGGCCGCCCATGGAGGGAGTGGGAGGATCTCCGCGGGAGGAAGGGCAGCTCTTCTTCCTCTCGCGTAGACCCTCCCGCTCCTTCCATTGGCCGCCGCTTTGGGAGTGACTCGGGATTCGGGACTTGGGACTCGAGTCACCATTTTGGACCTTGGATTCGAGACTCGACTCGAGACTCGGGTCCAAAGAGTCATGACTCGACTCGTGACTCGAGGCCAAGGACTCTTCAACATCCCTGGTTATATGTTGTCCTGGATATATACAAAGGACTGGTGCAATATGTTCTTGTTGGCCAGTCCCCCTTAGCAGCCTCGCTTCCCTGTTTTGAACCAATTGAAGTCTCCAGACCGTTTTCAAAGGCAGCCCCATGTAGAGTGCATTACAGTAGTCCAAACAAGGGGTTACCAGAGCACGAATCACTGTTGCTAGGCTCTGCCTGTCCAGATAGTGTCATACCTGGTATCATTTTACCAGGAGCTATTCTGTTTATCTTTTCCCAGATTTGATGATGATGATGATGATGATGATGATGATGATGGATTAAATTTGTCTGTTTTGCTTTCCATAATGTTTGCATTATTATTTTTTTCAAATACAAGTTCATTCTGCCCCATTTCCACATCAGTTTATGAAAGTTTTTTTTTAAAAAATCTGCATGTAAATTGATTCATATGCAGTTTTGTGCACAGAAAAATGCACACACATTTTTGTATGCAATTTCCCCTAATGTATGTATTTGTCTATGAAATTTTCCCCAATGTATGCATTTTTGTACATATTCTTTCATTGGACAACCACATTGCAAAATTCTGAGAAGAACGAAAACCTATTAATAATTGTATTCCAGTTCACATATTGACTCAGAAAGCACAGATTAGATCAGTTATTCTTAAAATGCAAACCAAATGAATTTCACCCCCATCCCTCATTATTGGTAATATTTACATGTTAGGAATATTTCATTTTTACTTTCTTTCTTCCTGTATGGACGCAGAGGTATTTGATGAAGGCTGTTGGGGTTCTAGACCATACACCACATGATAAAATTATGTGTTGAGAGGAAACCAAATACAGTCATGCCTTGGATTGACAGCATAATTCGTTCCGGAAACGTGCTTGTAATCCAAAACACTCTTATATCAAAACGAAATCCCCCCAAAAAAATTTGTATAGAGATTTTTAATTTAAGCTGTACTACAATACTTGTATTGCAAGACGTCGCTTGTATATCAAGTAAAAAAAATATTAAATAAATATTTAAACATTTGCTTGTCTTGCAAAACGCTCCCAAACCAAGTTTCTTGCAATCCAAGGTATTACTGTAGCAGATCCCCCTGACTCATTGTAATATGAAGACACTAGGGGGACTTCCATATTCTCCATCATCTTGCATTTATGGTATAGTCTCTTGGGAAATACTGACAAGAGAGAGATGGCTCCCTTTCTTACTGATAATGGTCAAGAAATGATGGAGTCTAGTGACACTGGCTGCCCTCCTCCAATGGCCTATTTTCTGCCTGAGTGGACAACAGCAGAAATCTGCAATTCCAGTCTGAAAGAAACACCCATTATTCATAATTTCTAGAACCTAATTTCCATTATTATGTGAATGCAAATCCTATTTAAAAATAAAATAAAATTGCCAGTGTTCATGAAGCTCCATCTGTCTGAATGCAGGTGGTGCTTCGATGCAGTTTCCCAGATCCCATTAAGGTGAGTCATGTCTTGAGCAGAAACAAGGGGTTTTGCTTGTGGTTGTGGATTTCCTCAACAGGGGTGTGCCATCATTCTCCAGGAGCACAGGAAAGGGGCAGAATATGATCACTGGGCACACTTTTCAACTTCTTAAAAAAGCCATTTCCCCACATTTTCCAGGGGTTGCAAGTGAGCCTCCTACACATGCCCAGCAAAATAAGAGAAAACATGTAGATGTTGGCCAAGCTGCATCATTTACACTGGTCTTCAATGGATCCAATTTTCTTGGTGCAGAACTGCAATTGCCAGAATGTGGAATTTGAATATATTTAGTGCAAAACGTATACCTGTGTGTAGGGGAGGCAGCTGTGCAGAGTGAGTATGTGTGTGGGTAATAACATTGCATCCCACATCCAGGAGTGTGCAAGCACTGTGGTACTGGAAAGGTGATCAGTGCTTTTCACTTGCTCAGATAACGTAGGGCAGCAGAGGTGCAGAACCTCAGGCCAAGGGGCCAAATTTGGCCCACCTAGGATGCCTGCATGTCCCTCTGGGGTTCCCCTGATGGCCACACCCCTTCCCTTTTCCCCCAACTGCCAATTGTTTGGTGGTTTTCTGGCTTTTGTGCAGTTTTTCCACCATTCTAAAAGGTTGAAATGTCTCTCCTAAGGCATAGTGGGGCAGCATATCCACTCTGGATTTTACTCTGAACTTTTAAGGAACATTGTATGGTGCCAAACCTATTTTGTGGATAGGGTTCAGCACCATGGATAGCTCCTTTACAGTTCAGAATAAAATCTGGAGCGGATATGCAGCCCAGCTGACATTGGAGTCACCAGCTTCCATTGGTTAATGGCAGTAAGCGCTTTAAGCAAAAATAGGCTGGTATTTGTTGTATTTTGGCCTTGCCCTATTTGCCTTCAGCTCCACCCACCTCTGGAATGAAGCCCTCTAGGGCTTCTCCAAAATGGAATTCAGCCCTTTGGGTTGGGTTTAAAAAAGAGAGGGGGATATGCAGCTTTCTGTTGCACTCAAAGAGCTCTAGGTTGGACAGGAATATAAACACCCCCCCCCAATTGTATGAATGTTTGGGGGCGAGCAAATTACAAGAATGTTCATCTTACCTTAAATATGAAGTGGCTGGATCTTTTTCCATGACTAACCTACCTCACAGGATTGTTGTGAGGATAAAATGGAGAGGAGGAGGAGGAGGAGGAGGAGGAGGATTATGTAAGCCGCCTTGGGTTCCTTGAAGGAAAAAATGCGGGATATAAATATAATTAAATTTATATTTATTAATATAATTAAATAAATAAAAACTAAATATTGTCATACCCTTGGAATGTGGCTGGAGCAGCCAAGCCACTACTTGAAGCAGTGACAAAACTTTTTTCTTGTTTTAAAAAGGAGAGAAAGCCTTTACCTTGTATTTAAGGTAAATGGAAAATTCTTGAAATTTGCTTCCCCCCAAATAATTTAATAACACCCCTCCATTTCATGGGGGGCAGATGGTCCCATGACATATTCGGCCTAACTTGAGTCCAAACAAGACTGGGGGCTTACTGGAATCCAGTGGCATTCCACCCACAGATCTGAAATCTCACCTGTATTCTAGGCCATGTTATGCTAAGACAGCAATTTTATGCAGAATGTCACTCTGTACATGTGAGGTATGGCCTTAAAGTCAGTGAAGCCTCTGGAGCCAACAAAACCCACCAGATTCTGGTAAATTTGACCATGGAATTCGCACATCCTGAGCCCAAGATGGATTCTGGGAATAATTTTGGACGTTTGGTGGAATCCAGATGAAGACAATCAGATCTGCCAGATCTGCCATTTCTAGAGTTGAATTCAAAGGTCCTTCCTACCTCATGTGATCATTTCTACCAATAGAGAACTGAAACTGAGAGTTAGTGACTTATCAAGAGTTACAAAATGAGGGCTGTCACGCCCCTGTCCATGGACAAAGCATTATATCAGTTAGTATGTGAGGGGAGGGGGAGTGTAAGAGAGTGTGGAATGTTGAGATGTCTGCTTATTGGTTGAGAGAGTGAAAGGGGTGTGTGTGAAGCCTGTGATATAAACAGTGGGCGGTGCTGTTCAGGAAGGAAGTCGCAGAGGGCTGTCTGGAGAGAGAGAAAGAGAGGGGAAGAGAGTGGGTTTTTGAGAGCTGTGGAAGTGATCTGAGTGGAGTTGGGAGCTGGAGTCTTGTCTGAGAGAGAGAGAGAGAGAGAGAGAGAGAGAGTTTTCAACATTTAGAATCCATTAACATTATCCATTTCCCTACCCTTGAATGTAAATAAATAAACTTGTTTCCTTTTTAAAATTTTAAAAGGAGTGGTCTGAGTTGGTTACCCTGGAGGGAGTTGGTGGCAGCGGAGGAGATTAAGAGAGTGTGAAGGTGGGATTTGACTGTATAAAGGTGGGGGTGAGGGGAGAGACATCACAAGGGCCAATCCACATTCTGTGACAGAAGGTGGCTGGGGCATGCTGGGAGTTGTAGGCCAAAAACATCTGGGGACCCAAGGTTGGAGAACACTGATCTAGACAGTTTTGGTAAGACAAGTAAAACTCCTCATGGAGGGTCTTGCACAGCCCTAGTTGCCACAGGATTTCATCTACACTAAAGTTAAAAACAAATCAGAAGGTTTTTCCTCTGGTGAAGCAACTTAAGGAATTTTGAAAGGAGTCAGAAATGTTTCAAAAGAAAGCTAGCAAAAAAATTACCAGGGAGGTTTTTGCAACTCCCTCCTTATTAGCGAGGATGGGAAGGAATACAAAAGAAGTATTGTTTTTATGCTTTCTAACTAGGTCTCAGGAATCTAGAAAATGTGATTCAGTCTAGATATAGTTCTTTGGTTGTTGAATCCATCAGTGTCTTTGTAGTTTAAAATTTAATTAGGCCTAGTGCCTAAAAAAAAAGGAGAGCCTGAATACCAAAGCAGAAGACCGAGGCAATCTTTCTTTTTCCTCTATACAACACAAGCTGTCAGGCTGAGAGAAGATTCAGGATGGCAAGGATGTAGCAGGCTAGCAGCTTTTTCAAAGATATACCAAAATGATGATGATGATGATGATGATGATGATGTGATTTTCTCTCTTTTTCCCAAGTCAGACAGGAAACACAAAGCTCACAACTCACAATAAATCTAAGGCTTGCCCAGCACACTCGATTTGCTGCTGTAGAGTGCAGGAAGTGAACTTGGACAAAGGAAATCCGAAATACAGTTTTTCCACAGGAACATTTGTGCTCAAAATGGGAAGCAGCCCCTTAAGCCAGAACTATGTGTGTTCCACAGTTTTACCGTTGAACTGTTCAGTCACAGTAGAAGCTGCTATTGGATGCAGATTTCCAGCATTCTGAGAATCTTTCCAGCATTCTGAGAATCTGAACCTGGCTACATGTTACACTCAATCATCCTATGAAAGGTATCCATGTTTAAGCTAGGCTCTAACTGTTGAGAGTTCTGAAGGGTCCCTGAAGACAGGAAGAGAAAGCTGGAGGAGACTGTGGGCTGCTGTCCTATGCTTATTTTATCTCTTGTTTATCAAATATTTCCCCCCCCTAACAATTTCCAGAGTGATAGTTTGTTACAGCAAAAACAGCAGAGAGTCATGTGGTACCTTAAAGATTAACAAATTTATTATGGCATAAAGTATCATGAACTGGAGTCCACTTCATCAAAAGCATGAAATGTTATCGTGTGTGTGTGTGTGTGTGTGTGTACGCGCGCGCACGCGCGCGCACACACACACACACACAGTTTGGAGGGAGATTGCAACCAGTGAGGTCAGAGAGAAATGAAATGCAAAATATACAAGACTGTGATAGTTACACACACATATATTACATACAGCTTAACTGTATGTAAAATAATTTCAGTGGTCAATTAGAAAGCAGTGTTGGTAATAGGGTGGCCACTTATGAATCATCAGAAGACAGGAAATACATCATCAAAAAGAGGTAAAAGAGGACCGTGATTTGCATAAAATTTGCATGCAATAATTTATTGGTATAGATGCAAATTTAGAAATAATTATAATATAAATAGAAATCTCACCATAGTGTGGAAGACTGTGACCACGTGACCTCAGTGCCTGCCTGTTCAGTCTGCTTTTTCAGGTGCTACTAACTGTTGATGGACAACAGTTCTTTGTTCTTATGATTTTTTATGTTTAAATGGGAATTGGACTAGACAGCCCTTCAATCAGAATGCCTTCAAACAGAGAATGGTCCTCTGCTAGTCCTTCAAATAGAGGACCATCCTTTGTAGAAGAGGGCATGTGACCACTTTAGTTGATGATAACACAGACAGCTTGGCATTAATCGGCTAATTAACGCATGTAGTGGGATAAAAACCCATTATCTTGATTCAGGCCTGTGAATTAGCTGACCAATGCCAGGATATTTGTGTTATCATTAACACTGATTTCTGAATGGTCTCTGTAATTATTTCACGTATATTTAAGCTTTGCCTTTATGAGGCTTTTGAATTCTTCTCCAATCAAATTGAGATCAGACTCAGACAAGAATTCCGAGCTTCCCACTATTACTACCTACCTTCCTCTATCTCCCTGCCCCCAAAGGACAGCTTCACAAAACCAGGAGGGGGCCACTCTTGACTGTGTGAAGCTGCCATTTGCAGCCAGAGATCATGGGGCCTTGCAAGAGTACATGATCCCTGGCTGCAAATGTTTCTTCTTGGCTGTTGAGCTATAATTTCCAGCCCAACATCACAAGCACCCCCAGTCCTTGCCTTTAAATGGAAGCCTGTTCCCAAATGCCAGGAGAGTGTCCAAAGGATGTCAAATCTAAAAGGACAGCTTACAAAAGGAAAACATTAAATTAAAAGTACAAAATGATAGATTTAACTTCTACAAACTCTTAAACAGCTGGACAATTATGTTAATGCTTTAGAAGCCAAACATAAGGATAAGGCTAAAAACAGGACAAAGCCCAGGCCGAAAGTGGAAATCAAGGAAGACAGTATTACGATCTTCCCTCTCCCCCCCCACCCCCGTGTGAAGACTCCAATGCACAAGAGGTCATACAAGATCTCATGTCACAGAAGTGTTCTCTGATCCTTGTGCCTAATGCTTTACACTCACGGACTCATAATTTCACAAAGAAAGAGCAGTCAGATGCCGCACACAACCCTTCTCTCTTATATTAAAAAATCATCAAGTGGTTTTATGTAATTATCCTAAACCAAAAGGGCAGCTAACACAACCTGAGCAGAAGAGCCATTTGTTACAGATTCTGAAACAGACAAAGGTGGATTCTATTGTCACAGTGAATACTGAGAGTGTGGAGTATCTATTGTATGATTATGGAAATGCTAGAGCAATTATAATGTGTTAATCAGCATGCATTATCCTAAGAGCCAGAGTTCTACTAAATAAAATTAGTATTGGAGTAAAAGACCTCTTCAAATAAATATATCCACTTTCTATTTGTCCTATGCCTCAGCACCTTGTGCAGGGAACATTGGTTCCCTTATGAAAAAAAACAACAACACCAGACTTTGGAATCTCAAAGTGAGACAGAAAGTTCCAAATGCTTGGTAAGCCATCCGATTGATTTAGATGGAGAGGCAGGGACATCAATGCAGCAAGCTCCAGCTTTTTACAAAATGCCCCCCTAAATGCCAGACATAGTTCTTGATGAGATATTCCAACTAGCATTGACCCCAGCTGAGGAGGTTGGCCATGAAGCAGTGATCCAATATTGGCTCTAGGAGTAGCTCAGGGACCTTTGCTAGGCAAGGATTTGTTTCCATAGCAACTTCCCACAGCTATATTACTAGACTTGAATGAGCAGCTCCTGGTATCCCTTTTGAGATCATATCTGTTGAAGAGAAATATGTAATCATTTATCAATTGAATACCATACCATCCAGGTAGGCTCTTTGGACAAATGTTCACAAGTTGAGCTGAATCCCCTAAAGGTACAATTGGTTAATGTAGAGGAAGAAGCTGCCCTATTGGCATCTTATATGATGCCCTACCTGTGAGGGAACTACTTCTAATTATTGATAGCTTAAGGGTTAACTTCTAAACATATGTTTACATAACACACAAACAAATAAGGCAGCTTAGTAGGGATGTGTGAGGAATCTGATAGATAGGGGGTGAAAATCTGACGGATTTTCACAATTTGGCTCCCCAGATTCCAGTTTGACAGCCCTGCGCTGGTGCTCACTCGCTATGGTGCAAGTCGAGCCAGCTCACGGACTGCTGTCTCTAAGACGGGCCATGATTTGTGCATTTAAACACACACATAAACACGCTAAGGAAATTTGCATAATTTTTTGTAATTTGTGCAAATCAGCGCACTGAAAAGCACATGGATCTAGCATGCTTTGCATAAAATCAGCTAATTTGTGAATCGGCACCCAAAAAGGAAGTGGTCCTTGCACAATTTGCACAAATTGGCTGATTTTATGCAAAGCTTGTTAGATCCATGTGCTTTTTGGGTGCTGATTTATGCAAAATGTGCAAAATACCGTGATTTGTGCAATTTGCACTTTGTGGTGTCTACCAATCTAAATATAGCTATCCAGCTATTTGAGAGCCAGTGTGATATAGTGTTTAGAATACTAGGCTGGGACTTGGGAGATCTGAATTCTAGTCCCCACTTGGCCATGAAGATCACTGGGTGACTTTGGGCCAGTAATTGACTCTCAGCCTATCCTACCTCCTAGGGTTCTTGTGAGGATAAAATGGAGAGGAAGCAGATTATTTAGGCCACCTTGGTTTCCTTGCAAGAGGAAAAAAGGTGTAATATAAATGTAATAAATACATAATAAATTAAATATTGAAACAAAGTAATCTTGCCTACAAATCATTCGTTTGTCTAGTTCAAAGGGAATTAAATCAATCTGTATGAATGTGTATGTTTCACCAAGAGGTTCTAAAGAATACAACTCTATATGGGATACTATAGAATCCCATTTGGAAGCCATTGTTCAACAGTTTCCCACATGTCTGATTATCATAATGGAGGACTTCAGTGCAAGAGTGGGTGATGAGTATGTAATAGTAAGGGGAAAGCTTGGTTTGAGTATGGAAGACATAGCACATCTCCCAGTCAGGAAATCCATGGAAAAGTCAACAAATCATGCTGGCATTTGGTTGTTTAAGTTTATTTATAAGTTTACTCTGATTCTTTGTAATGACACTGGGTATGAAAATTCAGCAGGTAGTTTTATGTTCTTTTCCTTAAAGGGCAGAAGTGTCATAGATTATCTTCTGACAAATGACAACTGTGCCTCTCATATAAGAGTGCTGTGCTGGGAGATCAACCAGAAGTGAGCATCAGCCTTTTCTTATGGAGCTGGTAGACTTTCAATTTATTATAAGGGGAATGGGCCAAGAACCCCCATATGTAAAACAAGGGAAAGGCAGTCTGAGATGGGATTTTAAATATACAGTCAAAAGTAGAGGAGGCCCTATGTTTTGCCAAAGGCAGCAGTTCTTTTTAGGATCTAGAGACAATGAGCACACTTATGGGTGAAGGTTGGAATTGGAAAGCTTTACTAGCAAACTACAGAAAAGAGATTATAGCAGCGAGGTAGATGAAGAGTATGATGCTTACTTCCCTTCTGTTGTTGGGAACCCCTCAAAGAAATGGCAACAGATGGACTTCTTGGCCAGCACACAGCACCTTCTGCGCAGCTAGGTCTGTGTTGAGGTTAACCCCTCCTAAGGATTCCCTAATCTTATATGTTTTCTCTGTTTATGATAATCACACCTGCTCCCAGTAAATGGGGCAAGATTAAGGTGTTTTGTCTCGATAGGCACTTCCATACCAGTTTCCCAGACTATCTAACTATAAGCAATCCTTTCAAGTTGACCATGAAACCATCTGGAGTCACTCAGTTCCCAGGTCCTCTCGACCCTCCTGGTTGATAAGCCCCCGCTTACCTAAGTCTTTGAAATCTGGCCAGCTGATAATCAGGTTCCTCCCCATCATATGCCATGGGAGTCTGGTCTACGGATAACTGAAGTGCTTCTAATCATCAACTAACATCCTTGCCAAGTGTAAACCTGTCCAAGGACAGACTCTAATTGGGAATGTTCTCACAACAAGCTCTAAACATCATGAGCTCATGGATTTAGGCCTACCAAAGACACAAAGAGCAGGTATGTTCATACAACAGAGATCCAGACACAGGTACAACAGTGGTCATACACCACTGTCTCCTCAAGATCACAATGGTCTTCTGGCTTTTTCCACTACACCCTGTTAACCGAACAATGATGCATCTTAGTTCTAGACTTTGGGAGGCAGAGACTCAGAATCCACTGACCATTTACCATGCAATTGTGAAACACCTGGGCACTTTTTGCTCAAATAACCTGACCTTCAAAACAAGTCATCGTTCCTTGGGCTGGTCTGATTTGGAATGCAGAAAAGCAAGATGTGAACTATGCTCTGTGTATGAGAGCTTTGCTGCTAATTCAACTACCTGACATCAAGGAAACAGACTCTTGGCCGCCAGTGTCCACCAACAAGGTAAAGAGACTAATCCAAAGCCTACAGAGGCAGAAGGCACCTGGGGAAGATATGCTCCCCACAAAGATGTTTCTGGATAATTTGTATTGGTGGGCCCCCATACTAGCGAAGCTTTTCACTTATGTTAATTCTTCTGGCAGATTTCCTAGGGGCTAGGAACAAAACAATTAGGTCCCAATTTTTAAGAAGGGTGATAAATCCCTCCTTGCTAATTACTGTGCAATTAGTCTTCTGGATGTTTCTTCCAAACTTTACTTGTGTTACTTATTGTGTAAGGCTGATCAAAGTAACATCATTGGGGATGAACAAGCAGGTTTCCTTTCCATCATGAGAGGTCTACTATAGATCAGTGCACTGCTTTGTTTTAAATCACCTAAGAGAGAATACACCAGTGCCCCTAAGAAGCACTTATATGCTGTTTTGTAGATATGACTTCAGCCTTTGATAGGAGAAGTAAAGAGACACTTTGGTACAAACCATGAAGGCTTGGGATGGATAGGCATTTGCTGATCAAGATTAATAACTTGTGTACAGGAACTACAATGTAAATAAGAGTAGACAGGGAAGGCCAGTTGTCAGAAGAAATTTGTTCAACAAAAGGTGCAAGACAAGGCTGTCTGCTGGCTCTTCTTTTGTTTAATATATATGTGAATGATATTATTGTCCAAATATGTGACAAATCCAATTTCCCAGTATCTGTAGGCACATGGAAATTGAACATATTGTTACATGCAGATTATATGGTTCTGCTATTCCATTCCCAAACTGGTATGAGGAAATAGCTGAAAGCGTTTGGGGAAGTATGCACCACAGAACATACTTCTGTGAATATGTGAATTCTGAGACCAAAGGAGTGGTTTCCAGAAGTCACTCTCCAAAACCACAAATGGCTAGTGAATGGTCACCAACTGGAACAGACTAATAAATTTAACTACTTGGGGGTGTCTACTTGGGGGTGTCTACTTTGCTCTAAATGGTTCATGGAATAGTAATTGGTCAACCAGTAAATTAAAAGCTCAAAAATCTATGCATTCAGTTCTAAAATTTGATAGAATCAAAGGTGGAATTTTAGTAGTTTAGTAGAGTTTTTGCAGAAAAGATTATTTCTCAGATGACATACAGGGTTGAGATTTGGGGCATCTTAGAGCCAAAACATCTGGAAACATTCAAGACCCTTCCCGTGTATCCTGCGCATCAGGGACTTGTTCGGGTCATTTCCTTGAACCCTTGTCTTTGATTGCCTGGGAAGATTTACCCGAGGCTTTTATATCCTTGCATTTTCAGGCTATGAAGAACTTTTTTTTTTGATGGGGGAGACAAGAAAATCCCTAGAGAACAGCTCTTTTTTAATCTGCGGATGCCAGTTGGTTGAAGATACCACATAGGGATGTGCACGGAGCATGATTTGGGGGGTGGAAGTTGGCGAACTTGCTGTACTGCTGCACTCCCCCAGCTCCACTCCCCCTACTTTTCCCCCAGCTCAACTTGCGTTCTCGCGAGCCGAGCTGGGGATGCAACTTATCTGGTTTCCAGTGCTACATTGTTTACATAGAAAATGGCATAAAATATGTTAAAAATGGCCGTGATTTGCGTAATTTGTGCAATTGCGGCTCTTTTTAATGTATTTACACTGTTTTCTTCATAAACAATGTAGAGCCAGGGACCAGGAAGTCCGGTGAGCGCCTCAGCTGGTGCTCACGCTCGGCTTGTGCGGCAGGAGTGCTCGGCTCATGCGTCACGAGTTGAATACTGGGCAGATCGCCCTCCCCTATAATGTTGTACTTTTAAGTTATATAAAATTCTAAGGAGAAAATATTTGAAGAAAAGCTTAGGGCTGGTAGCCACTTATAATGACATGGATAAATTAAATATCTGTTGTCTAGCATGGTGAAGCCTGTTATTTTTAATTCATCCAAATTTGCTGTGAAAGCCTCCCAACACAGGCAAGCCGATGAGGCCAATCTTTTGGCTTATGGACTCTGCCTCTTGTGTATGAATTATATATTGTAAATGTTTGATTTCCTTGGCTGTACATTTTCTTTTGGCTGTAACTTGTAATTGCTTGCCTAATAAATGTGATTGGATTTGGATGTGTATACAATATGTTTTATGTATTCATTTTATATGTTTATGTTTTTATGATTCATGTACACGGCTTTGAAATCTGCAGATCTTAACTGTTTATGAAAACTCCGAAATAAATAAATACTAAAACCAATGCACCCAAACTGGTATGAACTATGGGGGTGGGGGTAGGAATCACCCATCTCTAGGTATGATAGCAAAATAAAACTTCCATGCTCAGAGGCAAAAGGGTGCTTTGTGGATGGACTACCCTCAAGGGTCTGTTGAGTAATTCCACCTGTCTCATGCCATGCCCCCATCTCACCCCAGAGGCTGATAAAGCCTGCCCTACTGCCTTATACAGTGCTGGAAAGGTGCTAGGTGGGAGAGACTGAAAATACTAAAACTCTGACAGCATTTGGGGCCTTGGAAAGAGGAGAGGCAAACTTTACCTCCTAGGTGAGAGATGGGTCTGAGAGACAGGAGGGTGAGGGAACTGGAGATCCAGGTGAGGATAGGGAAGAAGGCTGCCATGAGTGAGAGGTGTGGCTCCCAACCAATGTGTGTCAGTGGTTCATTGTGGGGAACCCCATGCTGCCTTTATGGAATACCCATGTATGTAGCATATTTTTGACCTTGTATGTAGCATATTTTTTATTTCTGTGTCAGACTTTATTCTCTCCCCTGTTTACTTTTAAACTGTTGGATGAGGTCAGTTTATTTGTAGTGCTTTATACAAAGCTATACGGATTGATACTACAGTTTATTTGTAATTGTTCCTCTTTCCCCTCCTTTGAAGTATTATATTAGTGCTGTTCATTTGATACTCTGAAGTATGCTCCATGCACCATTTGTGGGAAAGGGGCTTACAAATAAACAGGTTCTGATGATATTTATTTATTATTATTTTTACCCCGCCTTTTTTCCTGCAAGGAACCCAAGGCGGCTTACATAATCCTCATCCTCCTCTCCATTTTATCCTCACAACAACCCTGTGAGGTAGGTTAGGCTGAGAGTCAGTGACTGGCCCAAAGTCACCCAGTGAGTTTCATGGCCGAGCGGGGACTAGAATACCACATTCTGAGAGGGAACCAGCAAGGGATGGAATTGTGCCTTTCTGCCCTGGCTGTGGCTTTCTGAAGACTTCTGACAGACCATGACTGGAAACAAGATGCTGGTTAGAGGGATTCTTAGAAAGCAGTCCTATAGGCATCTACCTCAACTTATGGAGGGCTCTGATCTCAGAACCTCCCTCCCTCAATAGCCCTGCCAGGTTCTTGCAGGCAGGGTGAGAGAAGCAACAGAAACTATTTTTGCCTCTCCATCCTCCCTCTGAGCACATTTCATTAGATGGGCCTTTGATCCCACCTAACCTGCTTGCTCTGCCAGGAGCAGTGATGGGGGCTAGGAGGCACTTGGATCCATGGCCTTTCCCCTCCCTGACAACTGGCCTGCCCTCAACATACCCAGTTCCTCCCTTGCCAACATTAGTGTCCTAACCATGGGAGAAGGAACCACTGTGAAATGTTCTGTGGTGACTGGGAGGGGCTTGGGAGGGGTGCTGGGGGAGTTCCACAGTCAGATCTCCTCCTCCAAAGTCGAGGGGGAGATCCTCAGACGGGGGGATCTGCAGTATCCCATGGCCCACTTTCTAGGGGCCACACGATTGCTCTCTTGCTCTGATCCATTGGGACTCTTCTTATATTCCAACTATTTTTTATTATTTATTTTTAAATCCATGGTATGAGGCAAAATTCAATTGACTGTGTTAATTGTTTTCACTCCTTTCCTGCTCATTGCACTATTGACCCTATGGGTATTAGAAGCAACAGGATAGGAAGGGTGGAAGTGGGGAAAGGCTTCTAATGACAAGCCCAGGAAGAAACCGTTTCACAGGAGTTGCTTCTTTACTACGTCCCTTGATCATACTTGTCAGCCAAATTTTCCTCAGGCCTTCGATATTTCATTCAGTATTGAGGAGCCTTCAGAAGGGAAGGGGAAAGAAGCAGGGAGGAAAGAGACATTTGTTAAGGTTTTTCATGACCGGTTTCCTTAGCACAAGAATGGGAAAGAAGTCGCACGGTACCTTGTACGAGCTTTCCGGGTGAGCTCAGCATCAGGTGCGGCTGCAAGGGATGAAATGTAACCTTTTCAGAACATAAGGGAAGGTGAAACAGATGATCACAAAGCATTGTGTAATCCAATACAAAGAGACAAGCTCCTTCTTCTCCCTTGTGCGATAGCAGAAAAGCAGGCAACAAAATTCATAGACGAATCTTTGGTAACTCTTCTGCGTAGTGGTTAGAGTGTTGGACTGGAACTCAGGAGATCCGGGTTCTAGTTCCCCTCGGCCATGAAACTCACTGGGTGACTTTGGGCCAGTCACTGACTCTCAGCCTAACCTACCTCACAGGGTTGTTGTGAGGATAAAATGGAGAGGAGGAGGACTATGTAAGCCGCCTTGGGTTCCTTGCAGGAAAAAAAGAGGGGGGGGAATAATAAATAAATACATACATACTACTCTCAGTACCAAAGTATAGTGGGGCAGCAACAATCTTTAGCCCAGCTGTACTGTAACTCCCACAATTCCCATTCAGCATAGCCACAGTCCGTATTCAGAGGGCACCAGATTGGGAAGACTGCTGTACCCACTTGGCCAGTTCAAACAGCAGCAATGGCAGCATTTCCTAGTTACAATCCGAGCCGGGGAAAGCAACTTCCAGGTTCCAGCGCTAGGTTATTTATGTAAAATTGGCCTAATTTGTGCAAATTATGGCCAAATTTGCACAGATTAGGCCATTTTCTGTATAGCAAAAAAAAAAGCTGGGGACCTGGAAGTCCGGGAGTGCCTCAGCTGGCGCTCGTGCTCAGCTTGGCTCGCAGGGCAGGAGCACTCGGCGTTGTGCCGCAAGTTGAATGCCAGGCAGATCGCCCATCCCTATCCCACATTCCCTTTGTGGAATATCAGGTGTTTGTTCACTGAAGCAATGTCCCAGGAATGAGGTCCATGCCAGGGAAGATGGCAAAGGATTGTGTTGACTTGGTAACAGTGGATCGGTATTCCCAGGGGAAGCTGGTGACTCCTATTACGGTGGGGCTCCTTATCCAAATAGTCACCAGCTTCGCCTGGGTATTCCCAAGCATTTGATAATTCTCTAGAAAATAATAAGCTTATTCTGAGAATCCTCCAGAAAGCTCATTTCAAATGAAGATGAGCAAGCTTCATCCATCTGTAACAAAAATTGCTAGGAACTCCTATGGCTGATGATGATTGTGTGAATGTGAGAACTTGCAAATGTTAAAACAGTAGATCCAAGAGAAAAGATTGTTTCCATTCTTTATGCTTCTCATTCTAGGAGTCATATCCAATGTTAGTCTAACTTAAGTCCCATTCATTTCAATGGCTCTACTCTAAGTAGGACTAACATTGCATATAACTCAATGTAATGATCAAGGCTTATTCAATTCTATGAGAATAACACAGAAATTCTACTATTATTTGCCACCTTGATATATAACTTTCGGAAACACTTTTGCCTTTTCTTTTCAAATCTAAGAGGTTGTTAACATTAGCAGTTCTGTTTGGTTGACTGTTGCCTGGTGGCCCAGAAATCCCTGAAACTGGGCCCAAGTAGAAGTTGATATCAGGGTACCATTTGGAGAGGATGGGGCAGTTGTTCCCCTTCTTTTTCTGACCATACAAGATTATTACTCAGGAGCACCTGCATCGTTGGTTTTTATGTACCTTTTTGCAGTTTATTGTTTCCCATATTCAAAAGTAGGCCTTCGAATCCTCCTGTGAATCTTGACATCTCATGCACTACCACCGCTGAATTCTGTCCTCCTCTTTCCAGTAACCTGATCTGGATCCCATGGTTAACGTGCACAAAAATGAAGAATTTCACTAGTCTTGCCAGCATTGTTTTGCCTTCATTCAAAATCCCTGTAGAATTTCTCCCTGAGTAGGGCTCTCCACATTCACCTCAAATTTTGCTGTACGTGTCATTCATTCAATGGCACTTCAGGGTGTGCAGGAATCATGCACACATAAGCCCTGTTCGGACATTACGCTGGAACAGCATATATCAATGCATGTAAAGGCTATTGGGCCATGCGCCTTAGCCCCACACCTCAGTTCTTGACCTTCCTGTGTGGAGGAAGAAGTTCTGATAAGCAGACCTCCCTGCTCATGGTGGAGAGCTTGGGCACTGAGGAAGCAGGGGTGTGGACGTTGGGGGTAAGGCCAGTATGCACAGCGCCACGACTTGGGCTGGGAGATCTGCCCATCACCCGACTCGCGGAGTGCTCGGTGACCACTGCTGCTGCACCTGCCAAGCTGGGCCAAAGTGAGCACCAGCCGAGGTGCTTGCCAGACTTCCGGATTCCAGGCGCTATGTTGTTTATGTAGAAAAGGTGTAAGATACGTTAAAAGCGGCCATGATTTGCGTAACATGCGCAAATCATGGCCGTTTTTTAATGTATCTTATGCCATTTTCTATATAAACAATGTAGCTCCAGGAACCCGGAAGTCGCTTCCCCGGCTCGGCTTGCGAGACGTGAGTTGAGCCGAGGAAGCAGTTAGGGCGAGCAGAGCTCGGGTGGGGGAGTCAAGCCCGGCGAGTTTGCCAGACTTCCACCCCCCAATAGCTCCACACACATCCCTACCGATGACCCTTATGCTTGTTCAGACATAATGCCTGAATAGGGCTACACAACTCGGGCAATATCAGTCTAACAAATTGCTTTTCATCATTTTTATCTGAGTGGAAGTCTCCCTCTCTCTGCTAAATTCACTGGCAATTTTCAAGGCACCTTTAGCGAAAAAAATTGATGTGTATCTGACACTGTGGAGTTACCACCCAAATTTGCCCTAAAGCAAAATTCAAACCTAATGGAGGATCTCTCCCCAGGCAAACATCCATGAGTCTTAAGGGGGAAAAAGAGAAGAGTGAGAGAGGAAAGCATGTCTCAAGGCAGTGGACTTTCATGGAACATTTAACTCTAAGTCAGCTGAACATCCTGTAGGATCCCGATCCGATCTACCAGCACAGTGAACAGAGGGCCTTCTATAGTGGCATTCAGATTATAGAACTCAGTTCCTTGGCATGTTTATATGGTGTCATCATTCTTATCCCTTAGGCATCAGGTAAAATCCTCCTCTCATCCTTTTAATGGTGTTCAATACTTTTTTTAACTTGTTTTTTTATCTGCTGCTTTGACTCTGCTGTTTTTATGATAAATGTTTATATTTTGATACTTTATTTTATGTCTAATATGAGTTTGGTTTGTAAATCACCTTGAGGGAGGGAATATAGATTATATTGATAGATAGATAGATAGAGATAGAGAGATAGAGATAGAGATAGAGATAGAGATAGAGATAGAGATAGAGATATAGAGATATATGTCAAAAGGTGGTATATAATGCCTTTGAAAATAAAAACTTAATTCTAAACATCATTCAGAAGTTCTAGAGTATCATCATCATCATCATCATCATCATCATCATCATCATCATCATCATCTGCATAGGACAACTTGGAAGAAAATCTGTTCAGTGAAAGATCAGAGTGTGTTTGTGGGAGTTGAGTTACACCGAACTGCTGCTGTAGTTTTGCCTTTGGTCTATGTCGGTGACAGTGAGAGTGTATCTGGAGTTCAGAGCTCTTCATTCTAGCATCAGAACACCTCCACAATACAAGGCAAGATCAGTGCCAAGTTGGTTTGCAAACTGAGAAACTTGCTTCCTCTCCACTTGCCAGAATCCCAGAGGTCACATAGCCCTTGGATATCATAAATACACCTTTCATGGTATCATACAAAGGTTAAGACTTGTTAAGGTAATCTTCTCTGTCTTGATTGAAAGAAACAGCAGCAACAAACATCACACTTTAGTTGTTTGCTGCACCCTGAAACTTTCCCTAAGGGAACCATCACACACCACACACACACACACGAATTATGTCACCCATATGCCCACAAATGAAAAGGCTGAGATTGCCCCTGTGCAGGCTCGCTTTCCAGAGGGAAGGCCTAAAAAGAGCTGGTTAAATCAAAGCAAAGGTGCCTTTCTAAACATGTCAGAAAGGAACCAGTCCAAGACAAAGGCCTGACATATCCAGGCAAGCAGCTCTTGTCATCGTCTGAAGGGTTTTCACCTTGCACTCCTGAAACATTAGGCTGATCTGAAATGTGATTAATCTTATGGGACTTGAGTAAGAGAGGATGAATGCTAGAATGAACTTTAGAACAGGCATAACTGATGGTTACATTGTGTGTGTGTGGTGGTGTGTTCAAAAGCAATCTTGGGGTATGAAAATACTTGGAAAGGGCACCCTTTCCAAAGCAAGAGTCTGCTGACTTCAGTTCAGCCCATTGGGTCCCTTTCAGGCATCCATGGGTTGTTCAATGCCT
>JAHFWL010001106.1:0-69014 GCA_021292165.1 Shinisaurus crocodilurus
AGAAATTTCGGTATGTGAAGAGCTGACCATCTTTTTTTTGGTGTGTGTGTGTGTGTGTGTGTGAGTGTGAGAAAGCCTTCTAACCCAGAGTTTCTTATAAGTAACTAATTTCTAAACATCCTTTTTTTGCCTCATATTCAGTAAGGATGAAAGTGATAAATTTCTACAAAAACTCTAGTCTCAGTATAAATGTAATGCAGATTGTTCTAGATTATTTGAACCTTAAAGTATAATGTGCAGTAAGGCTTGTTTATAAATATACAGAAAAGGTTTTGCTAAGTTTTCTAAAAATTTGAAACTGGAATTTTAGACAGAGGGACAAGTTAGAGGAAATCCTGCGTGGGTTAACACCGCGTAAGAATGATATTGGAGATGCAATGGTTTTCTGTCTTAATAATGCTGAAGCTGCTGAAGAAATTGTAGACTGCATTGCTGAGTCACTGTCCATCTTGAAAACTCCACTTCCTAAAAAGGTATGATTGATCTCTCTAAACAGTTTCTGTGTCTTATATGAAATTTCTATATAGCTTTGTACATGCTTGATTGACACTGAAGAATTGGCATTAAAATCTTTCTGCAGAAATCAGGCGTTTAATGTTTTGTGCTAACACTTGATGGTTTGGTATCCTTAAATGGCAGTTAATGCCAAGTATTTCTGAATACAATATATTTATTTATTTATTATATTATGCCATGCCCCGCATTTTTTCCTGCAAGGAACCCAAGGCAGCTTACATAAACCTCCCGTCCTCTCCATTTAATCCTACCCTGTGAGGTAGGTTAGGCTGAGAGTCAGTGACTGGGCCAAAGTCACCCAGTGAGTTTCATGGCCAAGCGAGGGACTAGAACCCGGATCTCCCGAGTCCCCAGTCCAACACTCCACCCTACGCATTAGCCTGCTGGTGTGGTGCTAAGCTAGTACTTCTCTAAGATGGCAGTCTACTAAATTTGCATGGTTTATGGCCTCTGCTAATGGTATAGGCTACTGTTCCTTTAAGTAAATTAACATTGGTACCTAGATTCTATTTTAATTGTAGATTGCAAGATTATATTTGGTTCTGGATCGTGTTGTAAATTCTTCGGCAAAAGTTGCCAATGCTTCATATTACAGAAAATTGTAAGTAATCAAGATGATGATGATGATGATGATGGATGATGATGATGATTAATTTATTCCATGGTCATAGACCAAAACCAATTTATACAAATCGTACAGACTCATACGTAATCTACATAGGGCATAACAAGATCTATTAACATGCAAGAAGTTAAAAATTTAAAATTTATCATAAATATTAAGAATAAAAACTAAAAGGAAGCAATATTAGATTAAAACTAGATAGAACTAGATAATATAATAACAATTTTACTTCGCTCATATTAGTGCGGATTGTAACCGCATAGGCACAAACTTAGCTACCTGTTTTGAACTCTTTCAAAAGTATGAAATAATATTTGTAGACTTAAAAGTTTGCATATGCTACTTAATTGTTTTTGTATGGTAGGAGTGGGCAGAAAGTAGATCTCCAGATGTTTTGGACTCAATTTACAGAATTCCTGTCCATTGGCCATGCTGGCTGGGAAGTCCCAAACATCTGGAGATCTACTTCTGCCTACCCCAGCTGTATGGTACCCTTGACATAGCCTGTAGGAGCCACTGTAAGATGTACCGTATTTTCGCTCCATAAGACGCACCCCCCCCAATAGGGGGAAATGTCTGTGCGTCTTAGGAGCGAATATTGAATTTTTATTTTATTTTATTTTTTTTAATTTTTTTTAACATCCCTCCCTCTGCGCGCCTCCAACCAGTCGGCGGAACAGCGGAGGGCTTCTGGGTGGAGTGGGGCAAACCCCCGCCTCTCAGCTGATTCCCCCTATGTGGCCGCTTAACAGCTGATTTCCCCACCGAACAGCTGATTCCCCGCCGAACAGCTGATCGGCAGCAGCTCAGGGTAGGCGTGGGGGAGCTGGGGAAGAGGCTGTTTGGCGCCCCCCCCCAGCAGCCAGCCGGAAGGATCACCTGCAAACACCTCCTTCGCCTTCCCTCCCTCCAGGAAGGATGCACCTGCAAACACCTCCTTCGTGCGCCTCAGGGTCCTCAGCTCAACGTCCCCTGAAAGCAGTTATTTCCAGCAACCAGGGAGGGAGGGAAAGGTATTTTACGCTAGCTGGGGCTCCAATGTTTTAATTATTTAACCATGCTGTTTCTGTGTTTTTGGTTTTAAATGGTTTTAGCGTGCAATCCTACGCGTGTTGGGGGGGGGGGAAGTCCTACACTCCCAGCATTCCCCAGCCAGCCATGAGCATCTTACGCACGTTGAGGCAGAAAAAAGCCCGGGGCTTTTTTCTGCCTCAACTGTTTTAGGATTGTGCCACTGAGCTGGTTGATGTTTGCTTTCAGTTTCAGCTACTCTGACCCAGCTGCCTGGTGCAGCAGCAGCACCACCAACAGTGGAGAAAGCGCGGGTCGGGAAAGCCCTCCCCGCTCGGTTCTGTGACAGTGGGAGGGTTGTCGTCATTTCACCATTGGTTCAGAATATTTTTTTTCGTGTTTTCTTCCTCTAAAACCTAAGTGCGTCTTAGGGGTCTGGTGCGTTTTATAGAGCGAAAATACGGTATATACTGTATATTAACAGTACATTAACAGAAACATCATTGTATCTGTTGTTCCTCTGGTCAACCTGGGCACAACCCTATGCAAGTTGGGCAGAAAAAAGTGCTACAACTCCCAGCATTTCACAGCCAGCATAGTTCTTTTCTCTGTCTAAACATGCATAGGATTGTGCCAGTTAACCAGAGAGAACAGATACAAATGCTGTTTCTGTCAGAGTCCAGTATATACTTCTTACAAGGCTCCAATGGCTCTGTGAAGGTGCATGCATAGGATGTGCCCCTAAACTGTTTAACTTTCCTCTGTAGCATGCAGTCAGGAATAGTTGAAGGAACTAGAGCTTATTACTGCTTTGTGTGCATGCGTGTGCATACATGTGCCATGTAACTTGGAAAGGCTGCATGGAAATACAGCAGTAAATTTTCACGTTTGTAGTAACTTCTACAGTCCTAAAGATTTATTCATGGAGCTAATTTGAGACCTATTCCCAATTAGGTGTGTTTGGCTCAGAGCCTCTTCTCTATGACTGCAAAATTGGGGACTTTTTTTTTTTTAAGTTCTGGTAGAAATTGAGTGACTCTCACTTTGTTTCTTTATAGCTGAAAGTCTAAAATATTAAAAACTGTATTTTCAGTTTTGGAGACAAAGTTATGTCAGATTATACTCTGATCTGAATGCTACCTACCGAACCATACAAGGCCATTTACATTCTGAAAACTTCAAGGTATGTGCATGATTATTATTATTGACCATGCATTCTGCCCGTTTAATTTAATGTTTAGTGACTTTCTTTATTGCCCTTCAAGTAAAGTATTTCTAAGGGTGCTTCTCATAAACGTACAAAAATAATAGGTACATAATATAAACAGCAGAATTAAAATACCAGGCATAAAATATTTCATTATTAAACGGCCACAGGAAATTAAAAGGTCTTGCTTGGTGCCAAAAACAGTAGTGTAGGTGCTGGGTCAAGCCCTCCTCTGGGAGAGAATATCATAAGAAAGTGCTGCAAATGGAAGGCCCCCAGTGGAGAGTAGTGGATTGTAAACTTGGAAAATTCTCCAGTGAACATACTTATTTGAGAATAAAATTGAGAGAGAGACCTTATTAGACCAAATATTTAACATGAATAGGCCGAAAAGGAAGTTAATGGCTCCAGCAAAATGAGTAAGATCACTATTCAACACTTGGACCCAGCTCGGCGATTAACCAGCCCACGATGTATTCACCAGGGAAGATGAGGCAAGAAGACTGCATATAGGCTAATTTACAGCACAGTTGCCAGCTGTCATTTGCCTAACTGTCAATCGAAAAGCACTGGTAAATGAAAAAAGTGGGGAAAGTAGGGGCAGCAAAAGGGGGTGGCAGCAATATCACCACTTAGCAATGTATCCTCTGGATTTTAATTGTTGAACTGATAGTTCTTAGTCTCCAGCTACTCCAGAAAGGGGGAGATCCCCCCCCCCATGTTTCACACGGCTCCTTTTTGGAGCACTTACTGCTATGGTTCCCTGGCAGTTCTAAAAACCCTGATGAAATATATGAAATTTAATGACTGAGAACTAAGTGGAGGGGAAATTTGCATATCTGCAGTAACTGCTCTGAAAAGCAGTTAACATCTCGCCTTTCTGGAGTAGCTACAGACTCGGGGAAGTGTTACAAAGGTGGAGGGAACTGAGAACTGTAAGTTCAACACTTAAATCAAGACTGAATGCTAAGTGGGTGATATTGCCACCACCCCCTTTTGGTGCACCTACTTTCCCCGCTTTCCCCCTGTTTACTGGTGCTTTTCAATTGACAGCTAGGCAAATGACAGCTGGTACCTGTGCACAAACTAGCCTATACGCAGTCCTCACCTTGTATTGGATAGCGGTAAGTGCACATTTGCGCACCTGCAAAGGACCGACAACCCCCCCCCCCAATTTTTAAAAAGTCCCGTTTTCAGGGGCACAAACAAACACGACCACAATTGTGCTTTTTGAGGCTTTGTAAAATAAAAATTAAAAAAGCTGCGGAACAAGTGACAGTCCTTTTAAAGTGCCATTTCAGCATTGGTGGAAGGGCAGTCACTGGTGAAATCATGAAAGCAAATGGCAGGTTTTTTTTGCCACTGTTACTGAGTGGCTCTAAGCATTCCCAACAACTCACGGTAAAAATGCCCTGCCAAGTTTGGACAACACGACAACCCATTGTGGGTCAAACAACCCCTAGAACAAGCCATGGTCTTGTTCGTGAAAAATAAGCCGCCCTGCAGAAACTGTATCGGGTTCAGACAACATGAGAACCCACCATGGCTGATTACCCATGGTGGCTTGTTGTGTTGTGTGAACCAGGTCAATGTATTTCAAACTTACTACTATGATTGAGGCTTTGGCTTAGAGCACTAACTGAATTGCTAACTCCATATTGGCTCACAGCAAAAGAAAGTCTTACACGTTACTCTCTAAACTGAGCTGAATTAAAGTTGTGTTAAGAGGAATTTCATTTTTTGTAAAATCGAAACAGAGTTTCTGTACATCTTGATTTGAAAATGATTTTCAAACTAAATGTAAATAGCGCAATCCAGATCCCATTTTAGTCTCTGAGAAATCTGTTGTTCGTAACGGTTTTGCACCCAAAGTTAACAAACCAACCAAAGCCTGTATGAATATTCTGTGAAGGGCACAATGCTAAATTTATAGCCTTGCGCTTTATATTTTGTTCCTAAAGTACTTCTCAATACAAATGACTAGCATTGTTTACTACTTTTAGCAACGGGTAATGACATGCTTCAGAGCATGGGAAGACTGGGCGATTTATCCAGAACCATTTTGATCAAACTGCAGAATATTTTCTTGGGGCTTGTAATATATTGAAGAAAAGGAACCGGAGGTAAGTTTGAGATAAGACCATACCATTATTGATACTATTGGTGTGGAAGCAAAGGAGAACCTCAAGCCATAGAGGTAAGGAAATGCTTGTGGCAGAGGTTTGTACGGATCTAGGGCGTGAAGGCTTCTTTTGGTTCCGAAATGAAATTTCCCATTGATTTGAGGTTGCATAAAGTCAGTATTTTTCCTGATATGAATGTTAACATTGTCCATACCTTTGCCTTTGAACTAGCTCATTTACCAGTTACGTATTGGAAATTACTTGGAACCTGAAGCACGTGCATTGCCTCTTTATCAGTATTCAGGTGTGTGTTTGAGTGAGAGGGAGAGAGAATTTTAAAATATCTGAATGTTTAAGAACAGCCTCTCATCTCTTCCATGTTGTATGGTTTCAGTTGGAATTAAGGGAATAAATGGGAATTTGTATAATGGTATTTGTCACAAGTTTCTGGAATTTGCTTTAAAAGTTGTCAGAATCAAGAATTTCTGATCTGTGGGCCATATGACGTTTCTCGGGCACAAAGAGAAATGTGTTTTGAGAGTTGTTTAATCTTGTAATTAGAGCGGAAGATACAAATAATATGGTGGTTAGAAGCATAACATGATTAGGACATAAGAACAGCCACGCTGCTTCAGACCAAAGGTCCATCTAGTGCAGCATTCTGTTCACACACTGGCCAACCAGCTGCTTGTGGGCTACCCGAACCATAAATAGACACTAGTTGGTATTTACTAATGCCAGAGATATTTTGTGAGAGGATCCAATACAGTAAACAGGAGAGGCTAAATCTTTACATTGTAGTAAGTGAACATGTGGGCTCTGTTAACTATGAACCCTCCCCCCACTAGTATCTCCTCCAAACATCTGCCAAAATTTTGTGCTAGTTTTGTGCTATTTTGTGCCACAAATCCTGAATTTGTGCTGCTACCAAAAGTATGAAAATGACATACCCTTAGGTGGGGCCTAGCAAATGCTAAAATTTCCATTTGCATAGCACCTCTGAACCTATGCCAAAGTTTTGTGTTAATTTTGTGTTTTGCGCCACAGATCCTGGGCATTCGCCAGGCCTCACCTAAGGGTATGTCATTTACACGCTCTTGGTAGAAGCACAAAACTTGGGATTTGTGGCACAAATCAGCACAAAACTATGGCAGAGGTTTGGAGGTAATATGACAATGTTGGTTTTTGTGTGTTTTAACTATGAACCAGCAATTTGATGTATCAGTACACACTTGTGAGTGGCAGCACAAAACTCAGGATTTGTGGCACAAAACTACAAAATTGGCACAAAACTTTGGCATATGTTTGGAGGAGGATACTAGTTTGGGGGGTTTGTAGATAACCGCTGAACATGTGAGATGTTAATTGAACTACAAGGAATATGGGAGTTGAGCTATTACCTTGGTTTCTGAAGGTATTACCTGGTTTCTAAATAATAAATGAACATAAAAGTATTTATGCCTAATATAAAAGACAGTTTAGCCCGTGCAAATATTGCTACTTTTTCCCCCCAATAGCAAAAAATTGTCTGCCTGTTCAACTTACAGACCTTGAAGATAGTAGTTTCTGGCATCTTCAGATCATGTGTGAATGTCAAGCTACTTTGCATACTTGATACTTGTTGTGAATCCAGCAATTTCCTATTGGTGGCGAGCTACTCACCCGCCACTGCATGTGCTGCAGAACTGTATATACTCATATATATCCAGCTATACAATATGTAAGATATGCTGAAACATCTACTCCTTGAGACTGAAAGATTGTAGAAATCAGTCATATTACGGAGATGCCATGTTACATTGTATATTGGAGTGCAGGCACAGAGGCCTGCTTCCCTTCTTCCCATAAGGAATTGCTGGACTTGTGAATTGGCCCAAATTAGTTGATATGTGTGCACATTTTTTTTTTCACTTTCAATTTTTTATTTCTATATAAAACAAACACAAATATCAAACATATAACAATTAACAAAACAAAATAGACCTCCGATTTTCTTCTACAGCAAATATAGGTAACAATAATTTTTCTTACTCGATAATCAGAATGAGAAATCTCTTTCTTCCCGTTGTCCCAAATTTACTTATTATTCCATAAATCCACAAACAAACAAATCATTATTTTCCAGTCTCTGCAAAAGTCAATTAGAGGTTTCCACTCAATAATAAACGTAGATGTTGTCCTTTCTCTGATTAATGATGTAAGTTTGGCCATCTCATATGTGTGCACATTTTTGTGAGTTAAACATATACTGGAAAAAAATATGTGAAACGAAGCAATAAAGAATTTGAGGAAAACACTAGGTGTATGTTGAAATCTTAAAACTTATGCTTGGTTTACAGGAAGTACCTGATGATCTTGATGGAGCTCCCATTGAGGAAGAGCTTGATGGTGCTCCGCTAGAAGATGTGGATGGAATTCCAATTGATGTTGCTCCAATTGATGATCTTGATGGAGTCCCTATCAAGACACTTGATGATGACCTTGATGGTGTACCTTGTAAGGAATATCTAAATTTAGTGTGTACTTAGAAACCTGCATTTCCTTGCTGTAAATTTTGTGTTTAATGTGCAAATGGAAACAGAGTCTCTTAATGATAGTTTGGTATTTAAATGCAGTACTGCTGAGATTTGACAACAAATATTTTATTAGAAATGTGACTTCTGTAGAATAATGGGAGATGTGAGGTGTGTCAGTTGTTACTGTTCTTTCCATGCACAATCTTGTATAAGCAAGATCTATATTTTCATTAAATTGTTAGGTCATAATCTTCTGGGGGCAGAAACCCTTTAATATACACTTATCTTGAATGCATCCTCTCACTGATAGTTCCAATACAAAACTCTGATTTGGTGGCCCTTATGCACAGGAGAGCTCTAATGCACCTGCTCAGATTCTGCAGAGCTTCGGATCAGGCCTTAATGCCATTTGTACGCTGATTCTGGGATTTAGGGTGGATTCAGATGTTCCGAAGGGCGCATGATAATCTCCCAGAATTATGGTCTTTGTACATGTGCATTGGTATGCTAACTGGCCTTCTCCCTGGCATGCAAGTTTCCATATGCTAAACATTTTTATATGGAGTGAATCCCTTAACTATATTCTGAAATGATGTGGTCCTGGGAGGATTGTACCATGCACCCTTCCTGAATGTTCAAGGCTGCAATTGTAAACACACTGGGGAGTAAATCCCATTGAACTTAGTGAGATTTGGTTCTGACTAAACAAGTATAGGGTTTCTTTGCACATCTGTTTTTATTTCCAAGGCAGTATGCTGAAGATTGCATCTTTTAAATGGTTTGTTTTTCCAAGCACCCTAAAATAGAGAGAGTATACTAAGTTGTGCCACTTAGGAACTTCAGTCATTGCTTAAATCTTTCATTCAACAGTGGATGCTGGTGAAGAGTCTAAAAAGAATGAGCCAATTTTCAAAGTTGCCCCTTCAAAGTGGGAAGCGGTGGATGAATCTGCTCTTGAAGCTCAAGGTTAGTGTCATATTAACTTCTGTCACTTCTTTTGTTACATACATTTCAGTTCAATGGTTTCAGTTTAGTATTTCACGGTAAATATTAATGAAACAGTACTTTAAACATACTAGAAGACATCACAAGTACTTTCTGAAAGAGTGCCATTAAATGAAAAGTTAGAAACTGACTGAGCTACTCAGGGCAGCTACAAATATCCAAATATTTGGATTTACAAATATCCATTATAAAGAGTATGTCATTTTAGGAGATATTTGACGGTTTAAAAAATATATAATTGTGAATTGTCTTTCTTTCTAGCGGTAACAACATCTAAATGGGAGATTTTTGACCAGCATGAGGAATCTGAAGAGGAAGAAAATCAGAAGTAAGAATTGAGATGTTCTTTTTTGTTTTGTGTTTAGCTACTCTGACCCTATACAGGAATAAGGATGGTTTCATAAATGACACAGGTGTGTAGAATTTCCATGCTTCTAGAGCAGGGATGGGGAATGTGTAGCCCTCCAAATGTTATTTGACAGTTAACTCCCATAATCCCTCACCATTGGCTATGCTGCCTAGGCCTCATGGGGTTGCAGTCCAACATCTGGAGGGCCACACATTCCCCCTCCCTGCTCTATAGTCTCATGTAACGGAAAAGTTGCACATCTTCTGTGAAAAGATGTGCAAGTTGTATCTTCCTCATTAGTGCACACATATCCCTTGGAAGCATGGACCAAATAAGTATCTTATATAGCCTCTATTGCTGCTTTTACATCCTGTGAAAACTGCTCTCATTAATTTCAGTTGCAGTTCCAAGTTTGTGGGTTAGCGTCAGTGTAAATGTGCATAGAATTTTCCAGAAAGGAATTCTGGCATCCGTCTTGCATTAGTAAAGTGGGAGTTCCACATATCGATGACCTGGGTACCAAAAGAGCTAAGGGAGATGGCAGGAATGGATTTCTAGATACATTGTGGCATCCCCATCCATGTGCCTTTAAAGTCGATCCAAAGTGGATAGACTGCATCCTCATTTGGAAGTGTGTCTGTATTCTGTCTGCTGTTTCTGATCCAGGTAGTGTATGTAGAAGCGTGGCTGAGGGGTGGAAATGTAGAGTAAAAGGAGCAATTTCACCCTGCTTGTCTTGCCCTCTCCTTCACCTCACTAGAATTTTTCACAGGTCCATATTTAATATTTAAAATCAAAAGTATTGTATTATAAGGGAGGCTTTAACAAAACAAAGGTAGAGCAAAGTACACAGATGATGTTTTGTCTGTGGGGCTACACTTGACCTTACATAATAACAAAATGCTTTATTGGGAAATGCTATACATTGTAAATCTTTCCCTGGAGAGTAAATTGAGAGAATTCCTGTACTACTTCTGTTTTAAAGCCAAGAAGAAGAAAGTGAAGATGAAGAAGATACTCAAAGTTCAAAATCTGAAGAGCATCATATGTATTCCAATCCTATCAGAGAAGAAATGTCTGATTCAAAGTCTTCAAGCAAGTACTCAGAAATGAGCGAGGAAAAGCGTGCCAAACTAAGAGAAATTGAGGTAGGGATGGGTGTGTGTGTGTGTGTGTGTGTGTGAGAGAGAGAGAGAGAGAGAGAGGGAAAGAAAACTGGTACAAAAAGCAATTGTATAAATGGTGATAGATTATATCAAGAACTTGGCACAGTGAATGAATCTTGAAAATAGTACTAGCTTTCTTGCTTTCCCACTATTCACTTGATTTCAGTAGTACTTTATTAATAGTTGATCATATTTAAGATTGCTAATTTGCACTGTATGGATGTGAAGTGGGCATTCACTCTTTCTTTACAGTTTTATAACAAACTCAACACCATTGCAAGGAACAGGTAAGTAGCAAGTATTGAGATTGGTTGTGGTGTGGGGAGATTTAAGAGAAGAGTCAACAATAGGATTGGGCCATATGCACCCAAAGCCTTGAATGTTTGTCCTGTGAAGCCCAAAACGTACTGTGCAAGTATAATTCTATTCTACTTATTTTGCGGAATGGTTCTGTAAAGGCATTAATGCTTATATTTCTGTCCTGATTTAAAGATGAATTTGGTCTCTTCCATCCCCTTCCCAAAGCTTTGCATTGCTAGAACATAGGAAGAACAGTTGGGTAAAAGTATGTTTGAGTCCTAACCACTGGGAAAGTCTAGGATGGCCTCTACTAGTATGTTATATCTTTTACAAATAGCAGATAAGTATCTTTAAAGACATTGTTCAAATGTGCATTTTTACAGCTAAAGGTAATGAAGTTTCAAGATGAATTGGAATCTGGGAAAAGACCCAAGAAGCAGGGCCAGAGTCTTCAGGAACAGGTTGAACACTACCGTGACAAACTGCTCCAGCGAGTGAGTAGTGCTACTGTTTTTTTTGGGGGGGGGGGGTTATGTTAATTTGAAAATTTCAGGTAATGCATTGCTATTAATAATGAGATTTGTTTTTTACATAGTAACTTGCACAAGCAGCAGTGAGCCTCAGGATCAGCCCCCTGCTCTCCCCTCCCCCCCCAGCTTGAAGGAGGAGATTGCATGTAATGAGAAACTCTGACTTGCTTGCAGGAAAAAAGGCGGGGTATAAATATAATTAATAATAATAATACTTAAAAATGGGAAGCAGATGCTTTCAAACTGGTTGGATCACTGGTTACTTTAAATTATGGTTTACTAGCTGTTGCCCACGGTTTTGCTCGCGTGGATTTTAGGATTTGGTGCAATTGTTTTTAAAGGAAACATGATGGAATCCCAGCTCCCCCGGGATTTTCTTAAAGAAAAATCAGGTTACCGGTAATCCTGAGAGTATACAGGTGATGAAGAGTGACCGTGCCAAGTTTGGGGTAGATCCATCAAAACGTGATGGAGTCTATGCAACGCCGCCCCTCGCTCAGTCAGTCATGTAAAAAGTTTCCCTCCCTTTTCACCCCCTCAGAGAACGTTCTAAATGGCCTAGGGGAGATTAGCATACCCACCCCTATATGACCCCTGCAGGAATTCATACGAGCATTCTAAGTGAACATTCTAAGTGTCGTATGGGCTATTTGTATAACTGCTCCTATTGGCTCCCGCAGCAATTCTGAGGTGAGGCCGATTTGCATAACTGCTGCCCTGTTGTTTTGCCCATAGGAGATATGAGAGTGGGGTGATTTTGCCCCCTTTTTTCACCCCCTTAGGGACGGAATTTCCAAAAATCCTTCCTTAGTGGGTGTCTACGTCATAAAAACTATGTTCCTTCAAATTTCATGTTCCTAGATTAAACGGTTTGAGCTGGGCATTGATGAGTCAGTCAATCAAAAATCAGTCAGTCAGTCAGGACACCTTCTTTTATATATATAGATTAATACAGGATCATAGATTTGATCCCAGCTTATTTGAGCAAACCATAGTTTAAACTAAGCAGAGTTTCCCCAGTTTGAATGCAGGGATGTTGAAGAGTCCTTGGTCTCGAGTCACGAGTCGAGTCACGAGTCTTTGGACTCGAGTCCGAGTCCTTGGTCCAAAATGGTGACTCACGAGTCCCGAGTCCCGAGTCATGAGTCACTCCCAAAGCTGACTCCACGAGTCCCTATTAAAATCAATGGGGGGTTTTCCCAACAAAATAAGGCTACTTCACACTCAGAGCAGCCACACAGAGTAATCTCAGGTCCTTCTTCTGCCTCTCCCAAGTACGCAACACATCAATCAAAATAAATCTTGACACACTGTTGGGGCTGCACTCCTGGTAGCCGTCCATAGTGGCTGAGCAGCGGCACACCTCGCTTCCATGTGCTCTTCGCCGGCAATCACGCTCCTCTCCACTCCTTCTGGCACAGCCCAGGGATGTTGAAGAGTCCTTGGTCTCGAGTCCCGAGTCGAGTCTCGAGTCCCATTAAAAATATTGGACTCGAGTCCGAGTCGATCAGAGGGGGGACTCAGTCCGACTCACGAGTCGAGTCCTCGAGTCCGAGTCCCCATCCCTGTTTGAATGTAATGAGGAACTCTAAACATGCCATGATTTTAAGGTGGTTTTTTAATGTTTTACTATGGTTTTTATTTGCTTATGATTTGTTTTCTGAATTTTGTAAACTATCCTGTTTAGTTTCAGAAAGGCGGTATAGAGATGCAATAAATAAATGAATAGTTGCGGAAGGGGAAGGGAGAGCATGTGAGCACGAGGCTCACTCCTTCTTAAGCGTGTTATGTTAATCCATAGATTTGCATTATGTCTGAAATGTTATGGAAAATTGCCTTATACTGAGTCAGGCTGTTGGACCTTCTAGCTCATTATTGTCTACACTGTTTATTTTATTTTATTATTATATTTATACCCCGCCTTTTTTCCTGCAAGGAACCCAAGGCAGCTTACATAATCCTCCTCCTCCTCCTCCTCCTCCTCCTCCTCCTCCTCCTCCTCCTCCTCCTCCTCTCCATTTTATCTATTTATCCACTGTTTGGCAGTGGATCCCCAGACTTGTACCCAGCTGCACCTGGAGATGCCGAAGACTGAATGTAGGACCTTCTGCATGCAGAGCATGTGCTCTCCCACCTAACTGTATTTCTGACTGTATAGAATATGGCATAAGGCTTTACGCTTTAAGAATATTCAAATCACAAATTATATATGCCAGAATAAATCATAAATAGCTTGGGATTTGTTTGGGGTTACTGTAAAATATCTTGCAAAAGGTTTTCATTGTCATATACAGTATAACAGGGACATAAATCTCAATACCTTTTTTTAACAAACAAGGTGACTAATTTTTTGCAACTTTGATCTAAAAATGTTTGAGGACCAGAGTGAGTGGGATTAAAAAGACAGAGATACTATTTATGTATTACTTATCTATCTATCCATCTATCTATCTATCTATTACATTTATATCCCACCTTTTCCTTCAAGGAGCCCAAGGCAGTGTACATGATCCTTCTCTCCATTTTATCCTCACGACAACCCTGTGAGGCAATTTAGGCTGATAGTCAGTAACTGACCCAGAGTCACCCAGTGAGCTTCATGGCCGAGTGAGGACTTGAACCCTGGTCTCCCCAGCCCAATAACCACATTTTTGTGTTTGAAAAGTGGCTATTTACATTCATTCTTGTAAAACTTTGACGGATGGGGAAGAACTGTAGCTCAGGAGTAGATAGAATGTTTCCTTGGTTCAATCCCTGGCATCTCCAGGTAGGAACTGGGAAAGACTCCAGTCTGAAACCCTGGAGAGCAGCTGCTGGTCAATGTAGACAATACGGAGCTAGATAGACCACTGGTCTGATACAGTAAAAGGTAGCTTCCAGTGTTCCTATTTCTTGTTTCCATTCACTTACTGCTTTGACTCTGTTTTTTGAAAATGAATTAACAGTAACGGATTTACTTGTTGCCATGTGCTAAATCTTAAATTGCTAAGTGCTCAATTACTTTTAAACCTAGGAGAAGGAAAAGGAATTGGAGAGAGAGAAAGGGAAAGAGACAAGAAGGACAAGGAGAAATCTGAATCCAGATCCAAAGAGAAGAAGGAAAAAGAGGAATGTACGCCAACAAGGAAAGAGAGGTATCTAATTTAAATAGATTAGATATACCTTATTGCAACTAAATCTGTAACCAAGCTTGAGCACATGTAATGAACAGTCACACATTCTATCCCTGTTTTACCCCTGCCTTCCTCTGTTTCCCTGTGTCAAATGCTAGATTGTAAGCTCCTCAGGGCAGGGATCTTACAGGCCTGTGGCTCAGCTTGTCTGAGTGTGGAAAGCTAAGCAAGGTCAGGCCTGGTTATTACTTGGATGGGAGACCCCTCCTCTAGTTTCCTGCATTGAGCAGGGGGTTGGACTCGGTGGCCTTGTAGGCTCCTTCCAACTCTATGATCTATGAAATCTGTCTTGTCTTCTGCAAAGCACCATACACACTGATGGTTCATAATCATGATAATCATGATAATGATAATACCACCACATTCATCATTATAGCTCTACAAATAACCTATATTTTATGATCAAATTCTTTTTCTGGTCCCATCAATTTGGATATTTTAATGACAAATCTTCAGCCTCTGGCATATAATACTTAAAAATGTAATTTTCTGTAGGGTGAGAGTACTTAGTATTCTTAATGTCATGCTTTTGTGAAAAAAATAGAACGGTATTCTTCTTGCAAGTTTGTCATCATTTACAGTGAGAAATGCTAAAGAATTTTAGCATTTAAAACAAAATAATCATCCAGTTAGGGCGCAATCCTATGGGGATGCCTGTAACCGCCCTCCGAACTCAGAAGATTATGGTCATCCTGTGGAGGGAGGAGGAGCATGGAGGTGAAGGTCACCTCTGTGCTTCCTGCCCCGCAAAACACTTAGACGGCCGATTACAGCCTTCTAAGTGCTGGGCTTTGGAGCGGGAGGGAAGGAGGCTGAGGCGCCACCAGGATGCATCGTATCTTGGCAGTGCCAGTCTCTCCCCCCCCCCCGAACGCCCCCAAAAGGCCTTCTCCGAGGTCGCTCTTACGACGAGAAACAGTTGGTGTGGTTCTTTCCATGCTGGCTGCGAGGGTCAGGGCAGGACAAAATACAACCACTTTAAAAAGAAACATGTAAAGTAATTATTGTAAAATATGTAATTTTTCAAGGTACAGATGACACCCCTATCTACTCACATAGAACATAATATCTGAAAATAATGACAAGGTTGCAGTTTGAAGTGCAGGTCCAAAATTTAACCACATTCAAATATCATTACTGATAATGAAACTTCAGTTAGGATCACCTGAAATTTATTGTGTCACATACCTCCAGATATTAAATAAATAAATAAATATTAGAAGTTTTCTGATTATTATTTTTTTGGTAGATAGTTCAATTTAATGAACTTTGTCCCAAACTTTTATTTAAACATGTGGTTTGGCCTTCCTAACTTCAGTGCTTTCCAAAAGTAATGCTCGCTGCTGTATGTGCATAAGTGGATTATGAATATTTATGGATTCAATGTTATCAAAGCAATGGTTTGATAGGAGGACCATTTATATTTGTTGAGGTGGCAGACATTTTTGTGTGGGTACTCATAATTTTTGTTCTTGCAAAAGGAAAAGGCGACATAGCACATCACCTAGTCCATCCCGTAGCAGTGGAAGTAGGCGAGCGAAATCACCGTCGCCAAAATCGGAGCGCTCAGAGCGATCTGAAAGATCCCACAAAGAAAGCTCACGTTCCAGGTCCTCTCACAAGGATTCCCCCAGAGATGCCAGTAAAAAACCCAAAAGGTAAAGCAGGTTGTTTCCGGGAATTCATTTTGTTATACAAGGGTTTGTTACATTGACATTTACCATTACTCATTGAGATTTTTATTTCAATTTGGGACTATGGAACATAGGAAGCTGCCTTATACTGAGTCAGATCATTGAGTCCATCTAGCCCATTATTGTCGACACTGACTTGCAGCAGCTCTCCAGTGTTTTAGGCAGGAGTTTTATCAGCTCTACCTGGAGATGCTGGGGATTGAACCTGGGATCTTCTGCATGCAAAGCATATGCTCTACCATTGAGCTGTGGCCCTTCCAGTGACTTGGTTCACTCGTAATGGGAAGCCACAGTGGGTGAATTTCCCCACAGGGCTTCTTGTTGTGGTGGCAGCTGCCATTCTGAATATTGGAGCCATGGCGGGGGCGTGCTGTAGCTTGTCGTTATGTGTGAACCCGGCAAGGGTGGGTTGTTGGATGGTTGACAAGCCACCCAGAACCCATTGGCTGTTTTAGGGTTGCGAGTGGCTTGTCAACCACCCCAAAAACCCGCCCTCGCTGGGTTCACATGTAATGAGAACCTATTGGTGCGCCTCTGCTGCTCCTTGAATATTCAAAATGGCGGCTGCTGCCACAATGAAAAGCCCCATGAAGAAATTCATTCACAGTGGCTTCTTGTTAAATGCAAACCAGGCCAATGTAGTTTACAGAGCAATATTGTGCATATGTACTTGGAAATAAGCCCCGTGTAGTTCAATGAAGCTTACTTTCAGGTAACTATGTATAGGATTATAACTGTAGTGTGATACACAAGACTACTGAATATGGTTTTAAAGTCAAATTACTGATGGTATTGAAACACTGGGGAAAGGAAAATGTATATGTCCAGCCCCCAGTACTGGATGTGGGAGAGACAAGCATACTGTGGTTCAGGAGACAGATAGAATTGATTGAATTAGGAGAAAGGAAGTCCACTTGAGCTGGGGGGCTGCACATTGGGGGGAGTTGGAAGGTCTGAGGTCTTGGAGGTTAATTGGAAACTTTGAAGAGAGAAAGGATTGAGACATCTTATATAAGAAGAAAACCAGTGG
This sequence comes from Shinisaurus crocodilurus, assembly GCA_021292165.1. Taxonomy (NCBI): domain Eukaryota; kingdom Metazoa; phylum Chordata; class Lepidosauria; order Squamata; family Shinisauridae; genus Shinisaurus; species Shinisaurus crocodilurus. Next base: position 17,246 of record JAHFWL010001106.1, read on the forward strand.
AAATGGGTCGCATAATTTATATCGGCTTGGATCCAGACTTGTTTCTGCTGGCAAAAGTGGGCACTCCTGGTGGTTCCATATGGACATGTGGTCCGTTTGGAGTCCACTTGGACTAGATCCTTCAGTGTATTGGCTCCCTCTCTATGGAACTCCTTGCCTCCTAATGTGAGGTAGGCACCAGCGTTGTTGCATTTTCGGTGCCTGCTGAAGATTTTTTTTTTAATTTAAACAAGCCTTCCCTGACTAACCAGCCACTGTTTAATTGTCATAATTTATTTTAGATTTTAATTCTGCATTTTCATTACCCCCCCTTCCTTTTTATTGGTCACTGCTCAGGAATTTTGGGGGATGTAGAGCAGTATATAAATCTTGTAAATAAAATAAATCTGGGAAAGGTTACATTGAACACCCAGCATGGCTTAGAATTATCCCTTAACCCTCCCTGCAAAACAATAAGAATGCGATCAAGGTTGGCAGAAAGAACTCAAATTAGCAATCTATTGACATTAGACAATTTATTTTTAGGTCACCATCTGGCTCAAGGACACCCAAAAGATCAAGAAGGTCACGATCCAGGTCACCTAAAAAGTCAGGGAAAAAATCCAGATCTCAGTCCCGTTCTCCGCACAGATCCCACAAGAAGTCAAAGAAGAGCAAACACTGACAAACTGTTAATTTTTATGATGCTGTCACTTACTGGAAATGCAGTTTTGTTTTTGTGCCTGAACAGTCTGTTTTAAAAAACAAAACAAAAAAAAGCATTCCTAATTTTTTTGTGAATGCACGTGTATACTTATGAGTAACTGCATCGGTAAACCTGTCATTGTTTTATATTGTACAAAATACCTTCATTGTGGCTACTTCCCAAGATGAGATTTTGTGTTTAGAAACTTCATCTGAAACTGTGTGTAAACTGATCTGCTGGCAGTAGTGATATTTTGTTTTAGAATGTTGTGAGTTAGGAAAGGAAAAAAACACACAATTGTTTCCCTCATCCCCTTTTTTTGTAGCTTTGACAACTTGAATTAGATTTCAAATAAAATCTGAAAAGAAAATGTAAAAATTGTGTTTTCTTGCCCCAGTGACACGGATTCTCCCCTCCCCCTCCCTCCAAGCCATAGTTTCCCAACACACAGAGCTGCCAATGCAAGTCTCTAACAGGATTCTTCCATATGATAGTCAGAGAGCGCTTCTAGGTATGTTGGGATCTATCGCATAAATATTGTCATATACAGGAACAATGTAGCAGCTTTGCAGTATAGATTATGTGCTTAAATGTTTGTCTGGGGCTATACCCTTGAATTTCCAGTCCTAGCCTTCAGGCATGTTAAGGAGCCTCATCCTCTGCCTGCCTTACTCTCTGATGCCAAGAGTCTGGCAGCCAGAATAAAATACATGATGGTTCTTTCCAGAGAGATCAGCTCTGCTTCTTCCATACCTCCTAAACCAGGTGATGGTGATTGTTTTGCTGGAGAGACATGATCATTGTTGTAGCTCCCTATGTGGTGCTATAGATGTTTGAGCAACAATATACACAATAAAGGAGGGGAAATAGGCTGTGGATATTAGGGGCCCAATACCCAAACATAGGCTTTGCTCCTACGGTCTCTTCTGTTGGCCCATAAGCCCATCCTTTCCTCTTATCCCAAACATCTCTTAAGCCATTCATAACAGCAGCATCACATTAATGATTAGACTAGATTTTAAATTTCAACCAAATGAATGAGGGCAGCTTTAATACATATTTCTGGAAATGGAAAGGCTGGTTTCTACTGTACAAATGCTTTGTGCGTGCAGTTCTTTCTTCCTGCCTCACAGATGTGAGTCTTAAGGCTCCCATTTCAAAAACATTTCTTTCATAGGAATATTGCAAGGTATACAGTTCTTCATTGAATATGAAGATCTCTCAGCTGGCAACTTAGGTGAAATGGTATTGAGGCCGCAGTATTAAGCGTGTGAGTTTCTTTTCATGAAAGCAATGAAAAGAAAATGGAAGCTACAATTCCCCTCCCAATAAATACTGTCAGAATGAACATGGCTAAAGAACACATTATGAATTGTCTTTATAAAGTGGGTTTTATTCTGGAAGGTGACCTTGTAAATGCATTTTTGTACTGAATTCATCCTTTGGCTGTGAAAATTGTTGAAAAAGAGTAGCAGAAATTAGATTTTTTAACTTGTATCTTTTTCTAATATACTTGTATTCCTCCCCCCCTTCTCCCCTAATTTTGAATGCCCTTTTGTTTTGAACCTGCTTTTCATTTTTTTGGCATTGATATAGCATCTCCTCTGGGTCACTTAACTTTTTTTCCATGAAAGAAAAATCACAAAGGTTCACTGTTTGTTTCCTGGAGGAGTGGGTGGATTGTAATAAAAATGAAAGTTTAAAGGGACCTGGACTCTGGTGAAGTGTTATTTTTAACTGTAATTATGTTGTTTATGGAGAGCTAGGTGCTCTGTTCTGCTAAATTATTATTATTATTTATATTTATCGCCCATCCTTGCCGGCAACCGGCCACCCTGGGCGATGTACATAGAATAAAAACAATAAAATACATTTAAAACAATATAAAAATTTAGGGGGCATGGCGGAGGTTACTCGGGAGAGAGTTCCACAGTACGGGGGCCGCCACAGAAAAGGCCCTCTTCCTCGTCCCCACCAGTCTAGCTGCTCTGGCTGAAGGGACAAGGAAAAGGCCATCCGTGGCAGATCTTGTTGAGCGGCCCACTTGATGTTGCTGGAGGCGCTCCTTGAGATAGACTGGACCGGAGCCGTATAGGGTTTTAAAGGTCAAAACCAACACCTTGAATTCGGCTCGGCAAGCAACTGGTAGCCAGTGCAAATCCTTCAGCACTGGCGTGATGTGATCCCGCCGGCGGCTGCCTTTAACCAGGCGAGCCGCCGTGTTCTGTACCAGCTGTAGCTTCCGAACCGTCTTCAAGAGTAACCCCACGTAGAGCGCATTACAGTAGTCTAGGCGAGAGGAAACCAAGGCATGAACCACTGATGGGAGCAGGTGATTAGGAAGGTAGGGGCGCAGCTCCCGTATCAGATGGAGTTGATACAGCACCGCCCGGCTCACACCTGCCACCTGAGCCTCCATGGACAGCTGGGAGTCTAGAATGACTCCCAAGCTGCGGACCTGGTCCTTCAGGGGGAGATGTACCCCATTCAGCACCAGCTCAACATCCCCTAACCTCCCCTTGTCCCCCACCAGAAGTACCTCGGTCTTGTCGGGGTTCAGTTTCAGCATGTTCCTTCCCATCCAGCCAGCCACTGCTTCCAGGCACTTGGACAGGGTCTCAACGGCCAACCTCGGTGAAGACTTGAAACAGAGGTAGAGCTGCGTGTCATCCGCATACTGATGACACCGCACCCCAAAGCTCCTGATGATAGCTCCCAGTGGCTTGAGGTAGATGTTGAATAACATCGGGGAGAGGATGGAACCCTGCGGCACTCCACAAATGAGTGGCCGAGGGTCCGAAGCCTCCTCCCCGAGAACTACCCTCTGATACCTTCCAGAGAGGAAGGACCGGAACCACTACAATACAGTGCCTTCCAAGGCCAACCCCTCCAGGCGGTCCAGGAGGATACCGTGGTCAACGGTATCAAAAGCCGCTGAGAGATCGAGGAGGACTAGAAAGGAGCATTCGCCCCTATCCAAAGCCCTCCTCATATCCACCAAGGCCGTCTCCGTCCCATGTCCAGTCCTGAAGCCCGACTGGCACGGATCTAAATAATCGGCTTCATCCAAGTGTGCCTTCAACTGAGCACCCACCACCCGCTCGATCACCTTGCCCAGAAATGGTAAATTGGAGACTGGGCAAAAGTTGTTTAAATCCTGGGGATCCAAGGAGGGCTTCTTTAGAAGCGGTCTTATTACTGCCTCCTTGAGGGCTGATAGCATCACTGCCTCCTCGAGGGAGGCATTCACCACCGCCTTGATCCCCTCACCCAGTCTCTCCCTGCAGCTCATTATGAGCCAGGATGGGCAAGGATCAAGCAAGCAGGTGGTCGGCCTCACAGATGAAAGCACCTTGTCCACTTCATCAGAAGGAAGAAGCCGAAACCGATCCCACAAAACCGGTCTGCCATTGGCCTCCTCCCGCTCACTCCCTGTGTCCACTACGCACGATATCCCACTCCTAATCCGATCGATTTTATCTGCGGTGCTTCGCTAAAGCCTCACAGGAGGCTTTAGACTGTTCCAGTGGGTCCGGAGCGACTGGACCGACCAGACTCCGGACCACTTGGAACAGCCTCCTGGGGCAGCACTCCGCAGACGCAATGGAGGTAGCATAGAAATTCTTTTTTGCTGCCTTCACCGCCACCCGGTAGGCTGAAGATGCAGCTCTAACCCGTGTTCGATCGTCTTCGGAGCGGGAATTATACCATCGGCGCTCTAGCCTTCTCACCTCTTGTTTCAGAGCTCGCAGCGACGGAGTGAACCATGGCGCCGCGTGAGCTCTGTTTAGGCGAAGAGGGCGCTTCGGGGCAACTCAGTCTAATGCCCTGGTGATTGCAGCATTCCAGTCGTCCACCAGGGTCTCGACCGAGCTACTGTTTGTGTGCTCCAATTCCCCAAGCGCGTTCAGGAATCCATCTGGATCCATAAGACGCCTGGGCCGGGCATCGAGAAATCCAACCCCACCAGATAGTGATCTGATCATGACAAGGGGGTGGTGGATATACCCCCGATTTCCAGATCATTTCCCCCCTCTCCAGAAACAAAAACCAAGTCCAGTGCATGACCGGCTACATGGGTAGGTCCAGTTAATACAGGGTGCAGCTCCCAGGAAGCCATGGTCTCCATGAAGTCCCGAGGTGCCCCCGTGAGGGTAGCCCCCAAATGCACGTTGAAGTCCCCCAACACACGCACATCAGAGACCACCTCCAGCACCTCAGCCAGGGAGTCTGTCGTGCAGCGGAGTGGACGGTACACGAGCAGAATCCCCAGACTGCCCTTGGGACCCAACCTCCACTACATGCACTCAATAAACTTGGTCTCCCGGAAAGGGAGTCTGGTAAGGACCAAGGACTCCCAGTAGATAACAGCCACTCCCCCTCCCCATCCCCCAACCCTTGGCTGCTGGGCATACGAGAAACCAGCCGGACACAAGGCCGCCAGAGTTGGAGCAGTGGCCTCGTCCAGCCAGGTTTCCGTAAGTCATGGATGGAAGATGTTTTTTGGGTAACGGACCTGGCATTGCACAACAGCAAACGCAAGGCGGGGGGAGGAGCCACACATCCCCCAGTTTATCCCTTGGCTCTGGGCAGGCCCGGGATAGGTATTAAGCATCGATCCCTTGTCCCCCTTAGTCGGCGTGGCCTGCCCCTAGCGTTCTGCCAGCGCCTGCCGCTCAACAGAGGTATATTTTGCCCCCCAGAACTCCTTCCATCATCTCCCTGGGAGAGGCACATGCCCCCTCGCTTCCGCCGATCAGGTGGGAGACCCACCCCTAAAATCAACCCCTAAAACCCCCAAGCCCTTCAAAAAGAAGGGCCTCTTAAAAACCCCAGCCCCACCTACATCCCCCTCAGCAGGGGGGCAGGCCCTCGCCCTCGTGCCACCCCCGAAGTGGCTCCCCCAAAGAGGCGGTGGACCCACCCCCGCTGGGGCCGGATCTTTATGGCCCCACAGTTGCAGGTGGGGCGGGGTGGCTCCTGGCTGGGCCCGGTCCTGCAAGGGCAGCCAGCAGTCCCACCGGTGGTGTGGGTGGTCCCTTCCAGGCAGCAACAGCAGCAAGCAGCAAGGTTGGGCTACTTGCCTGGCTTGGTCCTTCCTGGAGGCGGTGGTGGATGATGCCCAGCTGCCTGGGGCCTGAGCTTTATGGCCCCACAGTTGCAGGTGGGGCAGGGTGGCTCCTGGCTGGGCCCGGTCCTGCAAGGGCAGCCAGCAGTCCCACCGGTGGTGTGGGTGGTCCCTTCCAGGCAGCAACAGCAGCAAGCAGCAAGGCTGGGCTACTTGCCTGGCTTGGTCCTTCCTGGAGGCGGTGGTGGATGATGCCCAGCTGCCTGGGGCCTGAGCTTTATGGCCCCACAGTTGCAGGTGGGGCAGGGTGGCTCCTGGCTGGGCCCGGTCCTGCAAGGGCAGCCAGCAGTCCCACCGGTGGTGTGGGTGGTCCCTTCCAGGCAGCAACAGCAGCAAGCAGCAAGGCTGGGCTACTTGCCTGGCTTGGTCCTTCCTGGAGGCGGTGGTGGATGATGCCCAGCTGCCTGGGGCCTGAGCTTTATGGCCCCACAGTTGCAGGTGGGGCAGGGTGGCTCCTGGCTGGGCCCGGTCCTGCAAGGGCAGCCAGCAGTCCCACCGGTGGTGTGGGTGGTCCCTTCCAGGCAGCAACAGCAGCAAGCAGCAAGGCTGGGCTACTTGCCTGGCTTGGTCCTTCCTGGAGGCGGTGGTGGATGATGCCCAGCTGCCTGGGGCCTGAGCTTTATGGCCCCACAGTTGCAGGTGGGGCAGGGTGGCTCCTGGCTGGGCCCGGTCCTGCAAGGGCAGCCAGCAGTCCCACCGGTGGTGCGGGTGGTCCCTCCCAGGCAGCAGCAGCAGCAGCAAGCAGCAAGCAGCAAGCAGCAAGGCTGGGCTACTTGCCTGGCTTGGTCCTTCCTGGAGGCGGTGGTGGATTTCTAAGATGGGATTTCTAAGAGGTATAAATCAGACTTCAAATTTGTACACATCACAGGACAGTGATAGGCAAAAATACCTAAAATGTACACTTGGATTCAGACATCCTTTGTCTAAAGTGCTTCCCTCGTGCTCATAGAGGTTCTGCTGATCTTCCATTCCTGCCAATCTTGTTAGTCTGTTAAAATGTGTTTAATCGGTTAATATAACCAATGAGTCAAGTAAAAACTACAGCCCTAGTGTTGTATCCAATGTTAGCCCTACTTAGAGTAGACCCATTGAAATGAATTTATTTATTATATTTATACCCCGCCTCTTTTCCTGCAAAGAACCCAAGGCGGCTTACATAATCCTCATCCTCCTCGCCATTTTATCCTCACAACAACCCTGTGAGGTAGGTTAGGGACTTAATGGGACTTAAATTAGACTAACATTGGGTGCAACCTGAAGTTCTTTATTTTTTATTTACTGCATTAACATGCATCCTTTCTTCCAAGGCAATATACAATTTTAAATATTAAAAATAAAATAAAAGGTACAAAACAAGAGAACTCTCAGACTGATAGTGGTCTTTCCAGGAGCTGATGTTATAAGTAATCTGGCCTGGGCTTCTCTTCTGCACTCCTGCAGGGTACATAGATAATAGTAGCCACTGGCCAAGTGAGGGAGAAAGCGCTCCAGCTGAACTCCTCCCAGAAGCCGCCATTTATGTGATTATACTTCTAGCCTGCCTCTAATCCGGAGAGCTTAATGCAGCATGCACAGTTCTCCCCCGGCTCCTATTTTATAACAATCCTGCCCCTATTTTTATGGCAATTGTTATAATAATTTTATAACAATCCTAATTTGCAACAATCCTGTGAGGTAGGTTAGGCTGAGAGATAGTGACTCGCCCAAGCTCACCCCGTGAGTTTCTTGGCTGGAGTAGGGATGATGGGTACTATCTAACAGTGCCCTAGTTCTAATGACATTGCACTAGCGTAAACAAACATGATGCAACGTATCTAGTGCTTTCTAGGGCATTGGGGAAAAGTGGCAATTCGTGCCGAATTGTAGCAGCAAACTGCCATTTCCCCCCATTGCCCTAGCAAATGCTAGTTCTGTTGCGCAGGCATTGGTATACGCTAGCACAACGTCATTAGACCTTTTAACGTGGGTCTCCTTGTCTCAGGGGCTCCCATTTTTGGTGCACTGCATTCAGTGTATTCCTATGTGAATAGGTGTCTGGGGTAACTGCTCAAATTCAAGATTTAAGAGGAAGAAAAAAGCTAATCCCACAATTCTTGGAGGAGTTGTCACATATCTGGGAGGTATGCAAAGGTTAATGCATGGACACGGAGGGGCAAAACAAATGAAAATAAAAAGAACTGTTCTGCTTACATCCTTAGATATAATTTCTACATTTTCCTTATTGTATTTTATAATTTAAAGTGCTGGAGAAACTTCAAATATAAACATGGAAATCATCTGAATACTAATGTGCAGTGACTTTAATGTTAACAGCTAATAAAGTTGCATGCTGAAAATGATAGGACTTAAAACAGCATGGTGGAGGGCAAATCAATTTGCTTTATTTTTGTGCTTGCTCTTGGCAGCTTATAAGCGTTATTTGGCTTGCATTTCTCTCTCTTTGTTCTCTCCAATTCCAAATTTCAGGAAAGCTCATTTTTAATGATAGCCATCCAAAATCTAATATCTCTTAAACTTGGATAGTCATTACGGTTCCTTTTTTTTTTTTAAAAAAAATCTTTTGATATTGATGTTGTTTGTCTTAATACATGCAGCTTGCCTTTGTTAATATGAGAAAAAAGGAAATAGCATATTTTTCTGTGTAGGAAATAGGCCTAGGAAACCCTAGAGCAGTGATGGCGAACCTTTTTGAGCCCGAGTGCCCAAACTGCAACACAAAACCAACTTATTTATTTCAAGGTGCCAACACTGCAATTAAACCTGAATACTGAGGTTTTAGTTTTAGAAAAACAACTCATACAGTTGTCCAAACTAATTAACATCTTTGCCTTTAAAGAAAAACACAACAGAGCTTTCAATGATACAAACAGTTGTTTGTTGAAAAAAAAATCAACTCAAAAAATTATTATAGTACTACATTGTACACATAGCCTGAAGGGAATTTATACAAACTTTTTAAATAATTAGGCAAATGTATTTTTGGATAAGGGATTCTCAACTGGTAATATGATTATATGCCAGACTGAAATTGTATGGGGCAGGCTTTACCCCGGGTCCTTCCCTGCTTCTACAGGTGTCAGATTAGTAAAAGTAAAAGTCAACCTGTACTAGGATGAGCAAGATAAACAAGAAAACGAAATGTGCTTAACACATTTAAAACACTTTATGTCTTGGACTGCAAACACTGCATTAGGTAAAAGTTTTGCACAATTAATGTGATTTTTGCTATTGCATGCATGCTGATAATTTGTCAAACCTTGGCTCATACTCCGTTAGTTTGAGAGCAACACATGCAGCACTCAGGTCAACTGTTAGGGCTTTACATCCAAGCCATGCTCTGTGCATCATTCTTCAAAATCTTTTAAATGTGATAACCAGGGCTTTTTTTCTGGTGGAACTCACCGGAACTGAGTTCCAGCACCTTTCCTTCTATTAATTGCATTACAATTTAATCGCCATCTACTCCCGAGGAAATGTAATCCAAGAGTTCCGGTACCTTTTTCTCCAGAAAAAAAGCACTGGTGATAACAATGTAGAAAAGAATTCTGTAACAGGAATTCTAGAATAAAATTATTCTGTTCCACACTGTGAGAAAGAACAAGATCATTAGTGTTCTGCAGAAGGGGACGGTCTTTTCGCGATCTGGTGACCAATGGCTCGAGTGCCCACAGAGAGGTCCCTGCATGCCAGCTGTGGCACCCGTGCCATAGGTTCGCCATCACTGCCCTAGAGAAACTCTAGGACCTATTGGAAGACTTTTTGTTTTAAGAGCAATTTGAGTGGCTGGGGGGTGAGAAGTGAAGAGAGAGAAAATTGGCAGGGATGTTGAAGAGTCCTTGGTTTGGAGTCACAAGTCGAGTCACGAGTCTTTGGACCCGAGTCTCGAGTCCGAGTCCAAGTCCTTGGTCCAAAATGGTGACTCACGAGTCACAAGTCACGAGTCACTCCCAAAGCTGACTCCACGAGTCCCTATTAAAATCAATGGGTTTTTTTCCCAACAAATAAGGCTATTTCAGATGTGTGGCTTAAATAAATTCTAGGCACAAGTGTGCCTTTTTATTTCAAAACTCTGCAACTGATTTTGGCAAGAACAGACCAGGCAGACAAACCCAAAATAACCAGACAGGCAGAGGAGGCAGGGAACCCCAAAACAGGCAGGCAGAGGCCTTTGTCTTGGACAATTCAAACTGTGGAACTGGTTAAGAAGAGACCAGGCAGGCAGAGGAGGCTGGGAACCCCAAACAGGCAGGCAGAGGCAGCCAAATCCAAAATGTCTGAAAGGTTGCATTTTAGGAAAATGATTTTAAAAAATAAACTTGCTGTACTTCCTAAAACCTATCCATGTTGCATTTGAGGAACACAATTTTGGAACATGAGTCCTTGGTCTCGAGTCCCGAGTCGAGTCTCAAGTCCCATTAAAAATATTGGGACTCGAGTCTGACTCAAGTCAGAGGGGGGACTCAGTCCGGCTCACGAGTCGAGTCCTGGAGTCCGAGTCCCCATCCCTGAAAATTGGAAACATGGTGGCAAGTGGGGTTGGTTCATATGAAACACCAAGTTCACACATAATGCCAAATTATGTGCTTCCTGTAACCCCTCCCATCGTGCTTCCTGTTTAATTAGTTCCTGGCTTAGTAGCCAAACTGGCAATCTGTGGTTTGTGCTTATGCTACAAACTAGGATTGCACACCAAGATAAAATCTTGGTTTGTAGGGCGTGGTTTACCAGTTCGGACAAAATGACAACCTATGGTTAATTTCCCACCCAGGCACTGAGCAAATCTATACCTGCTGAGCTTCAGCAAGGTTGCAGTGTGTTGTGCCTTCAGATCACAGTCCTTGCTTTAACATAAGAATCAGTCTGCTGTGTCCTTAAATCTCAAACAAGCTTGTCTATTGTTCACATGCTTTCTTTAAATGTCTTAAATGCTGGTGCAGTCTTCATTGCTACAGGTTTACCCATGCAGTAACATCTTCTCTGGTCCCAATCCCATCTGAGAGCTGCTCATAAAATAGCTCTCTTTGACTGAGCAGGGGGTTGGACTCGATGGCCTTGTAGGCCCCTTCCAACTCTACTTTTCTATGATTCTATGATTCTATGATTGTTTTAAACACCCAGAAGCCTGTGTTTGAGGCCTCCCAGGTGTGGAGGAATAGCTATAGCTTTTCTCCCACTGGGGCTTCCATGATGTCAGAATTGCTGTTGCCTTTTGGGAAGAGAGCATTATTATGTTTGCCCCTAGCTTCCACTAAGACATCCTGGAGTGCCTGTTCTCCAAACAGCCAGATGCCCTTGAAGAGGACCAAGGCTAAATTAGAGCAGGATGCTGCATCCACATTCCAATGCCTGAGCCTAATGGATCTCCTGGTAACTTTGGTGGCTACTATTGTTCTGGCCACAAACTGGACAGACAGAATCCTAGGTGGTGTTGGCAATAAAGGCAGAAACTTTTGCCAATTTTAGTAAGGCCATGTCAAGATGGTCTGATACAGATTTTTGTCTTGAATAACATCTTCTGTCCACAACAGAGAAGCCCTTGTGAAGGCAGATGTGGTGGAGGAGGCCCTCAGGGCCAGCTCTACTACCTTATGGGCCTTCTGATCAGAGTGTCTTTCTCAAGAATTTTTGGGCAGAGTGTCACCATCTTTAGGCACCATCACTCTTGACTGCAAGGCTGCAACAAGGGATACTTTCAAATCAGCATGCCGTGAGAGGGAGTAAAACCTCTGGCAAATATTAGTGGCTTTTAAGCTCTGGCTGGGACTGAACATTCTGATTTTATTAAGTCATTGTCATTTATTGTTAACAAATAAGCTCGGAAGGGAAGTTAGGAAGGCAACTTCTCTGGTGGACATTTTAGATTGAGGTACACAGATGCACCTCAAGATGTTGCCTCTCTATGGGTTTCTGTGCAGCAGGCTATAGAGTCTATATATGGGGAATCTATCTATCTATCTATCTATCTATCTATCTATAGAGCTGGATGAAGTCAGGGGGTGGGCCCCTCCTCCTGAATCTATAGATTCCCCATATATATATATATATATATATATATATATAAATAAATAGATATATATATGGGGAATCTATAGATTCAGGAGGAGGGGCCCACCCCCTGACTTCATCCAGCTCCTGGGGCGTGCCCTGGGAAGGAATCTGGCCCCCGGGGCCAGAACAATTCCTCACCCCTGCTGTAGACCTAAAGATAACATGGCTTTAGAGAGCAGAGGCAAAAAAATCATGGTTATTAAACTCTCTTCAGTTATATGAATCATCTAACAGGCTTTTATCTGATCACCCTCTTTCCTCGTTATCAGGGGCGGGAGTTACGATGAGTTGGTAACCTTCCAGAAGGAAGAAGAACTGGATCAAGGGAGTCGGCATCCCAATTCCTCAGAAGAGTGGAGGAGAGTCGTCTTAACCTGCTTAGAGTGCACTCCTAAGAGTTGTGCCCTCGATGATCATAAGCCCCCAAACCCATAGGCTTACGGTCATCCTATGCAGGATGGGAGGAGTGGCAGAGGCAATCTTCACTTCCCTGTCCTCCCACCATGCATTTATTTTTTTTTGCTAGATGGGCTTTTGTTTTGTGTCCTGTCTAGCTGGGGCGTTTCGAATGGGGAGGAGAGGAGGCTGTAGAGCCATCAGGATAGCTCATATCCGAGCCTCTCCAGTCTCCTCCCCTCCCACTGAAATGCCCCCTTCCCCTCTCCGAGGTCACTTTCCTGACCTCGGAGGGCAGCCGGCATGGTTCATTCTGCACTGGGGGGGAGGGGGAGGGGGAGGGGGAGGGGGAGGGGCCCACCCCCTGACTTCATCCAGCTCTATATATGTATTCTTGTATACATGTATTCTTCATGTATTCTTCTTGTATACATGTATTCTTCAGGACCAGTTTCTGCAAAATTTAAACAAGCCATAATCAGCAATCTGACTGACCTGCTGCCACAACAAAATGGGGACTGTCGTTCCCATAAGCAAAGCAGACACATTGAGCCTTCTTCAGACTCTTCCCCCTCTCCCCTTGCTAGAAAAAGAAGTTAAATCCTCAGAGAGAGCAAATCCCCTAGACAGCATCTGTGGGGCCATAGGATAGTTTGGATCCCCTGATCAAGGGTTGGAGACAGCACTCCGACCTTGGAGCAGCGAGTCGGGATCCGATTTGTTGTGGCAGCAGGTCAGTCAGATTGCTGATTATGGCTTGTTTAAATTTTGCAGAAACTGGTCCTGAAGAATACATGAAGGATACCCCAGAGAAATCAACCTCACAAGAGGAAGGTAAGCCAAAAGGATCAACAGCACAATTGCCAGGGACTTGGGAAAGTTTTGTGGATGGATTAGAAAAATCTGTCCCTTTTGGTGCTTTGCTAACACAGAGCAAGCACCACATTCTCTTGTATGGTCTGCCATCTGATGGTCAGAGTAGAAATGCAGTGAATTTCGTCCAAGATGGCACTGCGCTTTGGCATGAAACTAAGGGGATTGGATTAAAGGCAGTGGGATGCCTCCCAGACCGCAGTGCTGCAATCCTGCTTTGTTTCACCTGTTGAAGGTTGTGCCCCCTTATGCTGCTGCTGGATATGCTCTTTTGCCAGATCACCCTGAAGGCAGCAATGGCCAGCATGTCTGGGTTCTGGGTTGTGAAGGCTACCGGCTGCTTTGTGGCTGAATGGATTTGCATGCTGGGGGTACTGACAGCGGGAGTCCATGTAGCAGCCAGAGTGGTTTGTGTAATGCCTCTGAACATGCAGGCATGCTGTGTTTTCTTTTCGCTTGCAGGCTTGGAAGCGGCATGCTTCCCCATCTGGACTATGGCCCAAAAGAAGGAAGAAGCGATGTCACCAAAGATGAAAGAGACAGAGAGAATTTCGTTAAAGCAACAAGGCAGGAAGGAATAAAGATGGTGAAACTTGGATCAAGAAGGAGGTAAGAAAGGTTAATAAGCAATGAGAGATATTATTAGAAGCCAAATGCTGGAAGACAGGAGGTAAAGAGAGAAAGTTCTGCCCGGAGCAAAAGCAGGGAAAGAATTGGGGAGGAGTCTCACAGCACCAACCTGCTATTGAAATCTAGGTCACATGATCCCTGCCTTTCTTGGATGGTAGTAGGAGACAGCCCACTCTTGGATGCCTCCTTCACACCAAATGGGAGAATGATGGACTTTCTACATCTAAAGTAGGTAGATGTTGCTGGGTGGAAGTAGGCCACCCTAGATATCATTTGTCTTGTATGTATGAGTCTTCTGGATCTTGGAAGGAACCCAAGGCGGCTTACATGGTCTTCTTCCTTGCCATTTTATCCTCACAAAAGCCCTGTGAGGTAGGTTAGGCTGAGAGTCAGTGACTGGCCCAAAGTCACCCAATTAGCTTCATGGCTGAGAGGAGACGAGAACCCGGATCTCCCAAGTCCCATTCCAACACTCTAACCACTACACCACACTGGCTGCACTCCTCCTTTCCAGACCTCAGAGAAGTGCGTGAGCCATGTTTCTTACATACTCTTTTACTAAAATCTAGACATTGTGGAAATAGACATGGTGCAAGTCTTTGGTAAATTAGCCATTAGCAGTTGAACACAGTTGTCTTTAAAAACCTGACAAATGCGGCAACTTCTTACCAGAGATAGAAAACTGAGGTAACTTCTGACTGGAAGACTGAGAGCTGCTTCAAGTGGAAATTCCACTAATTGCTGTGATAAATTCATCAAGTGCAAAGGGGAAATTCATGCAGGTTTTGAGGGCCCTTGGACAAGATACCCTCAATGCCTACCTTCTCATGCCATTGTCACCAGCTGCTATTGCTTCTCATCCTCTTTCTCATCATTGCTACCACTTGCTTGACAGAGCCAGTGAGCAAGTAGGCAGTACTGCTCTTCCATCTCACCACCAGCATTGTCTGGGCCAGAAAAAGAGGCAGGTGAACAAGCAGGTTGCAGTGATGAAGAGGAGGAGCAAGTCCAAGGGGCTCTTGTCAGTAGGCCCCTTGGCAGGTGCCTGACCATGCCTACCCTTGATGGCAGCCCTGGATGCATGTCTTTAAATATGCAGTCAGTACATTCTAGGGAGCCACTGTCAATGGCAGTTTGCTGGCCCATGCCTTCAAGTTGTTTGGGGGACACCCACATGCTGGTGGCAAACACCTGGCTGCAATGCAAAGGGTGAAGCAGCTTGAAATGTGTAAGCAGATTAAAGGATGGTGGGCTTTTATGGACAGGAGAAATGCACACACACATCCATATCGGGCTAAGCCAGCCTTCCTCAACCTGGTGCTCTCCAGCTGTGTTGGACTACAACTCCCAGCATCCCCCAGGCAAGAGAGGCACCAGGTTTGACTAGGCTAGCATTTTTCATTGAATTACTTGTGTATCACAAATGACATGTCACCACTATCGGCTAAACAAACAAGCCACTTTTACTTTATTTTTAGGGTTTGGTTACAAGCAACAAAATGTCTCTCCCTAGCCCCTTTGGAGCTTCCATAAGGGTGCACTCATTTCCCCAGAGGGCATAATGTCCTTGTACTACCACATGTGTAGAATTCCTATTTACTCAGGCTATCTTGTACTGACCTAGTTTTATTTTTATTTTTTTCAGAAAGTCCCCGTAGGGTTACTCTGATATTGTCTTGTCCCAATTATTATATATTTTTTACATTAATAGCTAGTGCTTCTTCCCTGTAGCTTTCTCTTCAAAACATCAGTACTGCAGAACTTGGGTCAACATTTTCTAAAGCCTATTCAGATTATATTCCTCCTCCAAATTGGTTCACTGTTACAGCCTTCAAATGTGAAAGGACTGGGTTGAAAATGTATATATCTGCTAGCTTTGAAATATATACAGTAATACCTTGGATTACAAGTAACTTGGTTTGAGAGCGTTTTGCAAGACAAGCAAAATTTTTAATATATATATTATTATTTTTTTACTTGATATACAAGTGTCGTCTTGCAATACAAGTACTGTAGTACAGCTTAAATTAAAAATCTCTGTACAAATTTTTTTGGGGGGATTTCGTTTTGATATAAGAGTGTTTTGGATTACAAGCACGTTTCCGGAACGAATTATGCTCTCAATCCAAGGCATGACTGTATTGAAAAATGATCTAGCTAACAAATAATGCTTTAGAGTTTGAGCCAAACAAATCCATTGAATGATTTATTTTCAGATTTCCCTCCTGAAATGATAGATCTAATCTACACTATTGATCTAATCTATTGAAGATTGATCAATCCAAGATGATCAATTTCTTATTATTTATTTTCACTTTAAAAAAAAAGTAAAGGAGGAAATAATTGGAGACTTATGGTGAGAAACGTCAATTTGATTTTCACTAGGTTGAGACAAAATTACTCACCGTCTTGTGAATATTTTCGGCAATGTTCTTGTGGGGTTTTTTGGGTACTCGTAAAAATCCCAATTTATCTGTATAAATAACTTGCTGTCCATACAGATCTGTGCTCCATGGTGTCATCACAGCCACATTTATTTATTTATTTATTTATTTATTTATTCTGCTCCATATCTAGGCAGATTCTGGAACGGTGAACAATAAAAAGATAAAATAGATAAAGGATGCGGCTAGGTTAATGATAGCGAGGAAATGGAAAGTACATGTTTTTCTAATAACTGATTGGTATAAGGAAGTTTGGGATATAGCCCTAAATCAGGGGTCTTCAAACTACGGCCCGCGGGCCGCATCCGGCCCGCCGGGTCTTTTCATCCGGCCCGGCGGCCGATCAAGAGTTGTGAGGGAAGAGGGGTGGCTGAGCCGGCGGGGGGGGGGGGCATGGGCCGCCTGTCGGGCCGCCTGCCTGCCTGCCGCCCTGCATCTCCTGTGTGTGTGTGGGAAGGCTTAGCCAGTAGCGGGGCGCAGGCTTTACTTTATCCGCCTCGCCGCCCGCTGGTCCCATCACATCACTTCCGGCGCGGCGGAAGTGACGCAACGGGACCCTGCTCCGTCGCGTCCATCCTGGACCCCGCCCGCGCTGTTTTTCAAAACTGAGCGCGGGCGGAGTCCAGGATGGACGCGACGGAGCAGCTGCGGCGGCGGCCTCAGCCTCGGCCTCGGGCAGTGGCGGTGGCCAGGTAGGACGGCGGCAGGGATGAAGGCGGGAAGCGGCCGGTCGGTCGGGAAGGCGGGAAGCGGCGGGTTATGGTTGGTGGGAAGGCGGGAAGCGGCGGGTGAGTGCGTGGGCGGGAAGCGGCGAGTTACGGTGGGTGGGTGGGCGGCTGGGCGGGCAGGAAGGCGGGAAGCGGCAGGTTACGGCGGGCGGGCGGGAAGCGGTGGGTTATAGTGGGTGGGTGCATGGGTGGGAAGCGGGAAGCGGCGGGTTACGGTGGGCGAGTGCATGGGCGGGAAGCGGGAAGCGGCGGGTTACGGTGGGTGGGCAGGAAGGCGGGAAGCGGCAGGTTACGGCGGGCGGGCGGGAAGCAGTGGGTTACGGTGGGTGGGTGCATGGGTGGGAAGCGGGAAGCGGCGGGTTACGGTGGGCGGGTGGGCAGGAAGCCATGGGTTATGGTGGGTAGGTGGGCGGGAAGGCGGGAAGCGGCAGGTTACGGCGGGCGGGAAGCGGCGGGTTACGGTGGGTGGGTGGGCAGGAAGGCGGGAAGCGGCAGGTTACGGCGGGCGGGCGGGAAGCGGCGGGTTATGGTGGGTGGGTGCATGGGCGGGAAGCGGGAAGCGGCGGGTTACGGTGGGTGGGCGGGAAGCGGCAGGTTACGGTGGGTGGGTGGGCAGCGGCGGGGGGGGCTTTACCTCATCCGCCTCGCCGCCTGCTGGTCCCGTCGCGTCTATCCTGGACCCCGCCTGCGCTGTTTTTCAAAACTGAGCGCGGGCGGAGTCCAGGATGGACGCGACGGAGCGGCGGCGGCGGCCTCGAGCGGAGGCTGTGACAGAGGCACCGGCAGCAGCAACAGCAGCAGCGCGCAGGGGACCAGGTAGGATGGCAGCAGCGGGGGGGGGGCTATGGCAGCAGCGGGGGGGGCTATGGCGGCGGCGGGGGTTTACGGGGGCGGGGGGGACCTGCGTTGGCGGCAGGGGCAGCGGGGCGGTCTTGCAGCGGGGGGCGGGGGTCCTGCGGCGGGGGGTCCTGCACCAGCGGCGGCGGGGGCAGCATGAAGGAGGCGGCACAGGGGAGTCCCAGTGAGTCCGGCCCCCCAACAGGCTGAGGGACAATGAACTGGCCCCCCGTGTAAAAAGTTTGAGGACCCCTGCCCTAAATGATAAACTAACTTGTCAAATGTAAAAAGGGACAGTTAAAGAATAATAATTTTATGGATATATGGAATCAATTATTAGACTATGTATTAATAAAGGGGAAGGGGAGTATGCCTTGTCAGGATATGTTATATTTTTGGAATGTGGAATTTAATTGATCAAGGGGATGGAAGTATATTAGTTGGTCCCTAGGCGGGTAGGGGGGTGCACCTTATGATTTATTCTAGTTGTATGTTTTTGTTTTACAGTTTTGTATGTAGTTTATAATAACTACATAAATAAAATTTATTTTAAAAAATAAAATAAAAAGACAGATAAAAGAATAAAAACAATGTATTAAAAATACGTTTAATGAAATGAAGATGATTGCAGGAGCCGCCGAAAATAATACAATGTTGGTGCCTGCCTGACCTCCAGAGGCAGGGAGTTCCATAGAAGTGGAGCCACCACACTGAAGGCTCTTCTCCTGGTGGACTTCAATCGAGCCATATGGAACCACCAGGAGAATGTCCTCCAATGACCTCAGTGAATGAGGGGTACCATATATATTCCCCACTTTAAATGTTTGGGTCGACTACCTATTTTGGTGGAGTGAAAAATCCTCCCAAAATTCACTAAAACTATGCAGATGACATCATAATGCTATGTAGCATCAGATGTGGCTGATACAGGTGCTAGTAACCTCAAGACTGGAGTACTGCAATGCGCTCTATGTGGGGCTGCCCTTAAGGCTGCTCTGGAAGCTGGAGCTAATGTAGAATGCAGCAGCTCGGCTGTTGCGGTGAGCTGCCCCTTTTCAGCATGCAACTACTTTGCTGAAGGAACTGCACTGACTGCCTATTCACTACCAGGCCAGGTTTAAGGTTCTGGTACTTGTATACAAAACCCGAAGCAACTTGGGACCAGGTTACCTGAGAGCCTTCTCCCTTACCAACCTGTCCAATCACTGAGATCATCAGGGGGCATTCTCCTGGTGGTTCCTCATGAACCTATGGCCCGATTGGAATCTACCAGGAGAAGAGCCTTCAGTGTGGTAGTTCCACTTCTATGGAACTCCCTGCCTCTGGAGGTCAGGCAGGCTCTGACACTGCATTGCTTTCGGTGCCTGCTGAAGACTTTCCTTGTACTGGGAAGCCTTCTCTGCTGTCCAACCACCATTTAAATGATACCTTGTTTCCAATGTATTGGTTTTGTTTCTTTTATCTGTTTTTATCTTTTTATTGTTCACCACTCCGGATCTGCTTAGATATGGAGCGGTATACAAATACTATAAATAAATAAATATATGACAAAGTAAGCTTTTATATGTTGATCAATGCTGCAGTCTAAGGGTTGTATCCAGTGTTAGTCCTACTTAGAGTAGACCCACTGAAATGAATGGGATTTAAGTTAGACCAACAGTGGATACAACCCTAACTGCTAGCTGTTCTGCAGGAGAGGTCTAAATGTATAACAAGTATGTATGTGTGTATGCTGTTCTGCATATCGGACACTGATACCTGTGTAAAAGTTGCTGTCCACACAGATTTACTGTGCTCTCAATCCCTTGGATCCAAGAAGTGAGATAAATCCAGGGGCAGAACAGAGCCTTTTGTGTTGGGAGTGAGGGTGGGGAACATGCCTAGCGAGATCTGCCAGGAGGTGAATGTGCATCTTTAGAACAGGCTTAGAGTAGTTTGTTTGCTGTAGCTATGGATGCAATGAGCAGGAGGGCTAATTTTCAAAAATGCTTCTTTCATTAAATTTGAGATAGGGAGGGACCTGGCACACTGGTGCAGTCTCCAGTGTGGTTAGTCTCAGCCTCAGACCCACCTATTATTAATACAGTGTCAACCAAATGTACATGGCCATTTACAGACTATCATAAGCAAAAGCCCCAAAGGTCTTACCCCAACGTGCATACAATCTGAATTGTGACTGTGGGCGAAGACAACAAAAGGAGGCAAAGGAAACATGCGGCAAATAGGATAAATGCAGTTTTGTGCACTCAGGCTTCTTTAAGTGGGGGAGAATTAGGGTTTTTTTTAATATGTGACAAAAGTCTTGTTTGATTAATATCCTAAATAAATTGATTGAAGTGTGAAGATGTAACAAGCTGTAATTGTAAATTACTTACACTTAAGGGGGGGGGGAATCCTATCCATTCTGTACTGAAGATTACAATATTAAACACTGTTCTCTGACAGTTTTCAGCCTGGCAGTACTTTAAAAAATGATTACGCAGTTAAGCCACAATGAATTTTTTTTTGGGGGGGGATGCAGATATTTATTTTCCTTGAAGAATATTGTATTGCAGGACTGCATAACTCTGAAAAGAATTGCTATTTCAGTGCAACTCTGACATGGAGATTACTCATCATTCTAGTGCCCCAAGAACATTCATAAAGGCTCCTCCTCCCTCATCTGTCACCACCACCAGCAGCCATTCCAGCGGGCTGTGCAGAGGGAGATGCGAGGGAGCGCAGGGCCATTCCACCAGCCCTGCCAGAAGAATTAATTAATTCCCCCCCTTCTTCCCTCCCCATTCCTTTTTCCTTATGTGTTGTGTCTTTTTAGATTGTAAGCCTGTGGGCAGGGACTGTCTTGTTAATTGATTATATGTAAGCCACTCTGGGAGCCTTTTTGGCTGAGGAGTGGCATAAAAATGTTTCAAATAAATAAATAAAGCTTGTAGTATTCCTTTGGATGGGAAATAGAAATACAGTATATGGCAAATAGTTTAACATTGCGTGTAGTTTAGGCCTCCTCAGTGGAACTTCACATTTAAACAGTGAACAGAAAATAGTACTACTGGCGACATTTGATAAAGTATAGAGGCCCCCAAGTTTATAAATGAAGGGTGCTCCTGCTATTTAATCCCCCCCCCCCAAGGATGAGGTTTGACACTATGACTGGGTTAGAAAGACATGACAAGCAAACAATGATGACGGACAACCATTGCTTGTTGTGTTGTCCGAACCCAGGTCACACTGTGAGTCACAATGGTCTGTTTTGTCCTCAGAAACGACGATAATAAGAAACAACGGTTTGTTCTAGGGTTTGTTCTTACAACGATTGTTGTGTTGTCCGAACCAGGGAGAGCTGTTTTATCGTTGGTGGTTCAAGAATCCTACAGAGTTGCATGAGAAGAGCGGCAAAACAAGCAGCCACTCCCCAGTTATCCGATCTCTATTTCTGACATCTGCCCAGCAACACACACGTTGCTCCTTGCTTCACTTTTAATTGTAGGATGCTTTTTTTTACTTTTACAATCAGAATATTAAAAAAAACTCTATTTTTCTTTCAGAATAAAGTATGCTTTTAATAGAAGAAGAGTAGATTACAATTGGAGAACTTTGCAAGTATGTGGTAGGGGAGGAGGGGCGGGGGCAGTTGGGTAGTAAGCAGAGGGCCGGGGAAATGAAGTCAAGGCTCAACTCTGGCTGCAGGAGCAAGAAAAACTCTGGGGTAGGGAAGGTGTGGGAAAGATCTAGTAATCAGACTTGTAACACAGGCAGGAGGCAGGAAAGATGGGGGAGAACTGCTAGAGATAGCAGGTTCTCTGCCATGTGTGGATGCGAGGGGTGGGAAGGAGTAAAAGAGGTTCAGTGCTAAGCAGAGCTAGGCATGGAGGGGGGGGGGGAAGGTATAAATAACCTTCACCTGTCTCCTAGCCAAGATGGGAGCGAGGGCGTGAGGGAGAGGGGAGAGCGAGAGTGGCTTTGGTGCCAGGCGGCGCAGAGAACAGAGGGAGGGGGGCAAGGATCAGAAGCCGCTGCTTGGACAAGGGGCGCCAGGCAGTGTGTGTGTGTGTGTGTGTGTGGGGGGGTGTATAACGTGTTAATAATAATCACCTGTATGGTAGACCAGGTGGGAATAAAGGTGGGAGGGAGAAGGGGGAGCGCAAAAGGTGTTTGTGATGGATGGCGAGGTTGGGGGTGGTGGCTGGGCTAGGAGGAAGTCAAGCCTCAGTTCATACCAGAGGTGCCAGGAATGGGGTGTGGGTGGGTGTTGGATGGGGGGGGGGAATGCTTCTCTGCGGTGATGGAAACAGCTAGGCAAAAGCAGGAAAAGTGACAGGCAGAGAAGCACGGGGCAACATACACAGGAATCATCCCCCCCCCCCCCCAAATGGGAACAGACAACAAAAGGGATATTGATCAGCTCCAGGGAGTTGAGAAAGGGTTAAAGATTCCTGCAGGAGGAGGGGAAGCACTCAGCGGACCAATCACGAACAGTGTGCCTACATAGAGAGGGAGCGATGTCCCCTGGGATGCATCCCTGGAGGTGGAGGGAGGACTGGGTGGCAATAAAAGCACGATAATGACCAGAAACAACACCATCGTTGCAAGTTACCACCAATCGTGATAAACTTACGATAGCTTGTTGTGTCGTGCGAACCCACCCTATATTGAGCTCCCACATGTACGGTAGTTAAAAAAAACAACCCATTGCTTAAAACCGTGTTTATCCTCCAAATTCTGAACCTAACTAGACTGGAAGGAACATGTCAGGATTCCTAGAGACAGCCAGACGTGCTTAGAATTGCAGTTCATTTTGTGTGTCTTTATTATGTCTCGGTCACTTTAGACAGACCACTTGTGAACTCATTAGAAAAAAGGTGCCAAGTTCTTTGAGTATTGCTGACTGGAGATCAATCGACATGTCTTTGTATCAGTGCTCATTGTTTTTATCTCTTGAACTCTCTTCTGCTCCCTCCCCTGGCCTCTCCCCACCCTTCTTGTACATACTGAGGCTGCGGGGAGCTATTTGGCTAGTTTTTAGACATAGCTGGTATTCCTCCCTTTCTTCAGACTGATTGAACTATGGTTTGGAATTAAATTATCTGCAGGAAAGGCTCTAAAGCAGCTGTTTATGTGGTTATAATATCATGAACTGTTTTGAAAACTGTTTTAGTTGAAGAGAGGTATACAAACATTGCCAGTAAATAAATAAAACAACTTAAGTAGCTAATTTGGACTGATCAGGAATTGACAGCTGTTTTTCCAAGCTGATATGTAAGAGTGGAATATCTCCTTGTATATGTATGCACTGTATGTATATATTTTTTACTTTGATCACAGCCAGTTAAGACATTTGTGTGATGCCAAGAGGTCCAAAACTTTACTCACAGAGCAATCCTAACCCTCAGATCCATCTGCTAAGGAGGTGCAAGGATGAGGGGGAGTTGGGCTCCCATTGGTGAAGAAGAGCTCCACCAGAGCAGGGTGGGACTCTTTTTGCCCCAGTGGGCTAGTTCTGTGCGTGGAAAGCTGCTGTGGAAAGTTCCTGCTGGTTGTGTTCCCCTGCAGTAGCAAGTGCAAGACCCCAAAACTGGGTATTCTGGGTGTGTGTGTGTGTCAGACAGGGTTTGGTCAGAACTGGCTGTGGTTCCGCTGGATCCAAAGGTGCTCCATTCCCCTAGGAGGGGCCTGGACTGGTCTCTATGCTATGTCAGCTTGGAGCTGCTGTAGCCAGTCCCCCTCGCCATTGCGTCCAGTGGGGAGGATTTAAAGTGAAAAGATCTGCTGGACCGGAAAGAGCCAGTTGGCCTTGGGATGATGTGGTAGATCTGCTGCTTTGCTTCTCCCCAAGCCCACTAGGATTGCATTTGTTGGGCTCCAATCCTATACACACTTACCTGGGAGTGAGAGTACCACTGATCTCAAAGGGGCTTACTTCTGAGTAGGCATGTTCATGTATATGATTACACTGTCAATAAGGGCTAGAAACTATAAATTGATGTTAACGGAACTTAACATTCTATGGGAGAAATAAGCGTGCCTAAATATTTCTTGTAAAAATCAATAGGATTTAAGTGCTTAAGAGAGGAACCTTATGGTCCCTATACCAGGGGTCCCCAACCTTTTTGGACCCGTGGGCACATTTGGGAATTTGAGAAACTGCTGGAGGCACCACCACAAAATGTCTAATCAGTGGATCGCCACTTTGCCGTCTACCTGTCACGTCTATGGGTCTTAGTCTGTGTCTTGTTCAGCAAAAACGTTTGTTTCATGTCTCTTGGCACCACAATGTCTCTTTAATAAGGGATTGTCTAATTCAGCGAATTGCTGGTGGTGCAATACAGCCAATGGTTTTTTTAAACATATGTTTTGGCAATGTCTAGTAGTTGCTTCTTTTTGGACAGAGGTTATTACACTGATAAAATTTGTACTGGAACAGTCTTTAATATTCATCGATGTACACACTCTTTTAAATTATTTACCTGCTTCATGGAAATTAACAAATGGTCAGCATAAATGGATTCTCTGCGCCCTTTTGACAGCTAAAAGACTGTTATTGCAAGATTGGAAGGATGGCCACTCATCTCCTATAATGCAATGGACTGAGCGACCTTACAACGCTTTTGATATAGGAACGGGTGGCAGATAGACGCCACCTTCAAATGGATACTGATTTGCATATTTGGTCCGCTTTTGTTGAAGCCTATGTATCCTTGCAAGAAAGTTGTATGCATTTCATACAAATCCATGTACGTATATTAAAAAAGCGGGGAACATAGAAAAATTAAAACTTGGGTGCCCGCGGGTGCCACATTGGGGAGTGGAGAGGCTGTGGATCGGGGGGGGAGGCTGTGGATGTTGTGATATGTATCACTTTACAAGCTTCAGTACATTGTTTACACATGGAAGGTACAGTGTGGCTCTGTAAACAGGTTTATTATGTCTGGACCACATAATCTATTCTCAAAGGCATGAGAGCCAGAAGTGTGGGAAAGGAACGAGCTAGTCACATGGTTTGTATGTTCTGATGACGTACTGACTTGTTCAGGCAGAAGCCATTTTAAGGGGAAGGTTTTCTCCATCTTTTTCTTGTTCTTTTCCTTTGTTCCTGCAACCATGTAACGCCCTTGCTGAGGTGGAGTGAAGCTCAACTTACTCCACTGGACTTAATGATTGCTATGCATTTATACTCTGCACATGGACTGTAACTAGGAAATGTATACTCTGTAGAACTTTACTTGATGAGTAAATAAACAGGTAGTATTAGAACCTGTGGTGTTCCAGAGTATTTCCTTTCCTTGATATATATTTTTATTTTTATATAAGACAAACATAATATCAAACATATAACAATAAAACCAAACAACAAATACATACATAACCCACAACAACACAAAACTAAGATAGACTTGCAACCCCTATTACAGCAATATAAGCATTTCTTATATAAAATAATAATAGTTTCTATACAATAATTAATTCTAGTTATGGCAAAAAGAAACCACTAGAGGTCTCACCCTACATATAAATCCTAACTCAGCCTTCTATTAAAAATCCAAAGGAAATAAAATTCAATATTCTTTTTTCAACAAACCAACATAATTTTAAAAGCAATCCATCCACCCCATTAACCCCCCTTTTTTCTAGGTAACCCACTACAGATTTTAACTTCCAATCCAATATACAACCCACACATTTTTTTTTTTTAGTCCCCTAATATTTCCATAACAAAACTGATATATATAACAAAGTTAGCAAATGAAACAATATTCCCAACCCTTAATAAAAAACTCAATCTATTCTAATACTCTGTGGGGCATTCCAATTAAAAAAAAAACAACAGAAGGAAATGCGTCAGCCATCTTCTTTCCAATCGTCCTGCAACTTACACATTTTCTGGATATATTTTCACCCTGATAATATATTTAACATATATATGTTAACTAATACATACTTAACCCTGATTCTCATTTTTCAAATTCCAAATCAACCTAAAGCATAAAATTTTAAACTCCCAATACATTTATATCTTAATATTTAAAATCAGAGCATATTTCAAAATCAGCCAATAAAACAATATCCCAAACTCTTTATCTTGCCCAGTTAATCCAAAACTGTCTCTTTCATATCCCCCTCCCCCTATCAAATGGAAATCCCTTAAGAATCAGTCCAAAAGCGAAGAATAAAGTCCGTTTATTCTGTTGCACTAAGGGTTCCTGCCCTCCCATTTGTATTGTTGAAAAGGACACGTCGTCCATCTTCGTTCCAAAAAACTGCTGCGTCACACGTATCTTGTGAGATATTTCTTCTTCAAAGCCTCTGTGCAGATCTGGTAAACTTCCAAAATTGTTACTTACTTCTTTCTTCTTCCGTGACAGACCTGAGTAAGTATCCAGTTTCTCTTGATCATGTTGTAATTCCAATTGAGGGTTAACACACCAAACATCCATTTTCAACACCATTTTATTCACAAAGTCTTCCACCTTGTTATCGAATTGCAATAATTTATCTCTTAGTCTCATAAACATTTCCCATGAAACCATCTTTTCTTGTAGATATTTTTCAAAGCACTCTCGGCCAAATTCCTTATTTCAAGCTACTGTAGATAAGATTAGGGAACCTCCTTTCAGACATTCCATCAACTTTTTTATTTTTGCCTCCCGGTAATATCTCTTGATGTACTCACATTAAATATCAAGTCCAATTATGCTGTAGAGAGATTCCTTGTCGTTACAAATCCAGATGTTTCCATTCATTTTGGAAGCAAGCACGGACTTTCCTAATGATCGGTAAACCGACCTCCGAAATGCAGCGCCGTTTTCCCTCTATCTCAGATCACGCCGCAAATCTATCTGTCAACAAGGCAGACAGAAAGCAATGTATGACCCTTGAGACGATTTGAGGGTAACACCAATCTTATCTTCTTCCTTAAGAAGTAGATTTCCCGGCCAGAGAACGTCTCTGACCCAAGAAACGCTGCATTCGTATTCCCCACAGATCTCTCTGTGAGTCTTCTAGAAAGCCATGTTTTGCCCGGAAGTCCGTGTTCCAGAGTATTTCCTGACTCCATGGATTAATCTGCAACGGGGAAGCTGGAAGCAAGTGTCATAACAAGGGAAGCTGGGCTGATAAGGCTGGTTCTGCATGCTGTGAGGGGAGGGCAGCTCTGCTAAGATCTGTGTGTGGAAGTCCAGGCAGTTGATAGCACACAGGTTGGATTTTAAAATCTCCCAGCACCACTCCAACAGTGGGTGGGTGGGGAGGGGAGAGGCTGTGGACTTGTTGGCTCCAAAGGCCTCTCTCTCAGCCCCTGTTCCTGCCTCTGGCAAAGTGACTGAGCTATAGAGAGGCTCAGGTGCCTGTCTGATGACGCCTCTGCTGTTCCTCCCACCCTGCTAGGCTTGTGCCAGCGGGGCTTAAGATAGATGGAGGGCACCAACATTGGAGCTTCTGTCTGATAGGATTACACTCTATGTTTGGCTATATCTGCCCATGAACCTTGAAAGAAAGAAAATAATTTATTCTTTTGTTTCCCATAATTTGTACATGTTATTCTGTAGCAGAGTTTTTCTGTGTTGAGTAGAATGCCCTTCACTACTAACAATAAAATGCTAGTATCTATCAATGCCAAAACATCTATCTGGCGATATCTGTGGTATGTATCAAACGGGAAAACAATGACTTGTTTATTGCTCAAGTGAACTATATTGCTTGGTGCTAGCTGACATGTATAACTGACATCTCTCTCTCTCTCTCTTTTTTGCAAAGGCAAGAATGTTGAGCATTTTTTGAGACTGAGTTACTTAAAGCAATAAAGGAAAGACCTGAATCCTAGATCTAGTTTCAGAAAGGAAAAAGATAAAATAAATCTTGCATCTTCAGTAGGATCCTGCACAAACAGGATACAGTGGGGTGAGGGGGGAATGAATCCCTGCAACATTTTGGAACAAATGGCTGGACTTGTTAAACACTCCCAAAGAAACTACAGGTGCAATCCTATGGAAGTTTAGACAGAAAAAAAAGGCCTACAACTCCCGGCATGCCCCAGCCAGCTATGCTGGTTGGGGCATGCTGGGAGTTGTAGGCCTTTTTTTTTCTGTCTAAACTTCCATAGGATTGCGTCCTCAGTTATGCAGGCTTACCAGGAAGTAAACCCCATGAACGCTGTAGGACTTGCTTTCAGTAAATATGCATAGGACTGCACTGTAAGGCAGAAGTCCTATGCACACTTACCTGGGAGTTAGCTGTACTAAACAGTGAGACTTCTTCCAAGTAAACATGCATCGGAGCAGGCCACATGGCTGCAATCCAATGCAGCACACAAGCTAAAACTAGACGTGAGGTGAAGCTCTATTTTCACCATCTCTTGAACAAACAAGGTCAGAAATGGATTCAGCAGGCACAATCCTGCTGTCCCCTCCATACATCCAATGAACATGTCAAGAGGACTTTGGCCCACCTTTCCAATGAAACAGCAAGTTCGGATGAAGCTGGAAGGATTTGAATTTCCAGAGGCACACAAGGAGCATCAAATGAGACTGAGACCAATGTGAAAGAGGAAGAAATGTACTAGATCCTGAGCTTCTGTAGACAAATATTTATTTATTTATTATATTTATACCCCGCCTTATTTCCTGCAAGGAACTCAAGGCAGCTTACATAGTCCTCCTCCTCCTCCTCTCCATTTTATCCTCACAACAACCCTGTGAGGTAGGTTAGGCTGAGAGTCAGTGACTGGCCCAAAGCCACCCAGTGAGTTTCATGGCCGAGCGGGGAATAGAACCCAGATCTCCCAAGTCCCAGTCCAACACTCTCACCACTACGCCACACTGGCTCTGAGTTTGCTGAGTTTCAGAAAGCTCTAATTTAAGATGCATTATTTTATGCTGCAGTACAGTAGGAGTTGTCCCCCCCCATCAATCGATCAAGTAATGTGGGCCCAAGACATTCAGATCCCAGTTAAATGATTGCATAGTCTTGAATAAGTAAGTATCAATTTGCCATCTGGCAAAAGGGAATATTAATGAACTACCTCGCATAGCCATTGTGAGGTTGGATGAGAGAAAGTTATAAAGCATTTCCTAAAGACTGGCATCTAGCGTAGTATGAGATGATGATGATGCTTCAGCAGCATATCATCTGCGGCAAGTTGGAGAGAGGTAAGAACATAAGGAGCTATGCTGGATCAGACCAAGGGTCCATCTAGTCTAGCATTCTGTTCACACAGTGGCCAACCAGCTGCCCACGGGATCCCACAAGCAGCACATGAGTGCAACAGCACCCTCTCGTCCATGTTCCCCAGCAACTCGTGTACATAGGCATACTACCTCTGATGCAATCCCATTCTTACACCTTATTACTAATTAGGAAGTCCACAGGGTCTCTCGCCAATATATGCGGCTCCCATAGCAGTTAGCATGCTTCCTGTATTATTGGTAAGTGAGTTGTCCCCAGTTCTGCTCCTGTCCCACTCTGTCTATAACTATTTCATTGTTGCACAAACAGCTTTATGTGACACCGCTATGAAAGCTTGATCGTGGCTTCTATTTCTAGCGTGGTAATAAGAACTCTCTTCCAGCTGAATGGGAATGGAGACATATGAGCTCACCGCTAAACCCCCAGCACTAAACTGCTGTTTGCTGGTACATTGGTTCATAGACTGGGCTGTAAAAAAATGCTATAAAAGTTATAATAAAGTCTGAATAGGTTAAAAGTATAAAATTAGAAGCTACCACAACTACCGTAATACTGAATGGCAGCTAGTTCCTTTTTTATCTTTTAAATCACTTTGTCAAAGGTTTATGGCTCAATTATTTTAATTTGCATTGGGTTGAAACTTTGCCTGTAAGCTGTCAACATGATGCAAATTATTTCCCTGGAATGTGACTTCAGTTTTTTCACTGACCTGCTGTAGTTAAAGCCTTTCCTTGCTGTAGCTAAAGCCTCTTTTGAAGAAATGGAGAACTTGCAAGCAAAGTTGGTCTTTTGACAGTTTTACATAACATGCTGCAGTTCTTGATTCTAATATATTATTTTCTTCTGGTATGAATTTCATCAATAACAGAGATAACTTTGTGTCTAAGATGTCAGACAACAGCAAGGCTGTCCCAATACATTTTTCTGCCTGAGTCAAAGGACAAAATGGCACTCCCTCCATTGCATGTACAGAGGCCAACTGGACTAGCAGTAGTAGTAGGCGATCACTCGTGACCGAGTAAGATTGTCTTCCAGGATAAAATTACAAAAAGTTGAATCTTATTTCAAGACTGGCAATGAGCCAGCATTCCCCTCCATATACCCCAAGAGATGGAATTGCTGGGTGGGGGGTGCTGTTGTCACCCCTCAGTATCTGCTGCCTGAGGCAGTTGTTTCATTATGCCTAATGGTAGGGCTGGCCCTGGAAAACAGATTCCCCTTTTTGATGAGACAGAATTTTCTCAAGCTGATATCTAACAGCCCAGCCCTCTCATTATACTTCCCCTGCCTTCCAAGACACTACTTAAACATCTACTGAGGGGAACGCACAAGAAGAAAACCTCAGGCCAGGGAACTCAACCCATCAGCTCTTGAAGAGTCCACCAATGATACAAAACAACTTCAGTTTTAGCATTTATAACTTAAACATGTTCTTTTTTTTCCTTTTTTTTTTTTAAATGTAAACTGCCTTGGAAAAAAAGATAGTACAGTATATAAAAGCAACCAATTGGTAACTGTTGCTGTTCAATGGTCACACCAAGATTGTGGGACTTGCATCATAGGGAGGCCCAGTTGGCTCTCTCCCTGATGGGTTCTTAATTTTTTCCTGCTTTAAGAAGGCCTTTTTATTTCAGCATACTTTTAAACTTCTGAGATGCTAATCTTTTTAATGTATATATATTTTAGGCTCCTGGAAACTAGATGGATTTTTATTTGTCATCTCTGTTCTTCACTGTAATCTATTTTAATTGTTTTATTGACTTAACTGTTCTTTACTTAATTGTTTTCCTGAATTAATGTAAGCCTCCTTGAGGATCTCTTTTGAGACAGAGGGTTAAATTCAGCGTTACATGAGCAGACACAGGCCTGTGGCTTACGCTGGCTCAGCTTGTCTGAGCGTGGAAAGCTAAGCAGGGTCAGGCCTGGTTATTACTTGGATGGGAGACCCCTCCTCTAGTTTCCTGCATTGAGCAGGGGGTTGGACTCGATAGCCTTGCAGGCTCCTTCCAACTCTATGATCTATGAAATCTATGAAATCTATGACGTCCACTTGCATAACAGGAGTTTCCTTTCCTTCCCTCTTCCCTTCAGCCTACTGCACACACCTCAGTTCTGCTTGTGGGTGTGTGTCCCCCAACCCTCTGAAGCAGAATTGGGGCACACACACGGGTTTGTAGAAAAGAGGGGAAATTTGATCAGTCAGTATTGGTGTCTGTCTGCCGACAGAAGGGCCATTGGATACAACCTAGAAGTGTGGGGGATGTAACAATATGAAACAAGTACTGGATTCAGCCTGAGTGGGTTGTGGAAGGGACCATACCCTCCAACATTTCACAGATGAAAATAGGGACACACATGTGAATTTGTAAGAGGTATGGTTAAGCAACATGAAGGTGTGATCCAGAGGGCGTGGCCAGGCAACATGAGGGCGTGGCCAAGGGTATAGCCACCCATCCCAGGATGCTCTAACCGTTTAAGGGCTCTGACCACTCTGAAGCCACTTGGATCTCCAGACCCATGATGATGATGGTGATTGCTGCTGTTGTCATCATTATTATTATTGTACCATCAGTGTGCATGGTGCTTTACCAAGTATAACAGTTCCCTGACCCAAAGAGCTTACAATCTAAAATGTAATATAGAGGTGACAACAAATGGTAGGAAGGGGTAAACCGGGGAGGAATATGCCATTATTTCAGTCAAACATAACTTTCAGCCTACTTTCCCCAGATTGTACAGGAAACTCCTTGTTTTAAAGATCTCCCTCCCACTTTAAAAATGGATCCCTCCATGGTGGCTTTGTTCTCATTAGTAGTTTGCTAAAGAAATAGTATTTAATTTTTAGATATCGCTGAGTGTGCAAAGTGGTTCACAGGCCCACCCTGCAAGCTCCTATCTTCTCCACTCAGAAAAAAACAGGTGGGCTCTATTGTACTTTTGTGGAGAGAAATCCTGATCACCCATCACTCCTGGAATGCTGTCATAACTTTGCTCCTTCCTGTTCTCCCATTTCTTCTTCCTCTGCATAAGCCCCCACCCTGCATAATCCCCACCCTGGGCGAGGGAGGCACAGCCAGAACAGATCACATCTCCATCTTATACAAAGGGACACATTTGCAATTCACCCCAAAGGGGGGGACACATCTTGCAGTCTCAAAGAGCTGCAAGATGACCCTCAGGAATACCCACCTGGTACCACCCCTCCGTGGGGCGGGATCCACCTGACAAATCACCTGGGACGGGAGGGGCTCGGGGAAAGGGGGTCTGAGCCAACATCAGACCATCAGGTTGTTGGAAGCTGGTGCACGCTCTGTGCGGATCAAGCCCTGACTCCGGTCAGCAAGCAGCCCTCCAGCCCCGGCCACGGCGCTGGTGATCAGCCGCAGGAGAGACTGAGACTAGTGAGTTAGGTTCTCTGATGTTCTGTGATTCTGTTCCTGGTAAGCCTGTTTCCTAGCCTGTCCTAGTAGAAAGCGCGGTATATTGACTGCGCTAAGCTTCATTGATGCCCATTGTGACTCATCTGTTTATAGTGTGAAATTCCTGTAGTCTATTAGTTCTGCTCCATTAAAGGTGTTGTAAACAAACGCAGATTCCTTGCCTTGGTCTGTTTCCGTGTCAATTTCAGGTCGCGGTTGTATTTAGCTTTGGCTAGAGCCGCCAGGGAAGGGTGCCCTCCGTGCCGGTTAACCCTTTCCGCCCCGAACTTGCGCACAGGACCTGCTGGGGTCCTCCACAACTTTATTTTAAAAAAACAAGAACAACACTGTGATTGAACAATAATACCAAAATGGAATGATGATGTTTGTTGCTGCTGTTTGAGGTAGCAATTTTTTTCTTTCTTTCTCTTGAGGAGGGTGTGTTTTCTGCTAACTCCCTTTAAAAAAAAATGCTAATGCATTAAAAAAATAATCCAAAATCCCTGCAGAATAATCGTAATAATTACTGTAGAGAGCTTTCTCCATTGTACTTCCACATGTGTTAGAAAAAGACTTTCACATGGGGTACACAGGTAGAGCCAAGTAAAATTTACCACTGCTCTGAAAACAGAATAACAGTGCAATCCTATGAATGTGTACTCAGAAGTAAGTCCTGTTACATTCAATGGGACTTACAGGAAAGTGTGCATATTTTAAAGCAATCTACAACACTGACCATCACATCTTTTGGCAGCAAATTGATTATGCATTGTGTGAAGAAGTATTGTGTAATTGAGGGATAAGTGGTTTTTGTAATATATTTTTTTACCTTACCTAACCCCTTAATTGTTGATATCTGGTGTTTTTCATGGGGTGTGTGTGTCAGTGCTTGCAGGGCAATCTCTTCCTTTTTGTTTTAAAATGGTCAGGATTGGCACAAATGTAACAGGTGAAGCTTACCCACCCACCCCACACCCCCAAACATGGAGCTTCAGAGAGAAGGGGAAGTTTCTTGCATTTCCTTCTGACACTGAAAACTCACTTGTTAGAGGCACAGAGTCAGCTCTGTTAGGAAATAAAATCTTTGGCAATATAAAGATAGGAATCATGTGATAAATTCCCTCACTCACCTCTCCCTCGGGCCAGGCCAGTGGGTGCAGCTTTTCAGCAGGTAGAGCGCACGCGCACACCCTCGCAACGTCTGTCTCTCCGTGGAGACCCTGCGGCTGTTTGAGCCTAAAAAGAACTATACTTAAAGGGGCCATGCCATGGGCAAAATTGCAGCTAAGCTTGCAGTTTTAGCTTAGCTGCAATTTTGCCCATGGCATGGCCTCTTTAAGAAATGTTTAAA
This sequence comes from Shinisaurus crocodilurus, assembly GCA_021292165.1. Lineage (NCBI taxonomy): Eukaryota > Metazoa > Chordata > Lepidosauria > Squamata > Shinisauridae > Shinisaurus > Shinisaurus crocodilurus. Next base: position 50,963 of record JAHFWL010001106.1, read on the forward strand.
GTAGCTTGCAGTTGCAGGAGGCAGGGGAATTCGGGACTCTGCGTGACAAAGTGAAAAACCGGGATGGCTTAAGGGTTTTCAGGGCAGGGAACTATGTGGAACCAGGAAGTGGTTGAGGACAACACCCACTGCTTTTGGCTGGCCTGAGGAGAGAGAGAGAACTCAGTGAAAAAGCTTTGTTTAAATAAAACTTAGGTTTGTTTGGAAGGCGGAGTTTGTGATTCTGTGGGGTGCAGTCCACCAACTTTGAAGCAGTATAATTCTCCTTCAAACATCTGCATAGCTCAGGATTTAATGAGTGGATTATTACATTTTACATGAGTTGTAAATTGTATGACTGTAAGAAGTCTATAAGCTCAGAGATTGTTTAAAACTGTCAGCGAACTGGTAATCAAATGATCCATAGGAGCATTGTGCATCTACCCTAAAAAATTAAAACAGTGAATATGGGAATTTTCAGACTAATTATTGCAGTAAACTGATTAGGTAGATCCACTTTGTAATCTGCAATGATGAAACCCCTTTGTGATATACAGTATATGTTGTTAGTTTCTCTCTCCTTTCTGGAGGCCTGGGTGGGTTGTTTCTCCTATACTCTTTGTGTAGGCCTTGGAGTCAAGCAGTCTGGTGTGTGTCTCCTCAGGAGTAAGTCTCCTCTCATGTAGATAACAATAAAGAATGGTGTTGTGGTGAGAGCTTCTGGGTCTGAAGTGTATTGCCTGGAGAGCAAGGCCTGGGGGTGGACTGCAAGTTGAGCAGGTAAGCTCACTCTTTAATTAACCACACCTAAGCCATGACATGGTGTCAGAAGTGAACTGCTCTCTTCACAAAACCACCTGGAGAGGGGTTTTCCAGTGCACACCCCTATACAGAAAAGGATGGAGGAGTTGTAAAAGCGTACTGGATTTCTGGAACAAAATCTTTGTAGAAATTTCAGAAATTATTGGTGTTAATTTGGAGGTCTGTCCAAAATTAGCATTGCTATCAATAACGGAGAAACTTCTCTGTTCTCAAGAGATAAAGGAACTAATTGTAAATTTGTTAACTGCTGGAAGATTAATGATAGCAAGGAAATGGAAAGTTCAACATCAGTTTTTAATTATGGACTGGTATAAGGAGGTGTGGGATATTGCTTTAAATGATAAATTTAACATGTAGTATCAAATGTAAAAAGGGACAATTAAAGAAAAATAACTTCAAGGATATTTGGGGACCATTCCTAGACTATGTTTTAGTAAAGGGAAAGGGGAGTAAGCCATGTCAAGATATGATGTATTTTTGGAATATTTAATAATAATAATGGATTATGATGATAGAAATTATTTTTGGTCCCGTGGTGATGGGTGCACCTTAGTAGTTATATGTATGTTTTTCTTTTTATTTGTTTTATATAATGCTTGAAATAAATTTAAATATTTTTTTTTTAGAAAGAAAGAAAGAAAAGGATGGAGCATTTTAAACCTCTTGCTGAGCTAAGCTTTATTGGGAACATAGAAGAAAGTGGGAACAGAGACTACAATTATATCTAACAGTGACAAAAGCTGGGGAAGAGTCAGAGGACTACAAATTGCTGTGATGGTTCATTGCATAGGGGAAAAGGCTTTAGAAATGTGTAACAACATCCCTAACTGCAGACCCTGAAAACAAGACACTAGCAGAAATCCTTACTGCATTCAAAAATTATTGCGAGCCCAGGAGAAGAAACCATTTTTTTCAATGGTTCTAGTTTTGGCAACTTCTTTACAATGAGGAAGCAGCAATAGACTGTTTTGTCACAGCACTTAGATAAAAATCCCAACCTTGTGAATTTGACACCCCCCCCCCCACAGATCTAATCTAAAATTGTCTTCAGCATTTCTGATAGCAAGCTCAAAGAGATGCTATTGGAAAACCCTAATTTGACACTGGAACAAGCAATCACCATCTGCAGAGCAATGACCCACACCAGGGCCTAGGAAACAGCAATGACTACAGAAACTAGCATCTTTGCTATTCAGCACAAGAGAGAAAGCTGCAGAACCTATCAAGAAAGAAGAAAGGCCTGAGGGCAGTCTTCTGCAGCAAAAAGCTTAGTAGCTGCAAAGGGCAGTTCCTGCAGTAGATGTGGGCGTGTCCACAGGCCCTGGCAGTGCCCAGCTTTTGGAGGGACCTGCAACAAGTGTGCAGGGAGGAATCATTTTGTTAAAATGTGCAGCGCACAACCTGAGCCTTCTCATCTCACCAAAGACATAAATGCCCTATTTATGGGAGTAATGACTAAGTGCCAGCAAGCCAAGCACATAAGAAGCCCAGGTGCCTGGTATAGCACAGTTACTGACTGGGTTCCATTGGGTCATGGTGCCTGTGGGTATCAGGTTGCATATCCAACCCTCCACTTGGGGGTTGTCATGTCATGAGAAGCTGGCGTGCATAGGTTATGCAAGGGTTAAACAACCCTTGCATAGCCTTAAAACAGACCATGGGTTATGCGAGGGTTGTGTCACCTTTCCATAACCCACGCTTGCTGGGTTTGCACAATATGACAATCCCCAAGTGGGGATTACGTATTCAACCTGGCAGCTGCACATGCCACAGCCTCACACTGTGGGTTAAATAACCCATGTTGCTTTTAAGTTAGATTCTGGAGCTGACACCAACACAGTTCTGAAGGACATTGCAGAATGCTTGCAATACAAAGTACACACAGCAATGACAAACATGACACTAGTTGCCTTTGGAGGAGAAAAAGTCAGTCTGAGAGGCGCTATCGTGGCTCTCTGCAAGAATGTCTCCGACACAGAAAATCTAACCTTCTATGTCACAGACACTGGAGATTCACCACTCCTGGGCATGTCAGCCTGTGTAGCCCTTGACTTGATCAAATGTGAACATGGTGTAGCCCACTATTCCCAACCAAGACAGAAGACCTCTTCAAATGTTATCCTGCTGTTTTTGAAGGCCTGGGGCTCTTCCCAGAAGTGCATCATATTTATGTACGCTCCACAGTACCACCAGTGGTGCATGGATGCAAGGTATCTTTTTATTGTTCACCGCTCCAGAATCTACTTAGATGTGGATTGGTATACATACAAATACTGTAGATGATGATGAATGATACTGTAGAATAGATGATGATGATGATGATGATGATGATGATGATATATTCTTTTTGTGTAGGCCTTGGAGCCAGGCAGTCTGGTGTGTTCTGGGTCTGAAGTGTATTGTTTAGAGAGCAAAGGCTAGGGGTGGATTGCAAGTTGAGCAGGGAAGCTCACCCCTACAGTAACTACACCCAAGGGACATTACACCAATGATGGTTGAAGTTTGGGAAGAAAGGCTGAAAAATAGATGACTAGTTGAGTAGTTCTGTGTATCCTTTGTGGGATTTTCCATTGTGGTAGTAGATGGATTATTTTGGCTCGCACTGCAGTCTACATTTTAATATTTCTTTTCCGGCCAGTGTGTAGAGTTCGTGTTTTTCTACTGTAGTAACATTTTTGCCTTCTAGTCAGCTGAAGCATGGTGACTCTGGCCAGGATCTCTTATAAGATGGTCAATCTTCATACAACCTAGTTAGAGCTTGATTTGCCAGAGAATATGCTCCTTCAGAATGGGATTTTCTTAGCTGCAGCAGATCTAGTAGATTCCTTGAAAATAGCTCTAATTAACCAAGGAATGTTCAGAAATTGGCTATCCTAATCTGTTAAAGAAGCCAGCAGTACTTATCAACATATGTTTTCAATTCTTTTGTGATATCTAGCACTTAATAATATATACATATTCATTTTTTAAACCCTATTTACCTTAAGTGAAGGCAAATAGGGTTTTTTAAATGAACATGTATATATTAGTCAGTGTTGTGTATCACAAGGAAATAGGCCCTGTATCATCACGCTGGCTGGGGCATGCTGGGAGTTGTAGGCCAAAAACATCTGGGGACCCAAGGTTGGAGAACACTGATATAGATAGTCTTCCATTGGACCCCGAATCACATGGGTCCAGCTCCCATGGAGGTCAATGTGTGCACACCATACCACCTTCACAACCTTGTTGATGCAGTTAGAGATGCTAGAGAAATGTGTTCTTTCTTTCTTTCTTTCTTTCTTTCTTTCTTTCTTTCAATATTAGAGGATGTATTTAAAATACAACTTCTAGGCTTGCAGTATCTCTTTGCAGTGAAGAGACCATTCCTTTGAGACCACTGAGGCGAACAATAATATGCAGAAGGGGTAGAATTCCTGCAGTACCCTGTGTCAATTGACATAAACAGGAATGCTCCTGTGACTCTTGATATAAAAACCCTTCTCTGTTGATATTAATGGGCCCACAAAGTCTGGATTACATCCTTCATGATTTCCCATTATTTTGAATAGGGGTGCATATCCTAAACAAAACAATTCTGATGAAACCCTGTTGCATAAGAAATTTGCCTGCAGGAGTTTTTGCTGAAATGTAACCAGCAACACAACATCCTTTTGCATCTCCCCATCTATGAAATGAAGTTAAAAAAAAAGAAGAGAAAACGAACTAGTGCCTCCCTTATCTTTAACCCTCAAAGTCTTTTGTTTGTGAGAAATCTTATTGGCTTCACAAGGGACTTTTCCACAATGATCAAAGCAAATGGGCTCCAGGCTCTTTTTAAGGCTTAGGATGATGCTTCCTCAAGTCTCTTTACAGTACAGTCCTATATATGTCTACTCAACTATTGAGTTCAATGAGACTTAAATCCCAGTGTGTTTAGATTGTAGCCTTAAAAAGACAGTTGTGCTGCACCTAGAAATCTAGTAACATATGTGAGTATGGCCTTGATTCAGGGATTGTATTCACTGATACTTATTTTTTTATTTTTAAGAAGGCGATATTTGCGCTTTAGCACTGAAGAGGGGAAATTCGTGGCTTACAAATGCAGCAGCTTTTCCATTTAGAAAATTTGTTTGGGCTCCCTGCACATTAACTTATTATCCTGCCTTTCCACTATGTATAGCACTCAAGGCAGCTAGGAACAATCAATTATAAGATAAAATGTGAAATTATAATTAACACATAATTATAATTAAATTATAATTAAAAGCAGATCAATTAAAAATTATCAATAAAAAAAGAAATAAACAGCACCCATCAGTTAAAACCTGCTTCAGCAAACAAGTTAACTTAAAAGCCAAAATCCTGTCTGAATAAAAACATCTGATGGAAGAACAAAGATGGAACTAGCAAGGCCTTCAGAGCCTGGGAGCAGCCACCAAGAAGGCACATGGTTACATTCCGGCCAAATCTGCCTCCCCTGGTGGTGGGATAGAGAAAAGCGCCTACCCTGAGGATCTAAAACTGCAAGCAGGCACTTATAGGAGAATGCCCATGTCCCAGTGCAGATGCAAGCACACCCAAACAGCTGTAAGCAGTAGTTGTAGGTCAGGAGTGGGCAGACTTCAGTCTTGCACAATCTGTTTTTTCTTTTCCTGCTTTTCCACTACATAAACTCTAGGAGGCATTGTGGTAAAGCAGAATAGCACAAACACACAAGAAGAAATAGTATTTTCGTTTGCTTTCACAATTAAATGCCACGTTTCCCCTGCTCTAAAAAAAGTGAAAGTGCTGTGTAGACACAAGTGAAACTGGAGGGTCATGACATTGTCTAAAGCATGGGTCAACAACCATGAGTAGGGAATGACAAGCATACCATAAATGCCTCATGTGGAAAAGTTCTTGGATACCCCAAGCTTTCTTCATTTTAGTTGTATACATTGCTGATTTGGGAGTCAGAAATCCTTGCTGATCCACTGCAAATCACTCAGAGGTCCACCAATGGATCCAGGTCCACCAACAGATCTGTCCACCCCTGCCCTTGGTCATAATTTCTAATCAATAGATACACTTCTTAGACTTCCTTTGTAGACTGGTCAGTTATCAAATATTCCACTCTGAGTATGCTAATGATATCATTGGTTCTGAAAAAAGAATGGGGGAGGGGGAGGAGGAGGGGGAGACGGACAGGAGAGAGGGTAGTTTATCTTTTGTTGAACCAGATTCACAGCTGCAGTACCAATTTGACACCAGAGGGAACAGCATCTATTTTCAGTCTCCATGAAGATGTAGCAGTTCTACAGCTGTGGTCAGAGAAGGAATGAATTGTGTTTGAATGCTCACAAGAACAAAAGAGAAGCAGCCAGCAAGGCCTTTTGCTGAACCAGCTTCTTCAGCAAAGTCTTTCCCAAGTCACTCCAGGTGCATTTAATCTACTCTTCTACTACCTGGAGTCCCTGTGCCTGTCCTATGCCATAATACCATATCCACTCCTGACGTAGCGTTTAACATTTCACAGATGGGAGCAGGGACACCCTTGCATTCTTGGAACACCCCCATTGTCACATTGAGAATCATTGGGTCAGCTCACTTCCCCAACACACACACACACACACACACACACACACACACACACAGTACAGTAATACCTTGGATTGCAAGCATAATTCATTCCGGAACTGTGCTTGTAATCTAAAACATTCTTATATCAAAGCGAGTCTCTGGCAGGCGTGAGCGGGGCTGATTTCAGCCCGCTACGCCCGCTCGAGGCGAGCGGTTACATCCTTACGACTACTTGTCTTGCAAGACCTTGCTCGTTTATCAAGTCAAAATTTTTAATTTTTTTTTGCTTGTCTTGCAAAACGCTCTCAGACCAAGTTACTTGCAATCCAAGGTATTACTGTATTACACATTGCTGAAAGCCAGGGTGGACACTTATGCATGGCCAAAAAAGAGGACAAAAGAGGATACCAATTTGCATAATATTTGCATATGCTCATTTATATGATTACTAAATACAACACAGCTCACCATAATGGGGAAGATTGACTAGGTGGCCTGTGTGCCTGCTCTGCCTCAGCCTGCCCCTGGGCAACTTCGAGGCCCCTCCTGCTCTCTCCTTCTTATGGTTCTTTGACTTCAGACCAGACTTGGACTGGACAGCCCATCAAACAGAGGACACCTTCAAATAGAGGACTTGCCTTCCGACAGCTCTTCAAATAGAGGACTGTAAAGCAGGACACCTGGCCACCCTACTGAAGGTCCCCCCCCCATCTGCTTTATGTTGTATTTATTTACTCGGCTATATCCTACCCTGTCCTGGCTTCTGCAGCAAGGTGTGTTAGTAATAAGCTGACAAAGAGTTGACATAATGGGGGGGAGGGTTTCGCATGACACGCCAAGCCAGACGGTGTAGCAAGCTAAGCAGTGTGGCTTAGAAGCCACCCTACTCCTGATGCGCCCAACAGACAATCAGGCACATTGGGGGTAGGGCGCCTCCTCCCCCCAGTCCTCCAGCAGGTATCCCAGGGGACTGCGAGGGAGCAGCAAGGTTCCCCCCCCACTGCTGCTTGACAGTGGTGCTGGGGAGTGGGGGGAAATCAGGGAGTTGCTTCAGCCTTCTCACGAGTCGGCTGAAGTGCTGGGCGCCGCCTGTGACCAAAGGCTGGCTGCGGTGGTGGGGGAGCTTCTTCCCTGCTGCCCCTTGTGGCTCGAAGCAGCAGGCAGGGATGGCAGGGACAATCCCGGCAGAGAGGGGTTGCTCGTAAATGACCCCTCTCTGCCAGGATCCGAGCCGTGTTCTCCTTGACCACCTGTAGAGGAGGCTAAGCAGAATGTGTCCCCCATGCCTGGTGAGGCGGTGGCCAGATGTCGTGCACTGCCTCTTCAGGCCCTGTGCAGAGCTTGGGCAGGTGGCGTGCAACAGACACCGGCAGCTCTGCGGTGCACCGCCTCCTCAAGCCCTATGTGGGGCTTGAGGGGGCTGCGCGCGGCTGTAGAGAAGCTGATCATAGCTGCCCAAGGTGCTGCTTGGGCACTTTGGGTGGCTGCCATTGGCGCTTACCCAGAGCCACTCGGGAAGAGCGGCAATGGGATTTTGCTGCTCTTGCCAAGTGGCTCTGTAGGGTGTGGGGCTACACCTGGGCTTGTTGTGTTGTCCGGGTTCGGGTGACATGGGAAGCCCAGGAGTGCCTATGAAACCCTACAACAAGCCATGGCTTGCTGAGGTGGCTTGGTAGCAACCAGGAAGCCATCCCCGCGGGAAGTGTGCTGGGTTCGCACGACATGCTAAGTTATGGTGGCTTTGAAGCCACCGTGGCTTAGCTTGTCCTGCGAACCCAGTCAGTATGTATGAACTGAAAATCCTAATCATGGATCTGGTTGTTGTACTTACTGTAAAATAGCTGCAACTCAAACACATTCATCAATATGTATTGCCTTAGATAGGCAGCTAAGCAAGGTTAGGATAGAAGGGGCACATTTTGTGTCCATGTACAAGCATGTACATACAGAACTGGCGTTAGGACCCAGTATCTTTAGGTAACTGCTGGGGGCCCTTTGTTCAGCAGGGCCCACTACTGATACCTGCCTGGGTCCCTCTCCCCTGGCACTCTGATGAGTGCAGGGTGGCTTGGAATGACTATTTAAATTTCCCACAATGCCAAGGAGCCTCTCCCTTGACATAGCGTCACTCCAGGGCAATGTGGGAAATTTAAACAGTGGCTCCAATCTAATGAGTAATGGTAATGAGTCAGCAGCAGGGAATAAATCAGTCACTACTTTCAAGCAACACCTGAAGAACTGTAGTGCATGTTTCTGCAAACTAATGTGTGTGGTGTTTTTTTTAAAGGATATCTAAAACATGTTGCCCAAAAAGGGACAAAACAGATTCATAGGGTTGTACCTGATGGATGGGGCAGTTAGCTTTTATTTATTAACAATATTGATATGTCGCCCAATAACAAGGTCTTCTGGGCAGATTACAATAACAATAAAAATGTTAAAATACAGTTATAAACCATAAAAACAAAACAAAAATATACCGTAATGCAGTGTAAAAACTCCAGAAGCAGAAGTCTTTAAACTCAATCAATTTGAATTGAGGATTTACAAGTGTAGAAGGTCTGGGAAAATAAAAGTTCTTCACCTGGGGAGAGCATTCCACAGCTGGGGTACCACCACTGAAAAGGCCCTCTCCTCAGTAGCAACCCATCAAATCTCACCTGGTGAAGGCACCAGGAGAAGGGCCTCCAAGGATGATCTCAATGTCCAGGTAGGTGCATGTGGGAGGAGGTGATCCTTAATATAAGTTGCTCCCAAGCCTTTAAAGCTCAACACCCACAATTTGAATTGGTCCCAGAATTGGACTGGGAGCCACTGTGCAGATGGTAAGGCATAGGTGTAATATGATTGAATTGTGTAGTCCCAGTTAACAATATTTCAGCCCAATGTTAGACTAACTGAAGTTTCTAGGCTGTTATATTCTTCTCAATGGTTTTAGATAACCAGGGCAGGGGGGAAGGAGGGGGGGGGAAGGAGAGAGGGGAACCTCCAACTCATTTCTAAATATAACTCATCTTGATTGTATGTTATTTTGTTAAAAGTGATTATATCTATTGATTTGTTGATTACTAGCTTATGTTAAATCTATTTCTTATTAGATTACTCCAGAGTAAAAGTTCCTGGGTGGGATCCAACAGAGGGGAGCTTCTATGAATGGAAGGAGTTGAGCTCACATTGACCCAGTTTGCATGATTAAACCACCCATGGTTTGTTAACCACGAGTTGTTTGGGAGTGAGCAAGAGTGAGTGAGTGTGCTGGCTCCTGCCTGCTTCCAGTTTGCTGGAAAACTGGAGGGACACTCCATCCCAGGGTTGTTCTCCATGATGTCTGAACCTGGAACTTTGAGTTGTTGTGGGACAAACAATGGATTATAATTCCGGGCTGTTTCTCCCTCAACAACCTAGAGTTCCATGTTCGGAATTCGGATGTCACAGAGAACAACTCAGGGATGGAGTATGAGTTGTTTAATCATGCAAACTGGGTCATTGAGTCGAGCTTCAATTTGTGGACTGACTGCATTGGATCCCATTCTTGTGTTTTATGCATTTCTTGGTTTCCTTCCCCCAATGTGATGGGAGTTGAAGTCCAAAATATCTGAAGGGCACCAGGTTGGAGATGGCTGGTGTAAATGTTAAAGCCTCTTTGAAATGGCTGCCTAATGTTAGTTCCCTGATTCATCCCTCGGCATGAATGAACCAAAATTAAGCACTTTTGCCCTATTGATTTGAATGGAAGAAATTTTAGGGCAGAAAGGATTGAAACCAAAGGTTTAACTTGGCTGACTCATGCCTTGACATTTTTTTGAAGGGAAGCAAAGAGGTGGCTTCCAATGACTTCAAGAAAAGCTGCCAGCCTATCAGAGCTAAAATCAAAATCACATATTTAGGATGCAACCCTATGCATGTTTAGACAGAAATAAGTCCTACAACTCCCAGCATCCCCCAGCTGGGGAATACTGGGAGTTGTAGGACTTATTTCTGTCAAACATGCATAGGATTGCACCCTTAGTTAACTTAGATTGCAATCCTACACACAATTACCTGGGAGTAAGTCCCTTTGATCTCAATTGAGTTTACTTTTGACTAGACATGTATAGGATTGCACTGGCAGAATGGGCCAGAAATCATAATTTGATGTTTATGGGACTTGAATGTAGCACAGATCCACTGGAGAAAGAGTGTAGCCCATGATAAATATTGAGGGATGTCCCTATGATCAACAAATGATTAAAAGCCACAAAATTCATGGAATACTTCTGATAGATGTGAATGTTTTGAAGCAATGAATCTACTCATGAATATTCAGTAAGCAGAAAAATAGGTTGCATTTGTTAGATAAATTATTAACTATGATTTCTTATTTGGCCTTAGAGTATACTAAGAACTAGATTAAAAAAGGGATCACATGCGTTTAATCCATAATGTAGTCATTCAATAAAAGTGGCTTGGGATGGCCGGGTGTGGGGTGGGAAAGACGGTGACCAAATATGGCCACTGTAAGGTACAGGGTTCTTTTGTTTTTCTTTTCGTTTTAGCTAACGTTGCTGGAAACCCAGATGGAAAATCTTCCCTGAAGCTGTCAAACATTTGAACCTGTTAAAAACAAATGCGTAAAGGATATTTGGCAAACTGTGCCTGCTGGTATGAACCAGCTATGGACACATCTGTTGCTAAAGAAAAGAGGCTTCTCTAAGGAATGTTTTACAAGGAGTTGGCTTGAACAGCACATCAGGAGTCCCCACACAAAGAGGTGAAGGCAGCATGATAAACAGGACTTAGCTCATTTTTACGGTGCAGGTGGCCCACTGGCATAATCTAACAATGCTGCCAAGCCCATTGTAAAGTAGCTTCATGTCGGCTGAAGAACCGTACCTGTGAAGCTGTCAGAAATTCACTTTTCCTCTAGAGCAAATTAAACAATACCCCAAGATTTCTTGCAAGGCACATGATTCCCTTGGACAGAGACTTGGGCTTTGGGGGTTGTATTCAGTTCTCTACTCAGCTGTTGAAATGGTCTTATGCAAGTCACTTTTTCCCGCAGTTTCATTGATACAATTGGAATAATAATGGATAGATACCATTCCCAACTGAACGACCAGCTTGGCAGCCAGTACTGGCTCCAGTTTTGAGTTCCCTTGGGCAAGACATCCACCATTATCTGGGCCAGAGTGAGAGGCAGGTGATAAAGCAGGTTGCAATGGTGAGGAGGAGGAGCAAGTCCAGGGGTTCTTGTCAGCGGGGTCCCTGCTGGGGCGTGTGGACCCTCGGGCAGGTGCCCAACCTTTTTGTTTTGTTTGTCAATTTAAAATATTTCTAGGCCACCTTTCAGGGCAGGAGCCCTTCCAAGGCAGTTTATATCAATAAAATAGACTGATACAATCTAAAAAACAATAAACACACATACATAATCTGGGGAAGGCCAGAGTAAAGAAGTAGGTTTTCAGGGCCTTCCTAAGCCTGCAATGTTGAGGCCTGATGGTTCCTTGATGGCAACCCATTCCAGAGGTGTGGGGCCACAGCTGAAAAGGCTCTCTCTTGTACTTGCCAACCTAACTGCCCTCAAAGGTGGGCATGTGAGAAGGGCCTCTGTCGCTGTTCTTAAAATGTGGGCAGGCTGATATGGGTGAAAGCGGTCCTTGAAATAATTTGGTCCCAAACTGATGAAGGCTTTAAAGGTCAAAACCAGCATTTTAAATTGGGCTCAGAAATGCATTGACAACCAATGCAGCTGATGCAGTAAAGGTGATACATGATCTGACTGCCTTGCCCCAACCAACATGGGTGGCCACATTCTGGACTAGCTGAAGTTTCTGAGCCATCTTCAAAGGCAGCCCCACCCACAGCACATTACAGTAGTCTATCCTGGACGTTACTAGTGCATGGATAACTGAGGCAAGGTCTGTCTTCTCCAGATAGGACTGCAGCTGCCTAAACTGGTAAAATGCACTCCTGGACACCACAGCCACCTGGGCTTCCAGAAGGACTCCCAGACTACTCACTTGGTCTTTTAGTGGGAGTGCAATTCCATAAGACTACTTGTAAACCTCTATCCAGAGTAGTTGGTTTTCCAACCCACAGCAACCCTGTCATGTCTGGATTAAATCACCCAATTTCACCTCAAAACAGCCTCCAGACACTGACTCAAGAGTCTGACAGCCTTCCTGGGATGTGTAGATGGAAATAGCTGAGTATCATCTGCATACTGATGACACTTCAGCCCAAACCTCCAGATGACTCCCCCCCATTTTCATTTTCATGCAGTGTTAAAAAGCATAGGGGACCTTGTGGCATACCACAGGCTAATGGCCATGGGATGGAGCAAAAGCCCCCGAGCACCACCACCTGAGACCACTCTTCCAGTTTTATACCGTGCCTCCTAAACCCAACCCAGATACAAACCATTCAATCTTCCATCAATCAGCTTCATGGGATGACCCTGGGTTCAAAAGGATCCATACTCAGAGAATGAGTTCACACTATTTATAACAGGGCTGGGCAACTTGTGGGCCTCCAGATGTTTTGGCCTACAACTCCCATCATACCTCACCATGGTCTACCCTGGCTAGGGCTGATGGGAATTGTTGGCCAAAAGATCAGGAGGGCCACAAGTTGCTCACCCCTGATTTATAGGACAATACAATCACACGTAACAGATATATATCAAGTACAAAAGCAAGATCAAAATAGAAAGAAATGAATAGCTAGCCCAACCCTCATTCCTAATGCTGGCACTTGCTGCAGTTCAAGGGGCCACCACAGCACTCTTCAATGAGCTAGAGTTTGGGCGGCAGTGGAGGAGGGGGGTGGGGGGGGAGAAGGTTGTCTTCTCACCTGACTCGGTGGTTCACAGCTGGCTCCCTCATCTCTTCTCACGGCAGCAAAGGGAAAATGTTGGGAAGTGGATTTAAAAGCAAGGTATAATAAATTTATATTAAGCAAGAAAGGAAAAACCCTATAATAGACACATGGGAAATACAAGCTCAGTGTTATTTAATTGAAATAGGAATGAAAAGGATGTTATTGATTAGCTCTTTCAGCTTTCAAAGGAGGGTTATATAACAATTTCTGTGACAAAGCACCCTGAGGCTGCAATCCTAAAACACTTATTAGAGAGTATGCCTCACTGAACACAGTAGCCCGGTTCGCACGATCACGGCGATCGCTGCACAATCACTTCGGTGGCTTGTTTTAAGCTGTGACCTGTTATTTGACGGGTTGTTTCCTGCTCCAGCAAGACATGTTGCCCGGGTTCGGAGGACAAGACAAGCTGCGCCTGGGTGGGTATTAATTAGGCAAATGGTGCCCGGGGCAGTGAGTAAACATGCATAGGATTGCAGTCTGACAGTGTCTACTCAGAAATAAAGTCCACTGAGTTCAACGGAGCTTTCTCCCAAGTAAGTTTTAGGCTGTAATCTCATGCACAATTACATGGAAACAGGGCCTTACTTCTAAGTAGATATGAATAGGATTTTGCTTTAAGTCCATTTCCTCCTTTGCAAGGAGTTACAAATGTTACATTATAAGCCAGTTGGCCTGACATTGGACTAATGTATGTTGAACAATGTATCTTGCCTGAACAAGGCACACAATCTGTGCTTTGTTACCAAGGAAGTGGCAAGAACAATTTCAGCACTAGATGGGGGGAAGATGGTGAAAACATCTGAATAACATAGGTTGCAATTCAATCCAGGCCTGTGGCTTATGCTGGCTCAGCTTGTCTGAGCATGGAAAGCTAAGCAGGGTCAAGCCTGGTTATTACTTGGATGGGAGACCCCTCCTCTAGTTTCCTGCATTGAGCAGGGGGTTGGACTCGATAGCCTTGTAGGCTCCTTCCAACTCTATAATCTATGAATATGAATCTATGAATCTAAACCTGACATTTCATTGTTGGGCTGTGATGTTACAATCCACATGGTCTCCTGCAGAATGGATAACATGACACAAAACTGAAAACAAAACATATCCCAGGCTTCCAGCAGTGAAGTTAACAAAGAAGATGGTTAAAATATGAAGACTGATACACTTACAAAAGACAGATCAATTATATGTTGTGGCTAAATGTTAATTTGGTAGAAAGCAGCACTTCATATGATGTTATGGTGGAGCAAAAATGCATTTATGCAAGGAAAATGAACCTGCTTCTGAAAGCTAATGAGCTTGTTGAATTGGAGCCAGAATTGCATACAAAGCTAGGCAGGACCAAAGCCAAGGGATAAAGATCTGACACAGGACCTTGAAAGAGAAGGGAAGACTAGGAGCAGGAGTGGAAAAAATTGGGACCATGTGAATAAAGGCAACCCCATCAGTCAATAGCTTAAGTTTTGCATTTCAACAGGTTAGGATTTTAGTATATTATATTTTAGCCTACATAACTCAGTCTTCAATTAGCTGAACACAGTGATTAACAGCCAGATCCCTTATCTCCTTAGTCTGGTTGCAAAATGCTGAGGATTCTGCAAGCTTCCCCCATGCACAGGACTTGCAGTTTGTTTCTCCACATTTTTCTGCCACCAAGGACAAATTGCTCCAAAGCAATTGCTCTGAAGTGGTTTGCAAACTTCCTACCATCAGGGAACTGGCCTTTCTGCGTCAGTTTGTATGGTAAGCCCTGCATGTCTGCCATGGAATCCCTGTATGACAGTGCAAAGATTTCTAGGGTCTGGTTTGGCATGCCGGATGCTGGCCAGGCCTGTGGGGCATTGCTATCACCGCAGCCAAACAGCATGCACCCTGGAAAACTTCCAGTGCACACGACGTCTGTGCGTGTGCGTGCGTGCGTGCGTGCGTGCATGCGTGCGTGCTGCAGGGGAAGGTTGTTCCTGATGAATAAATAGGGATGCTTCCAATGTTCTCCTCAACTGAATCTCTTCCCAGATTTTTTGAGTTCTGTGTTTCTTAGGGTGGCCCACTTATGAATCACAAAAAGGAGGACAGTGACTTGCATAAAATGTCTATACATGAATTTATATGAATAGATGCAAATTAAAAAATAATTATTATAATTGAAATAGACATCCATCCAATACATTTCACCTTGGTGTGGAAGACTGTGACCAGGTGACGTGTGTGCCTGCCTGTTCAGTCTGCTGTCCAGGTGCTGACTGTTGATGACCATTCTTATGGGTCTTTATCTTTAAGCCAGAACTGGATAGGACAGCCCTTCAAACAGAGGACACCTTTAAATAGAAGCATCCCTTCAAGTAGAGGACTGTAAAAGAGGACACGTGGTTACTTTAGTTCTGTTTCTTGATCCCGGGTAAAATTCAACATAAGCCCTACTTAAGAGTAAACCCACTGAGATGAACAGGAGTGAGTTAGTCTTAAGTACCATTTATTTCAATGGGTCTACTCTAAGTAGGGCTTGTGTTGGATTTTACCCTTTGTTTCTGATGTGGAAACACGCATTAGGAATCCTACATTCATTGTTCCATTTTTGTATTTCTACATTTTAAAGAGAGAGCTGGCAATGCACAGTTTGCTGCATCTTTCAGTTCCTTTGGTTCATTCATGCCTCCCCCTATTCTATCATGCATATGTGCCATTGATAAAACATTCCAACAACAACAACAAGTAATTTTCATGTGACTGCATGATTGCATTCTTTTTGTGGTGTTTTACCATTGCTCAAGAGCACATAAATAAAACATCATTCAAAAGAATCTTGATACAATTATACATGCAATCAAATCAAGGTTTCTCTCCCCCCCCCGCCCTGCCCCACAACTTCAAATGATGTTCTAGAAAGAAATTCTTGCATAAAAATCCCATGGATATTAAGACTGGATGACTGTGTTACATGTGATGTATTATTTGCACAATTGCTCTCAATACTCTTTTGTTTGGATATTATGACTGTGGTGACTGTGCTACGTGTGATGTTTATTCACATGCAATAATCTTTGGTTTGTTGTTATTTTTAGATTCTGTAACATTTATAAAACTTAATTAAAACACACATTTGGATTTGGATTGCAAACCGTTCTTAGGAAAAAGGCTAGTCACTCCTCCCCCATCGCTGCAGATCTAGTTTGTAGCTCTGCTTCCCTCTCTGAATTTCACTAGGAAAAAAACCAATCCCAAGAAGATCCTGGATAACAAACTGGACTACACTGCATCATTGTTAAAGCAGAATCTATTAAACCATAGTATACTGCAACAGTAAATAGAAGTAGAACCTTCAACATATTTTAAAAGGATGATAGCCATTTGCAATGGGGCAATTGTAGTCACCGTAGTTATAATCTGGGGAGGAAGTTCAGTCCTTCAGTTATACTTTGGGAGTGGGGATGAAGTCTCAGTTCCCAACTATCAAGTGGTGGTGGGGAGGGGGGAAACCGGGTGGGGGTGCTCTCGAGGAAGGCAAGCAGAGCAGCTCATTCCCCCGTCGTGTGCTGCCTCCCCAAGCCCCTAACGGGGGTTCAGTGGGTGGTGCACGCAGACAGCTGGGGCACTCTGATCGGTCTCCTCTGGAGGAGGTCGATCAAAGCGCAACGGCCCTGTGCTGCCACAGCCGCAGACTTATCTGCTGGTGGCCGTTGTGACATGGGGAGCCCCTGACAACCACGCCCAAGTGCTGCTGGGTACTTTGGTGTGGCTGTAATTGACCAGAGCTCCTTGGCCAGAGTGGCAACTCTTTTTTTGCCGCTCTTGCCAAAAGGGTCTGTAACCTTTTGGCTTGACCATGGCTTAGCGTGTTGTCCAGGTCTGGACAACACGCTAAGCCATGGGGGGTTTACTAAACCCTACAACAAACCACCCTGCGGGAAGTGCACTGGGTTTGCACAAGATGCTAAGCCACGCTGGTGTTGTGCAAACCCAGTCAATATCCCCCAAGAAAATTTGGGAAGGGGGAAGACTCCCTTTACCCCCATTCTTTGCAAGGCAATTCCATTTTCTTCATCTGACTCCCCCCTCATTTTCTTTCCCTTCTTTCTCTATTATTTCACCTTCCCTTCCCCCTGTCTGTCTTCTTTTCCTTTCTCTGTTGATTCTCATTTCCCGTTCCCTCTTTCTTTGTTCATGTGCTATTTTCTCTATGGAGAAGCAAGATTTCTGATTTTTTAAATTTATTTTTACATTTATATCCTGCCTTGTTTCCTCTTGCAAGGAATCCAAGGTTTGTATGATTAGGCTGCAATCCTACATACACTTACCTGGGACTGGGAGTAAGTCCCTGCTGAACTCAATGGGTCTTCCGAGTAGACATGAATAAGATTGTACTGGAAATAAATGTTTGCTGGGAGGCTAATCCTATAGAGCTCCCCTGTCTTCAGTGCAGTGTTTCTTCCAGGAATGCTCCTGGGTAAGAAAGACAGAGCACTACTTCACAGAATAGATGGATAAAGACTTGCTTGACAAGAATAAATGGAGCCAGGAGTAACTTTTCCTGAAGGGAAAAACTGACCCAGTGTGTTGAGGATAAGCAAACTGAAGGAGATATTAGATCAGAAGACCAGTGCATAAAGTGAAGCATAACCATAGAAATGCCATTTCTTTGCAGAACAAACTTTTAGTTAAGGATGATTCAGAAATAGCCAAATAACAAATATTATATGGAATATATGCAAAACAGGGCTGGGCAACATCTTTTTTCTGTTAAGGGCTGCATTCCCTCTTGGGTAATTTGTCAGGGGCCATGTATTGGCAGTGGGTGGGGCCAATGCCAGCTATGGGCAGGGCTAGAGCCCAAAGTGGCAGGGAAGGGACAGAT
>JAHFWL010001108.1:0-25227 GCA_021292165.1 Shinisaurus crocodilurus
AGAGCAGGGGAAGCGGCGGAAGTGATCTCCGCCACCTCACTGGCTGCTCTGCCAGTCAGCTAGACAGCCAGTTTTGGTGATCCAGCTGCGGTGCTTCAGACAGGAGGGAAGGAGGCAGGAGCGCCACCGGGATACCTCTTATCCTGGTAGCCCCAGTCTCTCCTCCTCCCCACCTGCCAGAATGCCTTATTTACCCCTCTCCAAGGTCACTTTTCCGACCGGAACAGCCAGCAGAGTTCTTTCCGCACCGGCTGCAAGGGAGAGGAGGGGGATTTGAGCATGGATCCCCAACTCAAAGGTCAGAGCTCTGTTTCCGACCATGGATCTAGAGACCTGAAGAATCCTATGCCCCCCGTAGGATTGCTCCCTTAAGCACCCTTAGGCATGTCAGAAAGTGGCACATACTCACTACATGGTATTCTCAGGCAGTTGGACTACCAGGATTTCTCTCTGATGAAAGATGTGCACACAGTCACATAGATGGAGTCTTCAAATAATACAGATAGAGAAACTTGTTTAATTTCTCTTCAGAGGACTCATCTCAAAGAATGAAGATCAGTAAATTAGCTTTTTCTCACAGACTTATATCTCCCATGATATCACACAATTGCACAAATCAGTTTTCCAACTTACACAAGCTTTTGATCTGTAGATAATAAAATGTGTAACATTTGTTCACCTGAGGCAAACTTGAAACAGTTTCTAGAAGACCCAGGGGTTCCAAATTCATTGATTCTAGATTAGATTCCTATCAACCTGGTTTTTACTGACCTGTGGCTGCAAGGTCTGTCAATATAAGGTCATGTAAGCAACTGGTCAGCTCTTATTGTAATACAGTAATACCTTGGATTGCAAGCATAATTCGTTCCAGAAACGTGCTTGTAATCCAAAGCAAAGCGAAATTCCCCATAAGAAATTTGTACACATATTTTTAATTTAAGCTGCAATAAAGAATGATAGTGTAAAGTCTTCATTTTTCTTGACCGTACTACAGTACTTGTATTGCAAGACGTCACTTGTTTATCAAGTTAAAATTTATTTTAAAAATTTGCTTGTCTTGCAAAACACTTGCAGACCAAGTTACTTGCAATCCAAGGTTTTACTGTATATGTATAACATCACAGACTGATACTAAACATAGAACACTTAAATTCATTTATTTCAGTGGGCTTAAGTAAGCCTAACTCTGTGCTGAATTGTTTGTTTATGTTTAAAATTTATTTCCCACCAACACAGCTTTTAATTAATGCCTTCGGGACAGGGTGGCTTAAAAAGCATACAAAAACCTGCAATAAAGATATATATAATAAAAAATCTTTAGCATACACCATAAATCCCATTAAAGACACAAAATTTCATTTTCTTGGAATAGAGTGATCTTTATTAGTTTCATAAAGTCCATAATTGACCAGTCCTGTTGAGCTTCTTCAGGGAGGGAACTCACTGCTATCATATAGAGTAGACTCATTATATATTAGGTTAGGACTCAAACCTTATTACCGTGGGCAGGGCTGAACGGCTTTTTTTATAGTCCAGTCAAAGATTACTTGAAATGAGCTGTTCAAGTAATCTTGTCAAGTAATACATTTATACCTACCTGCATGGGAAGGTGGTGTGTGCTTGCTGAGTGCCATCAGTTGCAACCTCCTGATTAGAAATACGGTACTCTTTCAGTCAGTCTGTGTAGATAAGCTGATTTCATACTCAGAGAACTTTGATTATCATAAACCTATATAAAGATACCTAAGTGCCTGATAAAAAAAAACTCAATTGGTGCACCCGAGTTGTAGTGAATGTTACTCTGGAAGGAAGGATGTCAATCATAAGGTCTGGGGGCCTGCCCTGATCTTCAAGATGGTTCACAGCAGCCCCACCTCACTTTACACAAAGCTAGGAAACTGAAGCCAAAGGGATGTCTCATCATTATTGGAAGGGATGGAATGGGATGTTTTGGTGGTTAATTAAGGCAAATTGAACATTTTGTAACAAATATAGGTGTGGCCCCATGAGCACCTGCTCGATGGGGAATTTGGCCCCACCAGTCCGCTTGAGGTTAACACCTTACTTACAGATCTAAGGGTGGCCTGATAAAAGATAATAATGGGATTCCCTATTGGGAAGAGATCAGAGATGGACGAAACTTAGGGATTTCGCTCTCCACCACCTCCCACCCCCTGTAGCCTTCAGGCCAGGGGGCACAGCCCACAGAAGGTGGATTGGGAACCTGTGCAGGCCAGATTAGGTCTGTGGGCTTGATGCTGCTCTCACCTGCCCTATAATAAAGCCTGGGAGTAGCAGCTCTCTATATCTGTATGACAGAGAATAAATGTAATAGACTCAATTACAGCTGCATGCTTCAATACCTCAACGTTAAGTGTGGTAGATTTCTGACTACTTCCTCTGTCAAATTGAGAGGCGCTTCCTACCCCTATATCAATTGTGCAAGAGAGACAGTCATTCTCCAAAAATCATAAATGTACTTTTTTTTTCCAAATTATAATTGTAATCTGCACAAAGTCTTCTCCAGCGTTATACTGTTCTTGGAGTAAACCCATTCTGTAAACAGGTACTAGCACTTCTTTAATGTATGAACTTGTTCTATTGCCTTTGCTTGCATTAAACACTGACAGAGATAGAGAAATCCCAGTGTGCTCAGTCACACAAGTAGTGCTACAGCTAGGCTGGACCTCCCACAACCCAGGGAGGCCCCAAATGATTATAGGACAGCAGCCATCAGGCCCTCAGCCACCATGGGCATGCTAGGGCCCCAATGGGGTGGATGCTGGTTTGCTGCAGGATCCTTTCTTCTTATTTTAAAAAAATCATTTCATAGTCAGGAGATGACAGGCTGGGCACTCAGATGCTCATTTTAAAATTATTTTTACTTATAAATGTAGTATCCTTTTCTACAACAAAATGGTGCTTATTCCCAAAATAACCATGTTTAGTAGCCCACGACCATAGAAGCAACTCCTTTATATTCCTCTAGTCATGGTGGTTGCCTATGATTTCAGTGAGTTTGAAATGTGAAACTGCACATTCTCAGAGTATTTCTTTTCTTTTTATCTGGGTTGGAAACTGTATTTTGTTTGTTTTTTGCCTCTACATATCAAGAATGGAGAAATAATTTAAGGCATGGGATGGTGGTGGAGGAGGGGAGAAGAGAACATGTTAGTTGTGTGCTTCACCAACTGAAGTATTTTTGTTTTTTCCATACACATGGGCGTCCACATTGGCCGTCTCAAGCTTCCCCACCCCCCGGCCCCGTAAGACCCGTACGTCCGGAGTCTAAAATTACCTAGCTGCACCACTCGATTCAGGTGCCTCTACATTTTGACCCTGGATTGGTTGTTTGTGGTGGTGGTTGTGGTTTGTTGTTGTGTTGTTTTTCCAATCTCAAGTACAGTTGCTGACTCCTCAAACCTAATTTCTGAAAGCATTTGTATTATTACTTTTAGCACACCTCAGTTGATTAAAAATAAAAGAATCAACTAGATTTGAAGACAGACGTGCACAACAGAATGCAACACTTTTTTAATGAGTTTTGGTTGTGAGAATTTTACTAATCATGTTTGATCAAGTTATTTCTTTTCAGGTGTGCCTACTGACTCCTTGAGCTAAGATATAAAACTAAATGACTCTAAGATAACATATAACACATCATTCTTTAGCATCATGGAGCTCTGCTGCATTTAGCATAACTCATTCTTCATTCCTGTCTTTACGAGGGTAATCCATATACCTGGTGGATTGGGACTTTGCCAATGGAAAAGCACTACTACTGGGGTGGCTCTGGACCAGGCATTCAATATGTGCCTGTGGCAATGAACGTAACGCACCGATTCCAATACTACTGCACTGTGATGCTGATTCTAAACAAGAGTAAGTATTTTGTCATGTGTGTATAAACAATTTCCATTGCTATCCTCACATGTTTACTCAGAAGTAATTCCCATTGAGTTCAGTGGGCTTACTACCAAGTAAGTGGGTTTATAGGATACAGCCTAAATCTCTCTCATAATAGTAACCACCCAAGGTCATGCATTGAGACACATGGTCAGGACAGGGGCATCCAATTAACTTGAGAAATACATTTCCACAGATGTGATTATGGCTACTAGCTTAGGAGCTGTTAAATGATTAGATGGAGAATAGGTCTATCAGCTCTAATAACTATGATAGGTAAGTGGAGCCTCTATGTTCAGAGGCATACACCTTAGAGTACTAGATGCGAGGAACAAGCAACAAGCAGCCATATTCTAGCCTTTTAGCCTATTTACATTATTATTATTATCTGGGATGACGAGATACATTTATGTATTGGTCTGTGTGGCATATTTTGAACACCTGAATTGTCCAAACATTCCTTCCTCTCCCTGACTCCACATTAAACAAAAAAGGTTAAATTTTATACTAAACATCTAAGAAGATTACTCTCAGTGGAACACATTTTTGGCACATGAATAAGGATGTATGGAAGTTGCAAAATCCATTCCGTCTACGTTTCGCGGATTGTCAGGCGCCTTTCATTCCGTCATCTGCCCATTGACAGAATCAGATTTTGCACAAATGAGTTGGTATGCATTTATGCAAATTTGCACTCCCAAAAATGTGCAAATCCCCCCAACATACTCAAATCCCCCCCCAATGCATATTTTCATGCTTTAGCCTGTGAGGGAAATGTGCATTTTTGGTTGGTGCTTTTTTATTTTCCGTATTTTTCTACAACTAAATTTGCATTAAATTATGGACTTTTTTTTTTTTTTTAAGTCCGCAAATCTGTGGAATCCATGCTACTCGGGAAAAGCCGGTCTGCTGCAGAATCTGTGGGTTGGATTCTTAGAAATTCTAACTCATTTGAATCTGTTGTGGATTTCTCCAACATCCCTACGTGACATGACAGATCTGGATCCATCATTAACTTTATGTCACTGCTTTGATCTCTACTGATTACGTAAATGTGTGATTATAGCTCTGAAAGGCTCAATAACTAGACATATTTCTTACTTTTATTAGCGTTTTTCTTTGTTGTAATCAGCCTGTGGATATTTGGATCGATAGAGGCATACTGACTGTTAGAATTAAAGCATTGATACATCGCATTATTAATGATTGCTGAACTGCAGGAAAACACACGATTCATCTGGGCTAAATAGGTAATTAAGTGTATGGATTAACAAAAGCGAGGGTGAATAAGAGAGGCTTTCTTTCAAACAGCTTTTTGATGATGGGAGAAGAATAAAAAAGATACTGAGGTGTAGCAAGCCTAGAAAGTGCTAGGTTAATTAAGTTGAAAGATGCAATCCTAGGTAACAAACAGTGGGTGAGATACTGAAAAATAAGTCAGTGCTTGGATGATTAGCTTAACATGATGCAGACCAGAAGGATAAAATGTCTAAAATGAGACAAAGTAACAAGTTATATAGAAGATGTTTAATATGCCTCTGAGTCACCTTTGTGGGGCTCCTGGTGGTCTCCACTCCAGCCACTGATCAGGTTCACATCCAGTTTTCTTCAGTGATACTTACAGTGGTGTAATAGAGTTTGTTTATCTAAGCAAGCATTAAAATGCTATTACAACAGGAACTTTTAAGTATTCCTATTATTCAGCTTGTTTGAGCCAAAGTAGAAGACCATGTAAGTAAGGAAATCCCCCTTGTATGTGCATAGCATCGTTCTTTGAAGAAAGTAATGGAAGGAAATAGTTTATCTGCGAGCATGAGGGCTCATTCCATTTCTGTGACTGTGTAATAAATATGTTGAGAATTTACTATTCCTCTTGTATGTGACACATTCAACACATTTATTCAAGTTCTAAATGGTGTTCATGAATGAATGGATGAATTGTTTATTGCAGTCACAGACGAATACAAGTTTTTATGAAAAAGGCAGATACAACTGATTAAGAGTAATTAGATAAAAACAATAAATTTTAAATAGGGCCAACATATTTTTTTCCCTATTTTGCATTGAAATAAGAAGAAAAAATGACAACTTATCAGTGATATAGGATGGGGTTCCTTGTTTTTTAATGAGAGACTGGGTCTGTCAAGTGTAAGCCAGAAACAACTTGGGACCAGGTTACCTGAGAGAGTGCATCCTCCCATACCAACCTACCAGGTCACTGAGGTCATCAGATTGCATGTTCCTGGTGGTTCCTCATGGACCTTTGGCCCGATTGGAGTCCACCAGGAGAAGGGCCTTCAGTGTGGTGGCTCCATTTCGGTGGAACTCCCTGCCTCTGGAGTCAGGCAGGCTCCAACATTATGCTGCTTTCAGCACCTGCTGGAGACCTCCTTGTTCTGGGAAGCCTTCTCTGCTCTTCAACCACCAATGTAATTTTAGTTTGTTTCAATGCATTGTTGTTGTTTTTTATCTGTTTTTGTCTTTTATTGTTCACTGCTCCGGAATCTGCTTGATGTGGAGCAGTATACAAATACTGATGATGATGATGATGATGATGATGATGATGATGATAGGATTCTTATGGGACAATAACCTAGTTCTCACGTAATGGCAATCATGGGTTAATTAACTCATGAATTGCCAAAATCTAGCATGAGCTAGTGTGCTGCCTCTGGCGCACTCATCACTTCCACTTTCAGTTAACAACCTACCATCATCCTGTTCATATGTTGTTAGTCTGATGTCCAAACATGGATGTTCTGGGTTGTTTAGGTGTTAAACAACCCAAAGTTAACCCATGCTAACAACCAACGAACGGGGCAATCATAAGTTGTCAACTGAAAGCGGAAGTGACGAGCGCACAAGAGGCAGCGCGGTCACTTGCTCCTGCGAAATATTGGCAGTTTTGGGGTTAATTAACCAACAATTGCAGTTAAATAGGAACTGGGTCAATGCATTCATGCTTGCAAGATTTTCTCCATAAATATGAGGGCTAGAGATGGAGGGCTAGTTCTCACGTGGCCCTAGTGTTTATATCATGCATGTAGCAGAGTGCTGGAATTAACTTCAGGCTCACACATCCCCCACCCCATCACATTACTCACCTACCATATAATGAGAAGCTGGACCTATATTTAGCAATGTGAATGGGTCCTACATGGTTCTGATTCCAGATTATACACATGGGTGTGGCAGCATGTCTGATTTGGCGCACACTGAACTGGCTCCACTGCTTTTGCCTCCAATTGTGACATGTGACAAATCTTGCCCATGACATCTTCTCATTTTCTGTCTCACACATTTTCCCTTTGAGTCTTTTCCACTCTGCACAAATGACAATAGAGCAGTCAAAATTAATAAGTGAAGTGATCCTCAGTGCTCTGTTGAATCCACAGTAGTTACTAGATATTTTTTCCAGGTTTTAGACATGAAGCCCTAGTTCATTTGCTGCCTAGTTCATATATTTCTACCATCCTGAACATTGCATTGCAACGATGGCTATGTAACATACTGAATCTTAAACTTATTTTTGTTATGAAACCATTTGATGCATCATTAGACAGTCCAACAGTTGAAATGAAGGAATGGAACATATATATTTTTCATATTAGTTTGAAATGTATCATTCGGGTAAGAACTATTCTTCCCATCCTGACCATTTCAGGAATCCCTTTTTAGTCACAGATGCTTGGTTCTATTTAATTTCAATCTTGCACTATTTAACTGATATTTACATGTTCACTGGACGGCAAGACAGCAAAGAGCTGTTTGTGGCATGAGCTACAGTTATTCAGTGAACTGCGGAACTGAACACACAGAAGAATGAGAGAGTCAAAGGTTATCTAGCTTCCTCTCTCCCTTTAAAAGCTCTTTTTTCTCTTGCATTCTTGGTTTGGATTTTTCTTATTTTCTTCCTGCTCTCTGTTTCCTTTCTTTCTTTGGTTTGGATAATTCTGTCATGCCCAGCATATGATAACTTTACCTCTTCCCTTCTATTCTCTCTTCTTTGTATTTCTTGTCCTTAATAGGGCCTACATGTCCGGGCACTGGTTCTCATTCCAGAGTTAAGGGTCCATTTCTGTTGTCTGCACTGCAAGGTGGCAATGCTGCACCCCTAATAGTGCAACCCTATTTTCCATGTTCCATGGGACTTATTCCTTAGTAAGCATTTAGGATTGCACCCTAAATGCAATTATATTTAGGTTCACCTATCAGAAGTGCCATCCATTTTTTTTCCTGTTGCACTATGAGGTACATATACTTTCCCTGTCACACAGTGACTGGGTTCACATGACACAACCCATCGTGGGTTGCTGCTGGGAAAAGAGGGGGAGGGTTGGACTGGGACATGCACAGACATATGTCCCAGTCCAAAACCATTCATCTCCCAGTCAAAATCTCCTTTTTAAAGAGACCCAGAGCCTGATCATATGTTGGGCTCACCGTGGGTTGTTCCACGACAACCAACCCACCGTGGCTTATTGCCAGGGTGGGTTGTCATGACATGCAAATGCAGCCAGTGACCTGGTTCGCACGACACGACAACCCATCATAGGTAGCGAGCCATGGTGGGTTGTCATGTCGTCCAAACCCAGACTGCTTTCCTGAGGGTGGCTTGGCTTTTTCCAACCAGCCATCCTGAGAACCCATGGTTGCTATTGCTTTTCGCAATCAACATATATATTTTTTCATATCAACTTTTAAATTTTATTTCTATATAAAACAAACACATAATATCAAACATATGACAAATAACAAAACAAAATAGACCTCCGATTTTCTTCTACAGCAAATATAGGTAACAATAATTTTCCTTATTCGATAATCAGAATGAGAAATCTCTTTCTTCCCGTCATCCCAAATTCACTTATTATTCCATAAACCCACAAACAAACAAATCATTATTTTCCAGTCTCTGCAAAAAGTCAATTAGAGGTTTCCGCTCAATAATAAACATGGATGTTGTCCTTTCTCTGATTAATGATGTGAGTTTGGCCATCTCTCCCAGCTCCAGCATCTTGACCAACCATTCTTCTGTCGTAGGCACTGCTGGACCTTTCCATTTCTGTGCATATAGTAGTCTCGCTGCCGTTGTCATGTATAAAAATAAAGTTCCATACCTTCCTTCTAGCTGACTGTCCATTATTCCCAATAGAAAAGCCTCTGGTTTCAATTGAAAAGTACAGTAATACCTTGGATTACAAGTAACTTGGTTTGAGAGCATTTTGCAAGACAAGCAAAATTTTTAATATTTATTTATTATTTTTTTTACTTGATATACAAGCGTCGTCTTGCAATACAAGTAGTGCAGTACGGCTTAAATTAAAAATCTCTGTACAAATTTTTTGGGGGGGATTTCATTTTGATATAAGAGTGTTTTGGATTACAAGCACCTTTCCGGAACGAATTATGCTCTCAATCCAAGGCATGACTGTAATCTTTAAAATCTTTTGCATTAATAAATGAATTTCAACCCAATTTTTTTTAGCTTTTCTTACATGTCCACCACATATGATAAAAGGTTCCTTCCTGTTGTTCACATTTCCAACATATATCTGATCCACCGTTATACATTCTAGCCAATTTCTCCGGAGACAAATACCAACGATACATCATCTTATAAAAATTCCGTTTAAGACTAGAACATAATGTAAATTTCAAACCTTTTAACCACATATTTTCCCATTGTGTCATTAATATATTATAGCCAAAATTTTGAGCCCATTTTATCATACATTCCTTCACTTGCTCTTCCTCAGTTTCAAATTTCAACAAAGGCTTATACATTCTTGAAATAAGATGTTCATCATTTAGACATAATTCCCTTTCAAAGTCAGATACACTCTGTTCAAAATCATACAACCTGTTATCAACTTTAAACCTTTCTACAATCTGTAAGTAGGAAAACCATTGACATGTATGACCTTCTTTTATCAGTTCTTCTCTTGATTTATTTTACATTCATCTTGGGAGAATTCCAACAAATCACGATATGTCAACCAATTGTATTTACTTAACATTTCTCTTCTATGATGGGCTTCTTGTGCTGATAACCACAATGGTACTCTCCGACAAAACCTAGGTTTATATTTATTCCAAATTTTCAAAATGGCATCGCAATCACCATTTTGACAGCCAGTGACAGCCCTTCCTAAGTGCCCAAGTGGCATGTTGGAGGGCTGTCAGTGGTTCACCACCTCCTCTTTTTTGCTTCTTCTTTTTTTGTGTGCCCCAAGTGTGGGCAAATAGTTCTGTTAATTTTTTTGGAGCTCATTTGGAGCTTATTGCCAGCATGTGTTGTCCTGACGTGCGAACCCGCCCAGTGTGATCAGATTTGTTTGAGTACTTATCTCTTTTTAAAGCAACACCACCTCCCTTTGTCATTATTCACAGAAATCTTTACCATCCTTTTCTGCTTTCAATAGTACCAATGCGATAATTTGATATTAAGGTGCTGCCACGTTCAGAAACCATGAAATCGTATCTGAAGGCCTGAAATGAAATACAGTGTTTAACTAGGGATTATCCTTCCATATCCATTCAGCCAGAAACTGTAACTTATTCTATATTTATTGCATACTTGTAAAGTTGCTTGAACGCATCACGATCTGAAGCCTTCTCTGCTGTCACTCAGGCTTTCTGGACAAAAAAAAATGATTTGCAATATCTCAAGGGGTTTCATCATCTGAAAGGGTGAAAGGAGTAGGGGGAGAGAGATAAATAATGAATTTAAAAATCCACCAGGTCACATATCAGCTTGCATTTAAATAGAAATTCCATAGGAAAGACTTTACCTCAAGTAATAGAACTTTCACTGAAATTATGTGTGTGTTTGTTTTTAACCCAGCCTTTGCTTTTAAAGAACATTTTAAAGGCTGCAGTGTTTAATCAATTATTTGTTTAAAAAACCTATTCATTAATTTAAAATATGCCTTCAGCGAATCAGGCAGGAAATGTTTTAAAGACCTGAAATTATTTGTAATACCAGTACTTTTGCAAAAACTGAGTGTTATAGGCGTTCCCTCCTGTGTGAGAGAGAAAGTGTCTGCTGTGATATATGCATTCATCATCTAAAAACAAAGCATGCCTTTTTAAAGCACTTTTCCTTCAGAACCATTTTTATTTATATGCAACTGTATGCAGATTTAATTAAGCAGCACCCATATAATTACAATACAATCCTATGGTAAGACTATTGAGTTCAATGGGGCTTACTCCTAGGTAAGTTGGCATAGGACTGCAGCATTAATCAACAAACAGCACAATCCTACATATGTCTACTCAAAGGTAAGTCTGACTGAAGGCAGTGGGGTCTATGTCTAGGTAGGCATGTACAGGATTGCACCATTAGATTTCTTTTATGAGGTATAGTTTTCACAGCCTGCTGTCCCAAAGAGAAAGAGCGACTGGAGTTTCATAGATTTCATAAATTACAGAGTTGGAAGGCGCCTACAAGGCTATCGAGTCCAACCCCCTGCTCAATGCAGGAAACTAGAGGAGGGGTCTCCCATCCAAGTAATAACCAGGCTTGACCCTGCTTAGCTTTCCACGCTCAGACAAGCTGAGCCAGCGTAAGCCACAGGTCTGTATTGTAAGGTGTTTAAATACATTTCTAGTGTATTTAATTGTCTATGTTGAAAACCTGCAAAGTGCTTTCACAAATTGCGCTGAAGTTTTTCTTCAACCAAGAATAGATACCTATTAATTCAGACTGGAATCCTGTACACATGTATCTGGGAGTAAATCCCATTGAACTCAATGGGACTTACTTCTGTGTAGACGTGCATAGGATTACACTGTCAGTTACTTCAAACAATACAATGGTGACACCATGAATGTTGTTGACCTAATATGGCTATGTTAGAAAACCATACAAAGTTTTATATTTGATGATATGAACATCTGGAGACGATTTTTAAACCTTAAAATAGATGGATATTTTTAATGCTCTAACAAGGATGTGTCTCTCTGTCTCTTTTTCTCCCTTTCTTTGAATGGCCACCCACTGTATTTCCATTTCTTGAATCATCTGAAGAGCTCTTGCTCCAGCCACTGAATTCCAAGTTGGAGGGAGCAGGAGAGTCACACTTTCCAATTATGGCCAGGAGAAAAGAAGGTTAGCTGTAGAAGTAAGGAAGATTTCCCAAGTTATCACAGAGAGATGATTCAGTGAGCACTTACACTAATATAATTCTTACTGAAATAAAAAAATGGAGTGAATGTTGGGACTCAAACATAAGCATTTTCAGGTGCATTTGTTCCTATAAACAGAATAGAAGATTTGGAATTTGACGGAGAAAGTTCCTCCATGGAGCCATACGTATAGAGGAATGAATCTTGGAGAAGAGAATAAAAGATCTGTGAATTTTGCAGAAAAGCCCCTTGAGCAGGAGTGGACAAGAGCGTCTGTTATTCCTCCACACACACACACACACACACTTTAAGCTGAAAATACATATAGATATTGTAGGGCCTACAACTCATAGTTGTTCCCTGGAGTCTTCTTCATGCTTCCTTACTCATTTGTTTAGGTAAAGGGGCCATGTCAAGAGCTCCTCAAACTATTGCAGTAGTTGATCCTTAGCTTTCAGATCGTAATACTGTCATGTCCTGAGCGTATTGGTTTTGTCATGAGGATTAAACAGCAGCATCTAGGGACACTGGAAAACTATGAGAAATGTAGTTCCTATAGTAACTAGTATAATATAGTTCCTGGTATTCCTGGCCACTACAGTGTATGTTCATGGCAGCATCCACAGATTTGAGGCCCTACTACTAAGACCATTTTCAGAAATCCTCCCAGCTTTCACCCCTCTTGCCTTAGTATATTTTCCAAAACCAGGCAACGAGGAGGGGTCTTGGTGAGCAAAGATTTCATAGAAGCCACTAGGCTTCATTATGCTCTGAGATGGAATCCAGAGACCTTGCTGATTTCAAAACTGGTCCAATTTTTAAAAATCTGATTAATTTTGAATATTCTGGGGTGTCATCTTAATCCATTTAATCAGAACCATTCTACAATGAACACAGGAGGGGGGATGTTCCACCATCTCTGGATGAGGACTACATCACAGACTGAGCTGCAATGTGGATTTAAATCAACCCACAGTTTACTGTGCTATAAGGTTAACGTATATTTGCCCAAATGGCATTACATTGGGAATGGCTTGTAAGGTAGATTATCATAATTATCCTGTTGCATTCCACTACCTTAGATTCACCCCATTCAGCCAGTCACCTGTTTAGTGGTTCATTTACTGTCTTGTACTTCAGGGGACATGTAGGAAGACCATGTCAAGTCAAACCCATCTGCTTTCAAACATTCACACACACTGAGACATTAAGTAAACATACACAATCTCAAATCCCTTGTGAGAAGCCTATGCCGGGTTTTCTGTTTCCCAGGATGTTAGCAGTGCTATACATAAATCGTTTTAAATCATAGAAATCTAAAAAAAAAAAAAAAAAAAGGTCATAAAGCATTTACAAATGAATGAAGCAGTATTTCATTTTCTAACAAGGTCATCTGCCTACTGGAGAAGATATTTAAAAAGCAGCCTAATTAAAATAAAAATATTCTGTAAGACATACGTCCATGTTTCAAGCAGACCAAAAATGACAAGTATCTGTTTCTCCTTGTGCTTTACAGCAGACTGATTTACATAATGAAAAAATGCACACCCAATCCTACATCTGTTAATTACCTTTCTCGTGTGCAATTGCGCTAAATGTGTTTACGAATCTTGGAGCATTCAATTGCAAATAATTATTTGTGATGAATGAAGGATAAAAATGTTTTAAAGATAGTTATTTAGTTCTCCTTTTTCTCCTAATGGCATCATCTTTGTCTAACTGAAACATTTAACACAAATCATAGAAGCCTCCTTCCACCCCCAGCGGATGCACCAACATATTATGTTTATAGCTCAGTTTGTCGCTAATACTTCAGATCACCCTTTTAAAAGCCATTGTCATTAATAGCATCTTCTGAAACCTTTTACATAGCTTGGAACTTGAAATGACCCTTTTCTTTCCTGCCAATTCCAAAATAATTACAAATCAAAATACTAGCCTGGATTGAGCACTTTCCTATATGTGATGTGTGGTTGCCACCAAAAATGGGCAGCAGCTATGTTGATGTCTTCCCATTGTAACATGTAGGCTCACTTACTGTAGTGGAAATGTGGAAGACCATTATTTCAAGGAGTTAGTGGTGAACAACAATTCTCTATCTGTGCCTAGACTTCTGGTTGGGCCTGTTGTGTTAAGCAATGCTTTTTCTTCTCATTATTTCCCAGAGTCAGTTTGAGATTGTACAATGTGAGAGGCTATTATTTACCTTTAGATAGCCTCTGGTGTGATCTCAAGGTTGACCACTTGTTGGGAGAGTAGCTGGGATAGTCATGGAGTTATCCATGCTGGCTTACTGCCAAACATTCTTGAAGTCATTGGTGTATGGCCAGAATAGGGGGTGAGATTAATAAGATCATAATAGTATATACGAATCCCTGAGACACTCCAGGGGGGAATCTCAGTGCTAGGCCAATCCAGAAAATGCTGCATACTAAGCCATTATTGGAGTCACGTCTGTTGCCATTTGGAGGGGATTCCCAGCAACTATAGGGACATAAGCTTATGATCTTGCTTTGAGTTTCTTGCTGCAATCATTGTGTGTTGCTTTTCTGCAGAGTCACTCTTCACCCAGGGCCGGATTAAGATAGGGGCTATTGGAGCTGCAGCTCCAGGCCCCTACCATAAAATAGGCCCACAATGCCTGGACCCGCGGTGCGGAGAGCCGCAGAGAGAGCCACACGCGCGGGAGGAGAGTGGCGGCGGTGTGGCAGCCGCCGCGGCGTCCCGCAGGCTCTGCGCATGTGCGGAGCAGGAGAGTGGGTGGCGTAGGGCACCAGCGGCGGTGGCGGCGCGGCAGGCCGGGCAGGACAATGGCGGCGGCGGCATCAGCGGCAGCCGTGCCCGGAGGCGGCGACTCTAATCCCGGGGGCCCCGTGGCAGGAGGCAGCTCAGCGGGCGCGGTGGCGGCGGCGGCGGCAGCCGGAGCCTCCGCCACCCCCTTGTCCGTGTCGTGGCGCAAGGACGGAGGCCCCGCCGGCAAGTTCTGGGAGAGCCCGGAGACCGTCTCGCAGCTGGGACGCCCGAGCGGGTCTGCTCGGCAAGCACTGCAAGAAGGTGAGGCCGCGCCGTGAGGGCCAGCCAGGCGGGGGCGGCTGCCCCCTCCCCCCTCTCCTGCTGCCCCCTGCTCAAAGGCAGCGGCACCTGTTGATGTCCTGTTGCTCTTTTCTGATTCTTAGATCAGTCTCTTCGCCGCTATGCTACACCAGCAAAGAAGGATGTTGTTTTAACTCGGCAGTTTCTTTCTTGCCATGATGCTCCCACAGAGCCCTTTGGGTGGTAGCTTACATTTTAACATAATACAGCAATGAAACACTCATCATTCCAGATCAGGGCTCTCCAGCCTTGGGTCCCCAGATGTTGCTGGCCTACAGCTCCCAGCATACCCAGCTAGCATGGCTAATGGCAAGGGATTCTGGGAGCTGTAGTCTGGCAACATCTGGGGACCCGAGGTTGGAGAGCCCTGTTCTAGATTAA
This sequence comes from Shinisaurus crocodilurus, assembly GCA_021292165.1. Lineage (NCBI taxonomy): Eukaryota > Metazoa > Chordata > Lepidosauria > Squamata > Shinisauridae > Shinisaurus > Shinisaurus crocodilurus. Next base: position 15,514 of record JAHFWL010001108.1, read on the forward strand.
CCATTAAGATCCACAGAGAGCTGGTGAAACCAGACTTCTCATTATGACCAACTGAAAATCACAAAGTAGTGTGCAAACTTCAGCAGAATTCTTTTTCAGTATGAATGTTAAGCAAAAACAAAAACAAAATGAAGGGCATATAGGGAGGGACGAGAAAAAATATATATTACTGAGTGTGATGGAAAATCCTGTCTGCAATTTGTAATGGCCTTAAAATGAAAGCGGCATTTTGTGGATATATAGTGCACCCATTTGCATGCTTTACTTTGAAATAAAAGGTGAGGCAGTGGCTGTTCTGAATCACTGCCTGGGCACGGTAATGGACTGGATGAGGGCTAATAAACTGAGACTCAATGGAGGTACTGTTAGTGGGTGGTTTGTCTGCCCGGCTAAGTGATATTCAACCAGTTCTGGATGGGGTTGGACTCCCCCTGAAGAATCAGGTTTGTAGTTTGGGGGTGCTCTTGGATCCACAACTGTCACTCGAGGCACAGGTGAACTCGGTGACACGGAGCACCTTTTATCAGCTTAGGCTGATATACCAACTTCGTCCTTATCTGGACAGAGATAGCCTAGCTACAGTTATCCATGCTCTGGTAACCTCTCGTTTGGATTACTGCAATGTGTTATACGTGGGGCTGCCTTTGAAAATGGATCCGGAAACTTCAGCTGGTCCAGAATAGGGCAAGCGAGATTGTTAACGGGGACTGGCCAACGAGAACATATTATGCCAGTGCTTTCTCATCTGCACTGGCTGCCAGTCTGTTTCCAGGCCCGATTCAAAGTGCTGGTACTAACATTCAAAGCCCTAAACGGCTTGGGGCCAGGGTATCTGAAGGATTGTCTCCTCCCATATGTACTTGCCCGGACACTAAGATCTGCATCAGCAGTCCTTCTCCGAGAGCCCCTGCCAAAGGAAATGAGGCAGGTCGCTACCAGGAGGAGGGCCTTTTCTGCTGTGGCACCCCGGTTATGGAATGAGCTCCCCAAAGAGGTTTGCCTGGCGCCTACTTTGTATTCTTTCCGGCGCCAGGTGAAGACCTTTCTATTCTCCCAGGCATTTAAATCATTTTAATCATCTTAATCATTTTAATTTTGTAGTTGTTTTTAACTCTGTTATTGTAACTGTTGCTGCTAGCTTTGTTGTTTGTTTTAATCTGTGGTTTTAAATTTTATATTTATTTTATATTGTATTTTATGGTTTTAACTGTTGTAAACCGCCCAGAGAGCTTCGGCTATTGGGTGGTATAAAAATGTATTAAATAAATAAATATAAATAAATAAATAAGCCCAACAGTATCCATTGGGGCTTATTCCGAAATAAGTGTTCATAGGATTGCAACCTTTATTAGGTTAGACTACAACCCTATAGAAGTCCCTCACCCATGCATTGCACTGGCCCTGCCCCCAACATCCCATTCCCTACGTGGTTTTGCCTCTCCTGACCTGTGTGTATTTGGTGAAGGTCTGGAGCATTCTGCTGAATGTGTGTAGGGTCCTGTTTAAACCTTCACAGAATGTGTTAAAGTTAAAGGGGCAGAGCTTGCTGGGGGCAGAGACATTAAAGGCAGGTCTGGCTCATAGATTCATAGATCATAGAGTTGGAAGGAGCCTACAAGGCTATCGAGTCCAACCCCCTGCTCAATGCAGGAAACTAAAGGAGGGGTCTCCCATCCAAGTAATAACCAGGCCTGACCTGGTTATTACCTGTTTATATGGTTTATGTTTATTTAAAAATGGTTGTTGTGAATGTTCTATTTATAACGGTTTTATTGAGTTAACAAGCTTATTGTTTACAAAAAAAGAACTATTTTCAATATGTTTCTGTTTTGGCACTTTAATGGTAATTAAAATATTTAATTTGTTTTAATATAAAATTGCGTCTTCATTTTATTTATTTCCATAAAAAGGCCCACCAAAATCCTCAGCACCAGGCCCATAATGCTCTTAATCCGGCCCTGATTAAGAGACAATGACTGGGTTCACACAACATGATAAGCCATGGTGGGTTGTGAGCCTCTAAGATATTTGTTTGAGTGGCTTGTTGTGTTGTCTGAACCCAGTCAGAGTGACTTGTGTGTGGTTAACAAACCATTCTGCCAGGTTTGGACAACACGACAAGCTACTCTGAAACAAATATGACTCACAACTCACCGGGGCTTATCGTGTTCTGCAAACCTAGCAATTGACTTTGATTTAACTATGGTTAAACTGTCCATATTTTCTGCTTAACCAGTATTCTTAACCAGCTTCACACCCTAGTTTAGAAACCTAGTTTAACCTGATTAAGTGATGGGAGGAGATAATTTGCTCTGAGGAAGGGCTGGAAGAGAAAGCATATGCTCCCAGTTGCTTAACTACAGTTAAATGTCACTTCATTATGTCTGTGCTATCTCTCTGTGAATATGATGGTGCATAGGTGGGTCAATAGTTCAGGGAGAAATGTAAAATTAAACCATCTCTTCCCATGTATTGTACTTCTAAATGCAAGTTTTATGCGGAAATCTCTGTTAGGATGCTTGCAATATACTATTTCATTTACTGTCCATTGAAGCTCATGCACATTGTCCATTACAACTTTTAATGAAGAAACAATTTGCTATCTTCTTCTAAAAACATTGCACATTGCAAATTGGAATTGTTTTCCATGTGTTTTGATTTTTACAAGGTGTATAGATTCTTCAAACACCATGAGAAAGTCATTGCCTTCTTTGACATTTTGCTACAATCTCTAGCCTTCAGCTTTCAGCAAGCAGGGTTTCCACATTGTTTGAAATAATTTCACCCTCATTGCTTCTATCCAGTTAAATAATCCTTTAATCCTGCTTAGTACTAACAGATCTTGTCTTATTTAATGCTTTTTACTAATTGATGTATATACAATGGCACGGTACAGTATAGGAGGTCAGATTGATCAGTTTATCAAATGACAAAGTCATTACCAAATCATTAGTTCTGGTTGCTTCCTTGATTAGAAAAAGAATTCTTATACCTAGGGCCGACCGTGCTCTTTCATAATAAGGGATTTAGAAGATATTTATAGAAGCAGAAAATTGAATCGGCATCACCATCAGTGCATTAAATTATAGCATTTTTAAAGTGAATATTGTCTTAAAACACAACAGTAGATGTGGATAGAAAATAATGATCTATATTGAGCATCTTTAAATTACACTTCTTATTATTTCAAGAATATTAGCCAGGATAACAAATGCCTTTCCTTTCCTTTAAATTATGGACATATAACGAAAGGGTTATGCTTTGGAGGGTAGAGCACTACCCTGGAGCAGCCAAGGACCCACCAATACCACTGGCCTTCCAGATTACCTCAAGTTTTATTTCCCCCAATTCCCTGTGCTTCCCTTATTAACCCTTTCCATGTCTTCTCTGTTTAGATAGCAAGCCACTTTGGTGTGGTGTTATGCAATCTAGGCAGCACTGAACAGAGGGACCAATTTGAGCCAAACATAGCTCTCACTACTGTTTAAATGTCAGGTCATAGATATAAACTAGAACATACATGGTAATATTAAAATTGCCTCTGAGAAAGGTCAGAGTGCATTTGTCTCAACAGTCAGTAGCCATAGAAAGAGCAACAAATAACAGCTTGAAGAAATCCTTAGGAAGTCCTCTGACTGCCAGTTCCAGGCACCTGCAGCAAGCAACAGCAATTTGCAATGGGTAAATGTTACCTTGATGCTTAGTTCCTTGATCATATAGTACATTTAGTGTGCAATCCTATGCATGTTTAGACAGAAATAATGCTGGTTTGGAAATGCTGAGAATTGTAGGACTTATTCATGCCGAAATATGCCTAGGATCTTTATTTATTTAATTTATTAATGTATTTATTGCATGGTAATTGGTAAAAAGCAAGTAGCCCAAGAAGTGCAGATAAAGATCCAAAATGAAAGTGTGGAGCAGGTTGATAAATACAGTAATACCTTGGACTGCAAGTAACTTGGTCTGAGAGCGTTTTGCAAGACAAGCAATTTTTTAAAATAAATTTTGACTTGATAAACAAGCGACGTCTTGCAATACAAGTAGTCGTAGGGATGTAACCACTCGCCTCAAGCAGGCGTAGCGGGCTGAATTCGGCCCCACTCACACCCGCCAGAGACTCGCTTTGATATAAGAGTGTTTTGGATTACAAGCACGGTTCCGGAACGAATTATGCTTGCAATCCAAGGTATTACTGTATAAATATCTTGGATTCTGGCTAAATGAGCAGTGGGATCATAACAATGCAATAAAAGTTAGAATAGAGATGGCCTGGAGTTGATTTTTTAAGACAAAAAATGTAATATGTAATAAAAACTTAAAATTATCCTTGAGAATGTGCATTGTACCGTGTTATGTACCTAGTATTCCTAGTTCTACCATATGGCATGGAATCATGGACTGTAACACAGACTACCATAAAAAAGATAGAAGCACTTGAAATGTGGATTTATCACAGGATGTTACGAATTGCTTGGACCAAGAGGGTGACCAATGAAGAAGTATTAAAGAGAATGTATAAAGACCAATAAATCAGAAAACACAGAAAATTAGAACATTTTGGGTCATAAAATGATAAATGAAAAACATAGATTGTTGCAGCTGATTATTCAAGGTAAAATAAATGGGAAAATAAGTGTAGGAAGAAAAAAGTCTTGGCTGAAAAACCTTAGAGAATGGGTCAGGGACAATACAATATCATTGTTTAGAGGGTCAAGACAGTCTAGCCATGATGATGTCCAACCTCTGTTAGGAGAGGAATGAGAAGAAGAGAAGAAGAAGAAGAAGAAGAAGAAGAAGAAGAAGAAGAAGAAGAAGAAGAAGAAGAAGAAGAAGAAGAAGAAGAAGAAGAAGAAGAAGATTTATCACATTTATATTCTGCCTTTCCTCCAAGGAGCCCAAAGTGTCATACATGATCCCTCTCCTCTCCATTTAATCCTCACAACAACCCTGTGAGGTAGGTTAGGCTGAGAGTCAGTGACTGGCCCCAAATCACCGAGTGCTATATTATGACTTCATTTATATTCTGTAGCTGAGTTGGTTTACTTTAGTTACCTGCAGTGTAGATTTTGAGTTCTCTCCATGGATCCACTTTATCTGAAGGCTTAGTTGGTTCCTTGAGTGATCTATCCATGCATTGGTTGTGAGTTTGTGTTAGGAAGTCCTTGTCGTTGGCCTGGTATCATGTATAGAACTATTGCGTGGTGACAAGGCATTGGCAATCACATGGACAGCTGTGCATTTTCAGTGGGGTTTTCTTCTTTACATGGGCCACACCCAGATGGCAGGACTTTGTAGACCTGTATACAGGCAGTCCCCAAGTTAAGAACATCCGACTTACAGACAACCCATACTTAAGAACGGACTTCTGGGTTCCTTAGCACTACATTTTTACGTAGAGTACATAGCGTAGTATACTACGCAATTTGCGTAATTTATGCAATTTGCGTAAATGCTGATTTAACATATAGAACGCTATGCTGTTCCGACTTACATACAAATTCAACTTAAAGACATTCTTAAGAACGGAACTCGTTTGTAACCTGGGGACTGCCAGTACCTCTAGTATACAGGTGTCCTATATTGTTACTATTGATGACCTGTATTTTGCTTGTATCGTTTTGGGCTTTTTGAAAATAATTAAAAGAATTAGCTGTGCACCAACTAAGCCCTTGCTTTAAATCTTACCTTAGTCACAAGCTTTCTCACTGGCTTCAGGCAAGCATTGTTTGTCTGCAAAATGGGAATAGTAATGCTGGCCAACTTGACAAGGTGGTTTATAAAGCAACTGATATAATGGATGTGAAGCTCTTTGAACATTTAGGATCCTGGGAGAAAAATCTAGATTTGTTTTAATTGCTGATTTAGCAACATAATGCAAGTTGAAAGTAGGGGTAAAACTATGAAAATTAGGGACACTTAAATTTTGTCTGTGAAATTAGAGCTGTTCTAGATATTAGAGCATGTTTGCTTGGTTTGATTTTCTAGAAATTAGTAATGTTTGGAGGGGCGAAAACACAGAGGGCATAGTCTCCTGTAAGGGGTTACTGAGAATAGAGAACACCATTTTAGAGTGAAAGCTCTGAATAGTTGAACATTTTCAACCCGTTACTCAGCAATCCCAGAAAAATTGTCAGGAGAGCAGGGGCCTTTCAGTGCTGACAAAAATGTTCATGTAAATGTCTCTCCTAGTGTTAATAGTTGTGTACCAAACAGCTTGGCCATATAAAGAAATCTGATATTAAAGTACAATGGGACTTGTCATTCTGGAGTAACTGCTAAAATAAACAAGCCCTGGTTCTTCACATATTTAGAAGACAATATTATCTAGACCAACAGGGTATTAGCCTTTTGTTACTTGAAGTTGGATATTATGCAGTGCTTTGCCAGAAAAAAAACAGTCTCCCAATGGAACTAATAAAACAAAGTGAAATAGCTTGAATATTATCACACAGTTATGCTCTACTAGATACCTAGAAAAGCAATTAAAGGGACGCCATCAATGAGAGGACCCATTGGAATGAAAATGAAACCCGATATTACCATTGTTTACCTTAAGCTTCTCTGAACTGAAATTACTTTTTTGTTGCTTCTGTATTCAAACACAATGACAAGAGCAATTTAATCTAATTTATGCCTTTTCAGAGCTTCCCGAAGGGAATGTTCATGTTCCCAATCAGCCTTAGATTTATTCAGCCATAATAATGAATAGTACTATGGTCCAAAATGCATCAATTTTAATATGTTCTTTCATTTCCAAAGTGAGCCACTTAGAATATTTCCTCTAAGGTTTTTTTCTTTCTTTCTCTTTCTCGCCACCATTTATGACTTCATTGAAAGTATTTCTATACTTGTATGTTTTTTCTATACTTGTATTTCTATTTCTATACTTGTATGTTTTTGATTAAATTATCATTGACCGGTTTGCATGTAGTGGCTAACTATGCGCTAAATAACCCATAGATAGCTGTGGCCGTGCTGAAATGATCAAATCCTGCCTCCCACACGCATGCCACTTCTGCTTTCTTTCCAGATCGCCAGACAAGCCAGGAATGCCCTGTTCCTGGGTTGTTGCTGTGATGTGCAAAGCCAGCACTCTGGGTTGTTGAGGGAGAAAAAAAAACACCTATGTCTGAACCTATGCTTTGTTTTTAGGTTTAAACTTGGGGTAGTTTCTCCCTGAACAATCCAAAATACTGGGTTCACATGTTGTTTGGTGATCCAGAAAGAAAGCAGAAGTGGCAGGCACGTGGGAAGCAGTATGCTCACTTGCTCTGACGTGGCCATGGCTAACTATGGTTTATTTAGCCCATAGCTGTTACATGTGCACTGGGAGATTTAGTCCTGCATGCTTCATGTTCTGTAAAAGAATGCTGATATAATCATCAGGAACAATGGAATTAGAGGTAAAGTTGCAACTGAATTCAGGCTAAAATAGAATGTGGGGTTCCATCAAGGCACAATCATTTTCCAAAATATAAAGAACTGTGACCCATATCTACACTGCTTCTGAGAATTCTGTCAGGCTCCTTCTGTACCTATTCTTTTCACTGGGCTGTTCCTGGGCATTTAAGTGGAGATTTCTCAAGAATATTCTGGACAGAGAGAACCATCACATTGGAGAAGGTGAAACATATTTCCCAAATGCCATTAGTATTTGGGAGATCTCATCTCCCAAAAGAAACCAAATCCTAGTAAATGCTACCCCTAGAATTTCTCCCTATTCAGAGAGGTGGGTCAAATGTAGCAGTATTTTAAAAGTAAACCTTAAGGTTTGTAAGACTGAAATGTGCCTCCAGTTTTAGCTCAGTGGAAAGTGTGCCACAGTTAACAGAGATTTCGGAGATTCCCAAAACTAGTTTTAGCAACTTTTCTGTGTGGGTCAATTTACCTCCTTGCTAGAAGCCCCAAGTTCAGTGAGGTTACAGTATATTGCAGACAGGCTCTCACCTAACATTGGTTCAAAAATTTCGAAAAGGGTATTGTGGCTGAGCTCTCTTAGGAATCATCAGTTAGGATGAATTAACCAGACATTGAATGGGTTCAGACAACATGATAACCCACACTCGGGTTGAGTATGGGTTGAGTGTGGGTTGTCGTTGAACTGGGATGTGGAATTAAAACAAGGTTCTGTACAGCACTTGAATACACTGCCATATTATCTAACAATTCCCTTCCGCATGGCAAAGATCTTCCTGCAATTACTCACAAGTAAATCCCATGCAGCAACGGTTCCCAGCACATTAATTAAAAGCTTGTTCCATGAAGGTTTAGCCCATTTTATTGCTCCCTGATGAATGTTTGTGCGAGGGCTGGTGTTGAATAGACTGTTAATTGTCTCAATGTCTGTTTATGTTCCCGATTGGGGAGGGGGGGTCCTCTCATTTGTTTCTCAATTTTTTAATAGCCAAATATCACACTTTCTTTAGAAAAAAAATTTAAATGATTTGAAAATGTTGGGGAAACCTACCTGCAACTTCTTGTCATATCTATGTTGACCCTAAGGGTGTGGGCTAATGGAAGCTTTGTACCTGGCTTCAGCACTGAGGGCAATTCTGGATGTTATGGGAAACATAGAATCATCAGTAATTTTCATAGCCTTCTATCTTTGCTTGTTCATAACATCACAAGTAGAATTTGAGCATCTTCGTCCCCACACTTACTTAGAGCCTGCACATTTCACTATGGTGGGAGATTTGCATGTTCCACTTCTAGACGTTCAACAAGTACAGAGAATGGCAAGCACAAGTCGTATTCCTGCTTTCTCTGCTTGAGGCAACACACAAAGCTTCTCTAAGCATGAATTCTCTGCCTGAGTGCTGATTGAAACTGAAGCTATATTTTCTGGAATTACTTTAAAAGAAATGTATAGTATTAAAGAAGGGGTGACAACAGCACACATCAATTTGCCCATTGGTAGCCCTGTGATGGGCATTCCCAGCTGTGTGTGACTGGGGTTTCCTGCCGCTGGTTAATTCTCACTCATGTTGTGAGTGTATGAGGGCAATTCTGGATGTTATGGGAAACATAGAATCATCAGTAATTTTCATAGCCTTCTATCTTTGCTTGTTCATAACATCACAAGTAGAATTTGAGCATCTTCGTCCCCACACTTACTTAGAGCCTGCACATTTCACTATGGTGGGAGATTTGCATGTTCCACTTCTAGACGTTCAACAAGTACAGAGAATGGCAAGCACAAGTCGTATTCCTGCTTTCTCTGCTTGAGGCAACACACAAAGCTTCTCTAAGCATGAATTCTCTGCCTGAGTGCTGATTGAAACTGAAGCTATATTTTCTGGAATTACTTTAAAAGAAATGTATAGTATTAAAGAAGGGGTGACAACAGCACACATCAATTTGCCCATTGGTAGCCCTGTGATGGGCATTCCCAGCTGTGTGTGACTGGGGTTTCCTGCCGCTGGTTAATTCTCACTCATGTTGTGAGTATATGGTTTCAAATCAGGGCCACATTTATTGAATTGAAGATCTGTGAAGGGCGAAGGGCGGTACTAACCTAGCCCGGCCATTGGCCGGGAAAAACCCAATATTTTAAATATTTTGGCGAATACATCCTAACCGCACCGGAGGCGGGTTGGTCCGCCCCCAGCCAGTTGCCCTCCATGTGGAGCTGGAGGGCCTTACCATTGTCGCCTTACTTTGACGCCTCCAGGCACCCAATGTAGGCGAGAAAGGCAAAACCCCAAAGACGTC
>JAHFWL010000109.1:0-60977 GCA_021292165.1 Shinisaurus crocodilurus
TGCCCGCACTCTGAGCATTTGTAAGACTTCACCCCTGAGTGAATTCTATGATGGGAGTTAAGCCTGGAGCTCAAGATAAAGCTCCTTCCACAATCCGAACATTTAAAGGGCTTCCATCCCTGAGTGGATTCTTTGGTGTAGTTTAAGGCTAGAATGGACTGAGGCTCCTTCCACAGTGGGAGCACTAGTAGGGCTTTCCCCCCATGTGAATTCTGTGATGTGAGTTCATGTGGGAGCTAGAGATGAAGCTCTTCCCACACTCTGAGCATTTAAAGGGCTTCTCCCCTGTGTGACGTCTTTGGTGTGGTTTAAGGCTAGCACTCTGCCTGAAGCTCTTCCCACACTCTGAGCATTTCTAGGCCTTTTCCCGTGTGAATTCTGTGATGTGAATTAAGCTCAGAGCTCGAGTGATAGCTCTTCACACACTCTTGAGCATTTAAAGGGTTTTCCCCCACCATGTGAATTCTATGATGTAAGTTAAGGAGGGAGCTCCGACCGAAGCTCTTCCCACATTCAGAGCATTCAAAGGGCTTCTCCCCTGTGTGACGTCTTTGGTGTTCTTCAAGGGCAGAACTGTAACTGAAGCGCTTCCCACACTGGGAGCATTCATAAGGCTTCCCACCCCACCCCCCTGTGAATTCTATGATGCGAGTTAAGCTCAGAGCTCGGGGGGAGCTCTGCCGCATTCTGAGCATTTAGGGCTTCTCCCGAGTGAAGTCTTTGGTGTTGTTTAAGGCTAAAACTCTGTCTGAAGCTCTTCCCACACTCTGCGCATTTAAAGGGCCTCTCCCCTGTGTGACGTCTTTGGTGTTGTTTAAGGGCAGAACTCTGACTGAAGCTCCGCCCACACTCTGAGCATTTATAGGGCTTTTCCCCCGTGTGAATTCTATAATGTGAGTTAAGGTGCGAGCGTGAGATGAAGCTCTTCCCACACTGTGAGCATTTATAGGGCTTTTCCCCCGTGTGAATTATTTGGTGTTCTTTAAGGTGGGAGCTGCAACAGAAGCTCTTTCCACACTCTGAGCATTTATAAGGCTTTTCCCCTGAGTGCAGTCTCTGATGTATTTTAAGGTGGGAGCTGCAACGGAAGCTCTTTCCACACTCTGAGCATTTATAAGGCTTTTCCCCTGAGTGCAGTCTTTGATGTCTGTTAAGCTCAGACCTCGTGATGAAGCTCTTCCCACACTCCGAGCATTTATAAGGCTTTTCACCTGAGTGCAGTCTCTGGTGTATTTTAAGGTGGGAGCTGCAACGGAAGCTCTTTCCACACTCTGAGCATTTATAGGGCTTCTCTCCTGTGTGAATTCTGTGATGTGATTTAAGCTCGGACTCAAGATGAAGCTCTTCCCACACTCCGAGCATTTAAAGGGCTTCTCCCCTGTGTGACGTCTTTGGTGTTTTTTAAGGCCAGAACTGTGACTGAAGCTCTGCCCACACTCTGAGCATTTAAAGGGCTTTCCCCTGAGTGCAGTCTCTGATGTATTTTAAGGGTGGGAGCTGCGACGGGAAGCTCTTTCCACACTCTGAGCATTTATAGGGCTTTTTCTCCTGTGTGAATTCTGTGATGTGATTTAAGCTCGGACCTCGAGATGAAGCTCTTCCCACACTCCGAGCATTTAAAGGGCTTCTCCCCTGTGTGACGTCTTTGGTGTTTTTTAAGGCCAGACTGTGACTGAAGCTCTGCCCACACTCTGAGCATTTAAAGGGCTTTCCCCTGAGTGCAGTCTCTGATGTATTTTAAGGTGGGAGCTGCAACTGAAGCCCTTTCCACACTCTGAGCATTTATAAGGCGTTTCTCCTGTTGTGAATTCTATGATGTCTGTTAAGCTGGGAACTCGTGATGATGCTCTTTCCCCACACTCCGAGCATTTATAGGGCTTCTCCCCCGTGTGAATTCTGTGATGTGATTTAAGCCTGGAGCTACAGATGAACCTTTTCCCACACTCGAGCATTTAAAGGGCTTCTCCCCTGTGTGACGTCTTTGGTGGTGTTTAAGGCTAGAACTCTGACTGAACGCTCTGCCCACACTCTGAGCATTTATAGGGCTTCTCCCCCGTGTGAATTCTGTGATGTGTGTTAAGATGGGAGCTAGTGATGAAGCACTTCCCACACTCTAAGCATTTAAAGGGCTTCTCCCCCATGTGAAGCCTTTGGTGTTGTTTAAGGTTGGAGATGTATCTGAAGTTCTTTCCACATTCTGAGCATGTATAATGCGAGTTCTCCCCTGTGTGAGTACTTGATGCAAGGTAAGGCCTGAGCTGGAACTTACTTGCTTTAAACACTCAAAGCATTTATATGTTTCCACTTCTGTGTGAATTCTGTGATGTTCAGTAAGGTATATCCACTGACTCAAGCTCTTTCCACACTGAGAACATTTCCGCACTTTCTCTCCATTGTGAACAATTGTTTTGTTTCCTTCGAAAGATTCTTCTAGCATTGCCATGTCATGGAAGTCCCACTTGTTCAAAGGATGTGAATTTATCTGCCGCTTCTGTTCACCTTCAGTTTTCCTTTCCTGCTGTTTGCAGTTTTTATTACTTTCTTCCCATCAGCTGAAAGAATGAAAAAAGAGACTTTAATAGTTCAATTAAGTAGAATTTAATTGAATCAAATTAAATAGAAATTTAATAGGGATCAAGGCCAAGTGCTGCACCTAGCAAAAAGAAACCAAATGCCACAGTTACAGGAGGGGGGATACTTGGCTCAACAATACTACAAGCGAGAAGGATCTTGGAATTGTTGTAGATCACACAAGCTGAATATGAGCCGGCAATGTGATGCGGCTGCAAAAAAGGCAAATGCTCTTTTGGGCTGCAGTAATAGAAATATAGCTTCCAAATCACATGAAGTACTAGTTCCCCTCTACTCAGCACTGGCTGAGGGCAGCAGGAGTTTCTGGAGAAACCACCCGCCCTCCCGGCACATGCCCCAGGCATCCACTCTCCACCTGATCTACCTCACAGGGTGGATGCGAGGATAAAATGGAGAGGAGGTGGACCATGTAAGCCCCCTTGCGTTTCGTGCAAGAGGAGAAAAGGTGGGATATACTTTAATCAAAAAATGATGTAACATAAAATAAAATGAGGGAATGGTTCTTCAGGACTGGTATTCAATAGATGTCTTCCCCACATAGTAGACACAAACTAGCCTTTTCCCACTTGACCGAGTCCCTCCAGCTATTCCCTGGCTATTTCTCTGTCAGATCTCCTGGAGAGCACAGGGGAGTTGTGTGCAAACATGGGAAACATCTCGTAGGAGAACACACAGCCCATGGACGAAGGGTCCAGCCAGAGCTAAGCACCCACCTGCTGGTCTCTCCCCTTCCTCACAGCCCCGGACAAAGGGGTCATCTGCTTCTCCCTGGCAGAAGATGACATCAGCTCTGGGAACGGGAAGCCCTTTTGCAGAGGACAGAAAGAGAGGAATTACTTCCAGCACTCCTGGTTATTAAATTTATTTTGGGACTTCAAACCACCCAGGCTGAAGCCTCCCCCCCGCTGCCTCTGTTCTCACCAGACCCATCAAGGTCAAAGGGAGGTTGGGCAGGTCTTGGAACTCCTCCACATGGGAGTGCAAGAGAGCTGGGGAGTCACAGGTTCCTGCTTGGATCAAGAAGCCTCGGTCTAGAACCCCAGGAAACTGAACAGCCAGGAAATCTCCCACAAATGGAGGCACACAGATAAAAACAGTGGCAATGCCTTCTTCCAGGACGCCTCAGCCGAGGGAAAGAGCGAGCCTTACCCAGAGAGGCCAAATTCCTGCAATTCTCCTCCATGACTTCCCTGTGCAGAGCCCTCTGGCCTGGATCCAGCAGAGCCGCCTCCTCCTCCGTGAAATGCACAGCCACCTCCTCAAAGGACACCGGAGCCTGCAAGAGGGAGAGGAAGAGGAAAGGTTTCTCTCAGCAGAGCATGCAAAAGGGGCAGCGAAGGGGAGGCAAAGGGGAGGCCCTCCTGCAGGATCCGGGCTCCAGGAGCGACAGTCAGAGCCCTCTTGGCAGCCACCTGGGAGGGACGATCCTGTCAGGCCCAGAGAAACATGCAGGGGACTGAGCCCCCAGCCCCTGTACCTGTTCCGGCTGCCCAGCAGCTCTTTCCACTCCAGCACCAAGAGGAGGAGGGCAAGAAGGCGCCCCCAGTGTCCTCCCACTGTCTCCGAGAGTCCTCCCATTTCCTAAGAGGAAAACCAAGAAAGAAGGTGGGGAGATACTTGTTAGTTCACACACAATTTGCAGTCATTTCCTTGTGTGAAGCCAGCCCGTCTCCACATTGGTTTAGGGCATAATTCGAAGTTCCACTTTAGATTTAGATGAAGATTTAATCTACAGGCCTATGGCTCACGCTGGCTCAGCTTGTCTGAGTGTGGAAAGCAAAGCAGGGTCAAGCCTGGTTATTACTTGGATGGGACACCCCTCCTTCAGTTTCCTGCACTGAGCAGGGGGTTGGACTCGATAGCCTTGTAGGCTCCTTCCAACTCTATGATCTATGAAGTCTTAATCTACGGAAAGAAATCACCTTTTTTCACATCTTAGAAACGCATTTCACCTTCCCACAGAGCCTCAAGGGGAATGCAAAAGCAGCCCGTGGAAGTCAAGCGGAGGTGTCAGAGGGAGACCATCTTCAAACTTCCCCCTTGATTCTTACCCTGAGAGGAGACACCTCCGTCCCCCGACGGAGCATTCTCTGCTTCTCCAGAATCCGTGGTCACGTGGGCCTCCATCCCCTGGACCTGGAAGAGGAGAGAGGAGACCAGGCGAGGAAGTCTGATTATGGTGTTAGCGTGCAAGGAGCGGGGCGGGAAGAGGCCACGGGCGGCAGCGTTTCCAAGTCCCTCTGCCCTCAGGCTTCCTCCTGCACTGGTTCTGCCTCCCAAGCCCTGCAGCTCCCTCACAGCCGGGTCTTTGGCAAGTGGGCACACTAGGAACTCTGGACTGAGGCCAGTAAATCACCCTCACATTAGAAAAGGACTAGAACAGGGCATCCCAAACCCGCGCCTTTAACCGACCGGGATGAGACGTTGAAGCTGCCAGACGTTCCCTTTCTGCTGGGAGGACTGTACCGCTAGTGAAGAATGATCCCCTCCCTCCCTGGAACTTCCCGGCCCCCTTTAACTGCCCTGGTATCCCTGCAAGGTGGGCCAGATCCACACATTCTGAACCACTATAGAACCATTCAGCGAGTGGGGACGAGACATGCCCCTCTTGGGCTGCTGCTGGGGATTTTTAAGGTGTGGAAGTATTGTTGGGGATTTTTCCAATCTCCCCCCACCCCCACCCCCACCGAGATTCCAGGAGGAAAGCCTCTCCCACCTGGCACTGGTCCTCTGCCTGGCTCAGGAGGAAGCCTTCCACCAGGGCCTTGAGACAGGGAGGTGATCACATCACATCCTGCAAAGATCACAAGCCCTGGCTAAGGAAGAGAGGGGAAGAAGACCCAGACTCCAGGGGAGATGGGGGTGGGAGTTGTTCCCCCTGAGTCTGACTGAGGACCGAAGAGGATCAGGCCCAAACCTTGTCCGGTTCACGAGCGGCTCTCTGGACGGGGCATCTCTAGCGCTGGTCCAGCCCCCCAACTCCCCCTCCCGTTGAGACACTCTGCCCAAAGCAGATTCACCCTCTTGCTCCCCCCCAAAGCCCCCTCCCCCGATTCCTTCTCCTCTTCCAGCCCTGCACTTATCCTGCCCCGAAAACCTGGTGCTGGGACCTCCTGCCTGGCCCTTACTGTAGGACCCTGTAACTATCAGAGTGACAGGACAGAACTCTGACCTGCTGCTGGGAAACAGCCAGTACTGATACCACCAAGTGCTTCGCTCCACTGGACCCTGAAAACCAGCCACCGACCCAGACTTCTCGGAGGAGCTTGGTTTCTCCCTTTGCCCTTTCACTAGTCTATAACAGTCTTTCTTAACCCTGAACTGGGCTTAAAAACCTGCCCTGCAGGGTGGACAGCTTCTCACCGCACACTCCAACGCAGAGGAGATTCGGGGTGGGGGGAGATGTTCCCGCCCTGGATGAAAGCTCTCCCAGTCAGTCAGAGGTGGATCGCTGATGGCTGAGGGCAAAACTTCAGGGACACTCCAGTCTAAATGAAATGCAATAAATCCCAGTTGCAAATACAGTTACTCACATTGTAAAGCATGGTAAATAAAAGCCAGAGTTAAAAGAACTAAAAATCAATAAAACAAAATTTCAAAGAAAACAATCAAACAGGAAGTAAAATCATGAATTTTAAGCAATCTCTGATGACACTCTTTGCACAGATTCTTGGAGCAGCCCGTGCAAAAAGAGACCCTAAAAGTCACCCAAAAGTCAACATCTCGCAACAAGGAACTCCTCTTTTCTGGGATCGTTTTTTGAATGTCGTCCCAGTAAAACAGTATCTCAGAACGAGCATCAACAAGACAAATGGGAAAAGCTAGCAGAAGGGGGGGGGGGGTGTTTCTCAGAGCTTTGCCCTCTTTCCCCTAATAGCTCTGAATGGAACCCGGGACCTTCTGCATGCCAAGGGTGTGGGCTGTGGCCCTTCCTATAGCCGGGAAATGGCAGGTGACAAAGGAAACGGCTCCGCACTCCTTCCACTGCAATCATGGGAAGCCACTTTCCCCAAAGGCCTGCGTGAGGCGGAGAAGGAGAAAAATCCACCTTCCTCCTCTGTGTGTAATGTCACATCCAGCTCAGAAGGCCTCTTGCCCCCCACCCTCCCCTCCTGAGAACTCCCCAAGACAAAGTGCTCTGGGTGGAATAAAGAGAAAGACAGGCCAGGATAGGGCAGGGCAGAAGAGGAAAAGCCGAACTGGGACTGGAAATGGAGCAGGGAGAGAGAATTCCCCCAGGCAAGCAGCAACTCTCAGGGAGGGAGCCCTGTGGAGGGTGTGCCTACTTAAATTGACTTCAGGAGGGGAGGATGCAGAGGGGCTTTTCTTCCTTTTTTCTCATTTAAAAGCCCCAGCACTTCCTGGATCATGTCATCACATAGTCCCATAGGTATGCATCCTAGAATTCTTGAAGAACTCAAATATGAAATTCCTGGTGTTTTTTTTTAAAGACAATTTTAATTTTATTTCTATGTAAATCAAACATATGACAATTAACAAAACAAAATAGACTTCCGATTTTCTTCTACAGCAAATATAGGTAACAATAATTTTTCTTTTTCCCCCGATGTCCCAAATTCACTTATTACTCCATGAACCCACAAACAAATCATTATTTTCTAGTCTCTGCAAAAAGTCAATTAGAGGTTTCCACTCAGAAATAACATGGAGAAATTCCTGATCTTCCAACAAAAATATGTAACATGTCCCTGGGATCAGCCTCTGTAGCAGAGGACTGGAGCAAAGCCAATGTAGCACGGATTTTTAAAAAGGATCCCGGGGGAGATCGGGGAAATGACAGCCCGGTTAGTTTAACAGCAGCAGGGATTTCATTTCATTTATATACCGCCCCACAGTCAAAGCTCTCTGGGCGGTTCACAATAGATTATACATAAAAACAACAATAAAAAACATACAAAATAGTTTAAAAGATTAAAAACCAAATTTTAAAAACACAGTTTAAAGTAACAATCAAAAAACTAATAAAACTGAGCCTACAGGTGACAATCCCCCCCCCCCGTGCTATTCCAAGCTCCTAACTATTAAATGCCTTGGCATAGAGGGAAGTCTTAACCTGGCGCCGAAAAGATAGTAAGGTTGGCGCCAGGCGGGTCTCAGTGGGGAGCTTGTTCCAAAATTGGGGGGCCACCACCGAGAAGGCCCTCCTCCTCGTTGCCACCAACCGAGCCTCTCTTGGAGGTGGCAGTTGGAGGAGGGCCCCAGATGTTGAGCGTAGTGTCCGGGTAGATTGTGGTTGGGAGAGACGGTCCGTCAGGTATTGTGGTCTTAAGCCGTGTAGGGCTTTATAGGTTAAAACCAGCACCTTGAATTTGGCTCGGAAGCATATTGGCAGCCAGTGCAAACGGGCCAGAACCGGTGTAATGTGCTCGGACCTTCCGGTCCCCGCAATAAGCCTGGCTGCCGCATTTTGCACAAGCTGCTGATTCCGAACAATCTTCAAAGGCAGCCCCACATACCGTGCATTGCAGTAGTCTAGTTTAGAGATCACCAGAGCGTAGATTACTGAGACCAGGCTATCCCTGTTGTGTAGGGATTTCATTGTGTAGTCCTGGGGGGTGGGGGTGGATTTGATTGTGTAATCCTGGGGGGGGGAGCAGGGATTTCATTGTACAGTTCCAGAAGGGAGAGCTGGGATTTCAATGTTCTGCAGTCCCGGGAAGGAGCTGGGATTTCACTGTGTAGTTCTGGGAGGGAGCTGGGATTTCACTGTGTAGTCCCGGGAGAACAGGGATTTCATTGTGCAGTCCCGGGGGAAAGAGAACAAGGATTTCATTGTGTAGTCGGAGGGGGGGGGGCAGGGATTTCATTGTGCAGACCCGGGGGAGCTGGTAGTCCTGGGGGAGCTGGGATTTCATTGTGTAGTCCTGGGAGGGAGCTGGGATCTTATTGTGTAGTCCCAGGGGGAAGGGGGAAGCAGGGATTTCACTGTGTAGTCCCGGGGGAACAGGGATTTCATTGTGCAGCCCCGGGGGAAAGAGAACAGGGATTTCATTGTGTAGTCGGGGGGGGGGGGGCACGGATTTCATTGTGTAGTTCCGGGGGAGCTGGGATTTCACTGTGCAGACCCGGGGGAGCTGATAGTCCTGGGGGAGCTGGGATTTCATTGTGTAGTCCTGGGGGAGCTGCAGACAGCTACCTTAAGGAATTTTGAACAAATAGTGCCTATAAGAAAATGACGACCCTGTTAGGTTTTGGTATGGTGTGCAGAAACGGGTGGTGTGCATAAATGTCTCCTGACATGGCACCAAGGTGTCTAGTGAGTCAGAGTCATGGGACAGTTTGAAGACTACAAGTTATATAAGTGTTGCGCAATGGTAGCAAGTATACAGGCCCGTGGCTCACGCTGGCTCAGCTTGTCTAAGCAGGGTCAGGCCTGGTTATTACTTGGATGGGAGACCCCTCCTCGAGTTTCCTGCATTGCGCAGGGGGTTGGACTTAATAACCTTGTAGGCTCCTTCCAACTCTATGATCTAGGAAATCTATTGCGTACACATTGCGCAACTATGCTATTTATAGGCACGGGTTTTGCTATAAAGGAAGGCATACTGTTTACTCCACTTGAGTTCAGACTTGGGATCAGACCAGGCTTGGGATCTGTCCTGATCACATCACCGCACTTGTCATCCTCTACTTCACTGGACAACTTTGCCTCTGGAATGATGTAGGAAGACAGAGTCATCTCTTCTGCGTAAGAGATGCCTGCATTGCTTGCTTTCCCCATGTAATTGGGTCTACAATATTCAACTGATTTTAACTTCTACCAACTACTATCTTTCGGTGCGTGGTACTGTGGGTCACTGCTGGGCAAGCTGAGATCCTCAGTCGACCTCACAGACCCATGCAACGCCGGGTAAAAAAGCTAGTTAAAGATCAAATTAGTCAGCATATAAAAGGACAGGCCCTACTGAGGAAGAATCAGCATGCCTTCCGCTAAGGTAAGTCTTGTCTCAGTAACCATTTAGAGTTCTCTGACAGTTTCCATACACATGTGGACGGGGTGATCCATACATGGTTTACTTGAACATCCCAAAGACTTTTGACAAAAGCTTACAGCAACTGGGATTGTTTAACTTAGGAAAAAGTCGAGTGAGGGGAGACATTATAGAGGTGTACAGAATGATGCCTGGTGTGAAGAAAGTGAACAGAGAGACATTTTTCTCCCCCTCCCATAATACTAGAACCCAGCTGGGTCATCCCATGAAGCTGATTGGTGGGGGATTCAGGACAGATCAAAGGAAGTCCTTCACATACACCACACATTTAAACTATGGGATCCACTTCCACAAGATGTAGTGATGGCCACGCATTGGGAGGGCTTTAAAAGACCCCCGTCTCTAAGCTATGGGAGGAGCACGGAGAGGCCCGGAGGCCGCGCGGGCGGGTCCAGTTTGGGCCAGCGAAACCCTGCTTGAACCGCACAAGCCGCCGCAGCTTAAAGCACGCAACCGCCAAGCCGCCCCACGGCGACCCCACCGCCACAGCACCCCCCGCCCCACGAACGCCTGTCCCTTGCCTGGCGGGCCCCTCAGTCTGGGGGGTGGGTGGCGGAAGACGCTGTTCGCTCCCTCGCTCTTGCAGTCTTCAAAAAATAAAATAAAAATATTTCTTAAAAAGCTGCTCCGGTCTGAAGGAAAACGGGGGGAAACCTCCTGCTGCTGCTGCGGCGGCGGCTTCCTCGCGGGGGGCTCCGGAGCTGGGCCTTCCCGGCCAGACACTCCACAACAGCCATCTGGTGCTGCAGAAAGTCTCGTCTTCTCACGACTTTGATTGGCCCAGTAATGGTCACCTGACCAGGTTGCTATGCAACGTCCGCCCGGGACGTGGAAAGGCTGGGCCCGCCTTCGGCTGCTCTGCCAAGGAAACGCGTTTGTGCGCAGCAGGGCAGGCGCAGGCCCAGATGCCGCCCCCCCCCGCGCCCGCGCCCGCGCCCGCCCCCGCCCCCTCGTGCAGTTACAGTGAATACAGTACTTGGGCTGCGTATCTTGTATACTGGGAAAGTTGCTGCCTTTGATCACAGGCCTTTTGTGCGGGGACTCTAGTTTAATGTGCCGTCAATGTCAACCTCTAAAGACAAATTGATGCTACGTTGCCATGTTAAGCCCTGTCTAGGAAACCATCAGGTTTACTGCAAGTATTTGACTCTCTCTCTGTGCCTTCACCCCTGCTACTGTCTCCTTGTGGTACCGGTGCTGCGTTTAAACTTTAACCAAGGCCCTTTGAGAAGCTTCAGCCCTATTTTGGGAGGCAGGAGCTCCCACGTGTAGTGCTTCCCTTGAGACGATGCTTGCTGGCAGTCTTAACCTATTTTCAAAAGTCTCCTGACACAAAGATGGGTTTGGGCTGGCAGTGTTGATTTGCTGCTAAACACTGGATCACCGCTGCCGTTTTCAAAGACCCCAGAGTCTCGGTAAGATGCATGTTTTCTAGTTTTTGTTTAAAATAAAACAAACTTTTGAAGACTTCAGAGTATGCTCTCATTCTTAGGGAGATTCTTAACTGAATTGGCCTGTAAGACTTTAGGAACAGGTGAGAAAGCTGCATTGAAAGTTTCTTATAATGCTTTTACTCAAGTGCTTGTCCAGATCTAGTGGAAATACCATCAGGTACACAACTCTGTCTCTATCCCTCAAGTTCAAGTTTATTTCTGCATTAGCCGACCAGGCTGTTGCACACATAGATAAAACAGACTACACACATAGTTTAAAAGTGACCATTAAAAAGAACATTCAAAACACACTATTAAAATGGATATATACATATGTATTTACATGCACATATATCCTTAAGCAGCAATATATATGTTAAAATTATATACAAAGTTAAAACGTAAAAGGCTCAAATGCTTTTGTTAAAAAAAAAAATTTTTTTTTTTAAAAATTGTTATTTATTATTTAAAATGGTCATTAAAATTGATTAAATTATGAGGCTCGTAAGCAAATTTAAAAAGGCTTATTTCTCCTTATCAAGGCCAGTTTTACAAACTTTGCAGTTCGATAGGATATATAATAATCCGTTCCAGCTAACAGAAAAACAAGTTTACTTAACGGCGAAGCATCTACTAAAACACCAATGAGAGGAAGAAGATATTGGGCTCTCAAATCTGTATATTGGGGGCATTCTAAAAGGAAGTGATACAAATCCTCTACTTGTCTACAGCCATAGGGGCATTGTCTTTTTGCTTTAGGGAGCCCATCGTACCGTCCCAAGACTTCCATAAGCTGGATAACATTCAACCTGCATTTAGTTAGAAGGCCTTTAAGGTCATACGGGCACTCAGAAATCAAGTAAGCAGGCAGCTTTCTTGGCAAGACAGGGAAGTATTTATAGAATGTATTGGAGCGGCAGTTTCTCATCAACAAGATGCTGTCTTGGAAATCCACTTCAACTAATCGCCTTGCAACCACCCGCCGAGCTCCATTATAGCCCCCAACTATCAAATGGCCCGCCGAAAGGCCCAGTTCCGATACAAGGTTGCCAATTGCACAGACCCAGGCAGCCTGGTCCATTTCCTCATATGCCATTAAGACTAGAGGAGGGGCCAACTGGAAAATGATCTTGAGCCAATAATAGATAGCTGCTTTCAGGGCTAAAGTTCTAACTAAACAGCATGCTGACTCTATTTGCACTATCGCCTTGGGAGTTGATCTAGGAACCCCCAAGACTCTTGTTAAAAATTTGTGCTGTACCGAGTCTAGCACTGTGGTGTCAGAAAAAGCCCATAAGGCTGCCCCATACAGTATCTGTGGCAATAGTTTAGCTTTGTACAGTTCAAGGAGGGGCAACACGGGCCTCCCCCCCAAACTGGCTGCATAGCAAATAATGGCATTAGAAGTTGCCCCTGCTGTTGATGCAACAGTTTTCAGGTGGGGAATCCAGGACGCAGTATTCTTGAAAGTCACCCCTAAATATTTATAAGCCGTGACCTGTTCTAACTGGTGATTGTCCAACTGCCATGAGGACCTCTGTCTTCCCTTGCCAAATACCACGATTTTGTTTTGGAATAATTCACAGCCAAGAGTTCTTTCCGGCAGTACTCCCCTAGGGCTCTCAGGAGCCTACGTAGCCCTACCTGAGCATATGAGAACAGTATAGCATCGTCAGCATATAGTAGGATGGAAATAAATTTACCTCCTACACTGGGGGGGAAGAATTCAAGGCCTGACAGAAAGGGGACTATGTCGTTTAAATATAAATTAAATAAAAGGGGAGCCAACAAGCACCCTTGCCGTACACCTTTGTTTGCTGGGATAGGTTCTGAGAGGCCACCCCTCGACGAAACTCTGACACAAAGTCGTGAGTTCTCATAGAGCCCCTGGATTCTTCTCAAGAGTCTACGATCTATGTTTAGGAGAGTCAGCTTATGCCATAAACGAGGCCGGGAAATAGAGTCAAAAGCAGCTCTCAAATCAATGAAAGCAGCAAAGAGGGAGTGATGAGGAGGACGTGTGTACTTTTCCCTTAGATGATTTAGTACAAAGCAATGGTCAATTGTTGATCTGCCCTGTCGGAATCCCGCTTGCTCTTCTGCCAGGATGTTATTAGAAGATACCCAAAAGTCTAACTTGTCCAGAAGGTGCCTCGCGTAGAGTTTACTGATCACATCGAGGAGGCTTATTGGGCGGTAGTTCTTTGGGTCAGATCTGGAGCCTTTCTTGTGGATAGGGACCACTATTGCCAATGACCAGTTGTCTGGGTAATATCCAGTTTTATCAATAAATGTGAACAACGCGGCCAAAGCTGGTGTCCACCAGTCTGCGCGATCCAACAAAAGCTCAGGTGGGATCCAATTAAACCCGGGGGCCTTTCCCCTTTTAAGTTTCTTGAGTAATGCAACGATTTCATCACAAGTAACTGGAGGCCACTCAGGTAGGTCCAAGTCAGCCTCTGGTGCAGGCAAAGCCCCAGCAGCTTCATCATAAAAAAGGGAGCGAAAATACTTCTCCCATTCATGTGTTGAAATTGCATTATCATTAGAGGGGGATCCAATATACCTTTTGGCAGCTATAGCATGCCAGAATTTGGTCTTGTCTTTACATCCAAGAGCGTGTTCTAACTCAACCCATTGTGTTTGAAAATATGCAATCTTTTTTCTTGGATCAGCTTTTTATATGAATTCCGTAGCTCTATAAATTGGCATGGGAGAGGAACATTGAAGTTCTTAAGAGTTTGGTGCTGCTGTTGTAACTCTCTTTTAAGCTGCCTACATTCAGAGTCAAACCAAGGGTTGGAATTCCTTTGTCCAGAAATCCGTTGTCGAGCTACTTGGGATAAACAGGGTTGGAGCATTGCAATTATCTGAGTATAACTATCGAGGACCTCGCTGGTGTTATTGAGATTTAGTAGATTATTCTTTAATCTGGAGAGTTGTTCTGAATACAGCAAGGAATCTAGAGCTTCCAAGTTCACCTTAGCCCATTTGATTCTGTGTTTAGAGTAATCTGGGTCCACGGGAACTTGGGTAGATTTGATCTCATAAGGGCAAGCTACCAATAGGACAATTGGCTGGTGGTCACTGGTCAGATAGGAGTCCACTCTAAAGAGCAAAATTGCTTCCAGCAATGCAGGTGTGACTGCCAAGTAGTCCACCACGCTAGCTCCTAGGTGGTTGATAAAGGTGTATTCTCCCAGTACATCCTCCGAGATAGAACCATTTAAGAGGACCAGGCCAGCCTGGGAAATTGTATTAATAAAACACTTTCCTTGGATATTAATCTTATGGTCCTTAGATTGTCTGTCCCACATAGTTGAAAGAGCTTGTGGGGGAAAGTTAAATACATGGCCCAGAACATCCCAGTTTGTTCCTATTCGTGCATTGAAGTCCCCCATCAAGATGAAATGAGCCTTAGGGTGTTGAGCCTCCAGTGTAAACAAATAATCATCTAGGTGCTCCCATATATTGACAGAATAATGTTTAGAATTCTGAGGTGGGATGTATGTGTTTACCAGCACATAGGAGATTGTAGCAAACTCAATAGAGACAGCCATTGCCCATGGGCCCGGACTGCCTATTAAGTGAGAATTTATTCTCCTTGCGTTGGTTATGGCACACATCAAACCACCCCAAGGGCGCCCCTTGTAACTAGAGGGTGTTGCTGGTATGGAATAGGTCACAAAGTCATTAAGGTAAATCTCTCTAACAGACCATGTTTCCTGGAGTGAGATGATATCAAACTGATTAAGATACTTCTGGAAGGAAATATCAAGTTTCTTATTATGCCAACCAGAAATGTTCCAAGATAAACACTGGAGAGGCTCCCTACAGATAGGATTTTGTCACTTGGCAAGTTGTGAAGGGATCCCTTCCATCGACGGGTTCAAGCCATCAGCATGTCTTAAATGTAGGCCTGAGCTTTTACAATATGTATCAGAGTTGTCTAGGATGCTTGGGATAGTATGACAATCAATTTCAGCTAGCACTATTTTCTTTTCTTTAAAAGCCTGATGTTTTCCGGAGGGTCCTCCGTTATTAGTAAATTCTGATTCCTCATCAGGGATTCTTTTTGCTCTGATTTCCATACTTGATTGTAATTTGTTTCTATACACGACCCAGGTGCACTATGCTCGTCCTCCAACAAATCAATCACATCAATAGTTGGGCTCAGTCTGCTGACGTTTGTGATCACTGGGCCATCCTTCATTACCAGATGTCCTATAGGATTCTCAGCCTTCACAGGGGAGCCCATCTCATCTTCCCCCAGGAATCTCATGTCATGCCATGAGGTGTATGGTTTATTTGCCACAGAATTAGCCCTGGTTGGCAAGGAGATAAAATCCATGTTGGGGTTTCTCCGATCGAGCTTACTTCCAATAAGATTTATTTCTGCGGTCACTTGATGACTTGAGGTAGACGTCTGCACTATCTCTTTCTGATTAATATCTTGAGATATTATAGTGATATCATCAGTAGTCTGCCATGCCACCTCCTCAGTTGTATGGCTTCGACCTTTCCTTACTTGGATATCCATCAAATGGGATTTCAAGTGGTCCAATTTGTCAAGATTTCATTTGGGCTAACAAGGGGAGGTTGCTAAAGGTGTTTATTAGTGTCTTTTCCTCCTCATAGAAGGAGTCCCTTCCCTTGCCCAAAATTTGTGTGTGGTCTTGATCCCAGGCGCAGTTGGGCCCATTGTGCTCTTGCATGCCTGCAACCTTAATGTGGGGAGGGACAACTTTAGCTGAGTCAAAATTAATTAGATTGGTAGAGATGTTATTCTCTGTTGCCAGGCTGTTTTTCCCATTAAGGGTATGGGAGATGACTAAAGGTTGAGGGGGTGCTGAATTTTCAAAAAGCCGTGCCACTAGTATATTCTTTTCAACAAATACATCTCTGTGTGAGTATAATAAACTAGCTTTCCCCCACTCTCTAAAAGTGACCACCACACGGGCGTTTACATAGTTATAATAAAGATACTCCACATAGACTATATCCATTGTAGTGAACAAGCCTGGGAGGGCTGTCTCCAAGGTCTTCAAAAGATTATGTTTGCGAACCATTTGTGTCAGCATTCCCTTTGGTTTAGGATAATTTATTAGAACCAGCTTTTCTCGA
This sequence comes from Shinisaurus crocodilurus, assembly GCA_021292165.1. Classification (NCBI taxonomy): domain Eukaryota; kingdom Metazoa; phylum Chordata; class Lepidosauria; order Squamata; family Shinisauridae; genus Shinisaurus; species Shinisaurus crocodilurus. The sequence goes on from JAHFWL010000109.1 coordinate 16,163, forward strand.
TTCAGAACTAGGCTCCAATTTTTCCCATTAACACCTTTCTGCTGGCATACTTCAGTGGCCAAAAGGGCACAGGGATCCTTTAAGACAAGTTCCTGTGCCTGGGCTAGAGGGATTGGAGAGGTTTGTAGTATTGGAACAGCTTCCTTGTCAGGATGGATTTTTGTGTTAGCAGCGTTTTCCCCTTTGGTCATAGGTATATTTTTTTGATGTAGCTTTACATTCTGTTTAGGGCTTTTATCTAGGAGGCTAAACAATTTCTTGAAGTCCATTTTCTTAGAGTGAATGGCCCTCGAATTTTTAGTATTTTTGATGTTTTTGGGCTTCATTTGGGGATTAATCCCCTTCTTCTTGCCTAATTTGCCAACTATTGGGTAAGCTGTCTGGGCCCTGGCATTGTTCGGCTTTCTCTCCACCTGGACCTTATCCACATGCTCTGCATGCTCTGTTCCAGCTTTTTTTTGCATTTGCACGAGTAACGTTAGAAGTTTGTTGCATTCGGACAAGAAAGTTTTAATGTGTTCAATATCTTGTGTTATCATAAAGAGCCATCCCTCTATCGATGGGCCTTCCCCTGTTGTTTTGACAACACAACTATGATGTTCTTTCTCATTTACAAGCTCTTCTCTGTCAGCTAATTCCGTGATTTGCTTTAGTATCAATTGGTTTAATTGACTATCCTTTTCAAATTGCTCAGGTGGCCGCTGCTGTAGTCTTAAATTCTCAGCTAAGGCCAATTCTATAGCAAGGTTTAAAGAGGATGGATCCTCATCTAATTTGTAATTCTTATGCTTAAGGTCTAGAGACCAATCTAGTATGGAAGTAGGGGGGCTCAAAGACTGGGGTAGATCTTCGGATGCCCCTTTCTTTTCTTTTGTCCTGGGCTCAAACATTCCCTCTACCTCTGCTGGTGTAAGAAATTGTGTAATTTTTAGTTGTCTTTTTCTCTCCTTCTTTTCAATTTGGGATATGTTCACGGGGGATGGCCTAATTCCCAGTGTTTTATATCCCTTTCTAGTAAGCACCATATCAGTCAAGCTATCCCAATTAGGGAGGTTTCAGAGAGAGGGAGAGGAACACACGCTGTCAGTTAGCCAAGTCAAGCCCCCAGTCCATTTAAAACAAGTTATAATGAAGCAGTGTGGTAATTATTATTTGCCTTTAACACTGGAAGCCTATGGGGCTTGATTGAGGTGCTCTCTCCCCCCTTTTGTAAAAGTCCTATCAAGTATCAGGTAAGCAGTAAGATATTAACCTGCCTCCGTCAGCTGCGGTCAGTAGCTTCAGCAGTGAAGTTAGAACAATTATAAAACCTTGATAAAAGCCCGAGCTCGCTAAAATCAAACTAAAACAAACTGGAGCAACCTGCCTCCATTAGCTGAAGTTAAAACAGTTATAAAAACCTTGATAAAACCCAGTCTGGCTGGAAACAAACTAAAACAAACTCAGAGCTCCAAGACTGGGTTGTTGTTGCCCCTTTGTCCTCTCCCCATTCACGTATAGGGGTCTATCCCTCAATTCTGTATGATAAGAGAAAGCTAAGCCCTGTTCTCCCAGAGAGAAAGATCCAGAGATGTAGTGTCAACAGATTGTAGACAGGATGCATTCTCTGGCTTAGATTTACATAACCATGATAGACCAGCATTGCGTACAATGCGTACAGCATTGCAAGGGGCTCAGCGACTGCAGGACCATTTAAATTAGTAGCCTTCATGTATAACGCAGCACAGTAATACTTCAGCACCTTTATGAACAGATGGGCCTCTCAGGCACTGCAAGGTGGCAAACCTGAAAGGAACCCCCCGTTTTCTTGTGCAATAAAAGGGGCATAGAAGAAAAAGGGGGAAAAACCCGTGTTCCTGGACACACCTGTCTCCACTAAAACATCCCTTTATCCCAGAGGCCCTGCAGATGCAACTCCCATCAGCCCTAGCCAACATAACCAATGGTGGGGGATGATGGGAGTAGCAGTCCAACCACATCTGGAGGGTCACACATTCCCCATCCCTGTTTAATCCTCAGGGACTTTGTTCTCTCCTCTAGACTTCCTCACTGTCCCAGCCAACTTGCAATTACGCATGGAGCGCAAGACTGGGGTTGAAATAGAGACTCCCATTTTTGCTAAAGGTTTTCAAAAGCAGCAATTAAAGAGTTATCTAGGAAAAACAACAGATTTTTAAAAACAGTTTTAGCAGGAGACCATGAGAGCAATTGAGAGCAATTAAGATTTAGGAGGGGGGGCGTGCCTCAGTGATAGAGCACTTGCTTTGGTACACAGTAAAGCTACAAAACAATAAAAACCTGATTCTTTAAGATCTCTCAGACACACACCTGTTACCTGAGGGTGTTCTCTTCAAGGGTTAGATCCAGCACAGCCTGGCCGCCCAGGGGGAACTATTTTATCTACCCGCAGGTCCGAGATAAATAGCCCTCCACAAGACTTGCCTTTCTAGATCCCTCAAACCAGCCAATTTCTACTAGGAGCTGCCTAGGGTCGATTCTTGAGGGGGGGGCCCTAAAGGCTTGGGCCCCTCGCTGGCGCGCTGCCATGGCTCCAACCAGGCACGCTACCAAAAGGACTAAGACCATGAACAAAGGCTACACGTGGGGAAATAGCTCTTCCCCCTCCCCTTTTCTGTAGCCTTCTTGCTTCAGCCAATCAATTTGAACTTCACCTGGCCAGGCAGGGGGGAAGAAACTCATGAGTCATGGCTTGAACTATATTTACATATGAATGCTTTCAGCCTGGCACCTCCAGACCTCCAGGCGCCAGGCCCCATCCCATGTTCCATGCACCTTTCACTTCCTCCCAGCCCCCACTTGGTTTACACATGAGGAGGCGTGTGTGTGTTTGTGTTTGTGTTTGTGTTTGTGTTTGTGTGTTCATGTGTTCCTACATGCATGCAGGAACCCACAAAAGCTCCACACGCTCCCTTTTAAAAAAAAAAATGAACCTGAGAGGTTAACCCTCTCATTTAATTTTAAACTAACTAAAAAAAGAAAGAAAAAGCTTTTGCTTCTAGGCGGAAGTACCAGACAGGGCTGTCCCCTTTCACCAATCTTATTTGTGTTAGTTATGGAGGTTTTGGCAAATGTAGTTAGAGAGGATAGTAATTTAAAAGGGATAGGGATAAAGGATAAGATAAAAATTAATCTTTTTGCAGATGATACTTTGTTAACAATTGAAAACCCCATGGAAATGATGGATAGGTTAGAGAATCATTTAAAGGAGTTTAGGGAAGTTACGGGGTTGCAAGTAAACTGGGATAAATCTGAGATTATGTTGTTTAATTATAGTAAAATAGAGGAGTTAGAAGAGATTAAAAAGAGATCAAATATTAAGGTAAAAAGTATGATTAAATATTTAGGTATAGATATTTTAAAAGAGTTAGAAAAAATAGTAGAACAAAATTTTAGAAAGTTAAAGAATGAGGTAAAAAAAAAAGATAGAGGAATATCAGAAAATTGGACTTTCATGGTTTGGTAGAATAGCTTTGATAAAAATGAAGATATTACCAAAGATAATTTTTTTATTTAGAATGATACCAAGTAGTTTACCAGAGAAGGAAATTAGGGAATGGCAAGCAATAATTAATATTTTTTGTAATGGGGGGGAAAAGGCGAGGATTACTAAGAGTAAATGGTATAAATCCCAAAAAGAAGGGGGGCTTGGCCTTCCTAATATCAAGTGGTATTATATAGCTAATCAGTTAAGGTTAATATGGATATTTTAGTTAGGAAGAATATTTTGTGGTTAGAAATAGAAACGCAGGAAATAGAAATGGGGATGGAAAAAAATTTATTTTCAAAAAAAAGTATTACTAGTGTAAAAAGAATAGAAAATCCCTTCCTGAAAAATATGGTAGGGATTTGGAATAGTAACAGACAGATCTTTATACCAGGGATATCACTGTTAACTCCAGTTGTAGCAATGGAGGACTTTCCAGAAAATGCACAGCATTGGGAGGCAATATTTAGGGAAAATAAGGTTATCAAATTAATGGATTGGATGGGGAAAATTGAGACTAGACAACAAATATTGGAAATGATTGGGCCAGATAGAATTTCGTGGTTAAATTTAATGCAATTAGATCAGTGGACTAAGAAATGGAAAAAGAAAAACGAGTATGAGAGGGAGTTTACTGGATTTGAAAAGAAAGTGTTGTCTAGAGAACTTATAGAAGGGAATGTTTCTTCTAGAGGGTTAACTAAGGAGATATATAAAATGATGCAGAGGATTGAAGCGAAAAAAGACAACCTTAAGATGATGTGGGAAATGGAATTTGAGGAGGAGATATCGAATGCGGGGTGGAGAAATATTTGGGGCAGACGTATATTAAGAAATATGTCAGTAAGGATAAAAGAGAATTTTTTAAAAACTGTTTGGAGATGGTATTTGACTCCAGTAAGATTAAATAAAATAGATAGTAATTGTGCTCCATTGTGTTGGAGAGGATGCCAGGAACTTGGTACTTATGCTCATATGTGGTGGAGCTGTAAAAGCGTATTGGATTTTTGGAATAAAATTTTTGGAGAAATTTCAGTAATTATTGGTATTAATGTGGAGGTCTGTCCAAAATTAGCATTGTTATCAATAACGGAGAAACTTTTGTGCTCACAAGAGAAAAAGGAACTAATTGTAAGTTTATTAGCGGCAGGGAGATTATTGATTGCAAGGAATTGGAAAGTTCAACATCAGTATTTAATAATAGACTGGTATAAAGAGGTTTGGGATATTGCTTTAAATGATAAACTAACATGTAGTATTAAATGTAAAAGGGGACAATTAAAGAAAAATAATTTTAAGGAAATATGGGGGTCATTTTTAGATTATGTTTTAGTAAAGGGGAAAGGGAGTAAGCCATGTCATGATATGATGTATTTTTGGAATATAGATTAATAATGGATTATGTGGATAGAATTGGTTTTGCCCCGGGGTGACGGGTGCACTTGTAGAGTATGATTTGTAGGTTTATGTTTTTTTTTGTGTATGTGTGTTCTTTTAAAAATATAAATAAAAATTTAAAAAGAAAAAGAAAAAGCTTTTGCTAGCCTTCTACCACTAGTGCACCTTTCTTCACTTTTACACACACGCAAAAACAGAACAACACAAAAAGCATCAAAACATCAAACACATTAACTATAGTCTTAACACAGCTTTAACATCTTAATTCTTAAAATATTTAAACATCAAAACAGCAAAACAACAAGCAATAACTATCAATCAGAAGTTTACAGGTTTGCATACCCAAGAAACATCAATTACAATTCAAATGAGAACCCTCAACCCTTCTGTTGCCTGTCTGGCGCTCTTGTCTAAAAACAAAACAAAACAAAAACTTTTTTAGGGTTGCTGTTTCTCACACATCCTGTAGGGGGCAGATTATGGACCGAAATGTGACTCTTCAATTCGCCTTTGTTTGCTTTTACAGGCTTGCTTCTGCCACCCTGTACCTAACAACGTGAATACCATCACACACACCCTCCAAAGACCCATGGGATGGCTTCCCACCACCCAACGACATGAATATACCACTCCCTTTTCCCAAAGGTTTGCATTTGGCACTTTCTACACAATGACTTGAATGGGATGGCTTCCTACCACCCCCCTCCAAAGACCTGCCGGGATGGCTTCCCACCACCCAACGACATGAATGCCTACTCCCTTTTCCCAAGGTTTGCATTTGGAACACACAGCTTGGCAATCTTCCAGCCTCTTGGGCTTGGCTCTTCTTGCCCACCACCCAAACTTGCACGGGATGACTTTCTCTTTCAGACTTAAATGCTTAGCCATGGAGGCTCCACCCAAGCTTTTAGAACACACAGCTTGGCAATCTGTCTTTTAGCCTGCGTTGTTCCCTCGCCTCTGATTTTTTCTCTGGCATTTACAGGTTTCTGGCTTTACGTTAGCATTACATTCAAAAATTTTTATCATCTTCATTTTCAAATTGACCTTTGCACATGACACAAGACAACACAATGACAACATGAATCACTTGTCTCCCCTCAACAACTCAACAGTTTTCATTTGCTTTAATCACAATTAACCACCAATCTTTTGTCTTCTTTTCTTCTCGGGAGATACCTGTCTCCCCTCCCCCTCCGAGGAACAAGTCAGAGTCCGCTGTTTTCCAAGTGGCAGCAGAAAATGCTTGGGGGAAATCCTTTTTTCCGTCTCTGCTTCTTTCAGCTCTCCACTTCGGCAGCACAGGGACAAAGTCTCTTTTAAGCAGGGGAGCAATCCTCTTTTCAAAGCTCGAAACCATGCCTCCCCCCTTTGCTTGCTGCTGCCCAGCCTGGGCATTCACCATGCCCCCCCCCCAAGAGCAAATGGACAGTCTTAAGTTCAAAATCTGAGTCTTTCTCCCGTGGGAGAGATGTAGGGCAGGACTGTGCCCTCCCCCCCTCAAAGTCTTGCCAATTTCTCTGGGGCACACTGCACAACAAAAATCATTCATCAAACGCTGTCCCAAAACTCAACGTTTTGCTCACCAGCCTCTTAAGAGAGGTTTCCTGGTCTTCTCTCCTTTCTTCTGCTCCCCTTGGAACACACGCGTGCACGCACACACACTTTTTTCATCTTCTCTTCCCGGGCTCTTCCAGCCCCCAAACTTTGGGATCACACATAGAATTGATTAACACTGAACTTGAGACACAACGCGTTTAGAAGGAAAGAAGAGCTGTCTATTTGAGAAGAATTACAGAGCAGGTACAGTGTCTTAGTGCTTGGTCTTACAATGTTTTACACAATAATTCAGGCAGCAAAATATACCTACTGCATCTCCAATCTTACTCTAATTCTAGAGAAGAAAAGACCCCTGTGCCTTTTGGTGGCCTATGGATAGCCGGGGGGGGGGAGCCCCCCCCCCAACGCTGGCATGGAAAGGAAAGAAGGAGGAAAGACTCCATAGCTCCCTGACTTGTTGTTGGTCTGGAGCTAGAAGGGGTCCTGTGTGGCAGAAGGAAGCAAGAGATGCGCACATTTCTGCTTGCTGACTTCTATGGGCTAAGTCTGAATTCTTACACCTTTTCTGCTGCACCTCTTGCTACATGGGAGGGGCAAGGGTTCTTTGGTGTGCTTGTGGCTGTCTTTGTGTGAGGCTGGGGGCCTTCATGGGTGTCTTAGGAAAACCTTTTCTGGGTCCTCTTACCTTGATAGGTTTAAGAATTGGATTGAATCTTTCTATTAGGGAAGGCCATTTTTTCCCCAGGGATATTTTAGGTTTCTTTTCAGGGGATGTTTGCTGGTGCCTTTGGGTTATCTGAGTATTGCAAGACTCTGGGCCATGGCCTATTCATCAGGGTCTGAGTCACTCTCCATTCAAACCTTCATCTGCATCTCCTTTTTCACCTGGCCAGTCCAGTGAAGGGCTTAGCAAATCATTTCTATGAACCCAAGCTTACTCCAACCGCTCTTGGAGTCTGCTGCGACCTTTCTTGTGAGCCATAGTTATAACCAGATGATTATAACTATGTATCCTCATAACACCTATACTCCTACGATATGAAAATAACATGGAAAAATGCATCCACCTAGCTGTTCCTACACACTAAGAAGCAAGAATGAGATGTTGATTTCATCCTCCAGTGCTCCTTAAGAGTTAAGGAATGTCTCTGGCTATCCAATCTACCTTATCTATACTACATTGCAAACTTCTTTCCTTCTGGCTTCCTCTATGGAACCACACGTGGGTATGTCAGAGAAGGCAGGGAGCTGACACAGGTTTTGGCCGTGCTGGTCCAGCCGTGGAAGGACAGCACCAGAGGCTTCACAGGATCATGGCCGTGCATGAACTCCTCCAGCCCTTTCATCACGAGTTGTCTCGCTAAGTGCTGGCCAACCAAATTGATGGCCAAGTCGCATTCTAGACCTGGGATGAATCAGAATCAAGCTATGAAGGGCTTCTTTTGCCCCGTTTTTAAAAGCAAGAAGAACACTTACACATATTTGACATTTTCTCCACAGATTTTGGGGCCAAGGGGCCTTTCTTTGCTTTAGCATAAATCTAGTCCAACACTTTTCAACTTTCCCTCTCCCCATGTCTCAAAGGGGGCCAATTACTCCAGCTCCCTTGTCAATCAATGTCCATTTCCCCTCCCATCTTCAAAACTCCTGTCACCCCACTCGTTCCAAGAACCTCTTTCCGTATCAGGAGAAGCACTCCTTTGGTTGTTCCCCCCCCCCAATCTGCAGGGATGGGAAACGTGTGCCTCCCCAGATGTTATAGGACTGCAACTCCCATCATTCCTCACCACTGGCTAAACTGGCTGATGGGAATTGCCATCTGGAGGGCCACATGATCTCCGCCTCTGCTGTACTGGGGCCATTCAGCACCACAGTCCATCAGAAAACACTCTTCCAGCAAGCATTACATGAGCGCAAGTTCCCCAGTGCTGACCACTGTGCGTGGGGGGGGGGGGTTAGAGTGTCGGTCTGGGAGGCGGGGCTAGGCTGACAGAGGCGACCAGGGGAGGGGCCCGGAGGCGTGGTTTGGGTAGGTTGGGGGGGGACATTCTCAGTTTTAAAAGGGGGGTGAGTGGGAGAAAATGGCGGAGGGGGGTTCCTTGTCAGAACTGTTCACTGGGATCTCAAGACAACGATGAGCCGGCTCCGGGGTCTCTCAGGAGGAGACGGCTTCATGGAGTCGCTGTTCGGCATGCCAGCGTGTCCTCGGACAGAGACTCGGGACGGACGAGCGCCGTCCTGCTTTTAAAACGGAAGAGCCCTGCCAGGAAAGGGACTGCGCCAGGAACCCCGCTCCCTTGCACTGCCCTTCCAAACTGCCCCCATATTCCCAGTGTGGGGGAGTTGTGGGTTGGAAGAGGGGACCCCCCTGTAAGGTCTGCCAGTGGGGGGCATGGGCAGGCATTGCTTAAGCCCCTCCCCACTGAAAGGCCCCCTCCTCGGAGTTGGATGGGACGGGATCAGAGCCAGCCCAGCACATCTTCTTGCCCCAGGTGGTGTCTTGTGTAGATTTCATGGATTTCATAGATCACAGATTTGGAAGGAGCCTACGGCCATTGAGTCCAACCCCATGCTCAATGCAGGAAACTCGAGGAGGGGTCTCCCATCCAAGTAATAACCAGGCCTGACCCTGCTTAGACAAGCTGAGCCAGCGTGAGCCACAGGCCTGTATATGAGAGTAGTGTATGACGAGCCTGCAGTGTAGACCAGCGTTGTTCTACCCCTCTTGCAGGATGGAGGGGTCTGTGGCTGGGAGAGGGTCTTAGGGCAGCCCTGCAGTGTTGTCCACCACTATGACTGGGGCTGGTCGGGATTATCAGCCCAGACAAAGCAGCCCTCAGGCTGCAGCAAAGGTCAACCTGCATAAATGCCCCCCAACCAGTCCCCTCCCAAGGCCAAATCCAGCACTGGACTGCAGGCAGAAGCCTCGCGCTCCACTGATTTTGAAATGCTCAGAAGGAGAAGGCAGATGCTGATGCTGCCCCCGTGGGTGAATCCAGCAGGATCAGTGCGCCATGGCCCCCCCCCTCCACCCAAATGCAATTTCCCAAAGCAGCGTTCCTCCTATTCTGGGTTTCCCAAGCACGAGGCACCAGTTGAATCAATGCGATACACTTGGGAGTAAGGGCACTGGAGAGCATGTGATTTACTCCCGAGCAGACATGCCGTTTGGCTAATTTACAGCTCCCTGTTCTTTTAGCAAGGAGGTGAACGCGGCTGGTAAAACAAGGAGGGCAGGCCTCCCGCTCCTGTCCCCTCTCAAACCCCAGGGCAGTTATCCCAGGGGTAGTGCCTGTCACATGCAGGGGAACCGCTCACCGCTTGTTCAACCTAAACCCACAGTATAGATGTGCCCATGAAACCCGGGATGGTTCAGTTTGAGCTGCTTTCAAAGTCTCACCCACAGACCTACTGAGCGGCTCTCTGTGAATGCAAAGATTTCTTTTCTGGTGTTATGGAAAGGTAAGAGCATGAGAAAAGCCAGGCTGGATCAGACCAAGGGTCCATCAAGTCCACCATTCTGTCCACACAGTGGCCAAGAAGCTGCCCATGGGATCCCGCAAGCAGAATATATGTGCAACAGCACCTTCCCACCCGTGTTTCCCAGCAACTGGAGTACATAGGCACACTGGTTCTGATACTGGAGGTAGCATATTGCCATTCAGGATCAAATCCCTTTTTAAAGCCATCCAAACTGGTGGCCATCACTAAATCTTGTGGAAGTGAGTTCCATAGTTGAACGAAGCTGGGAGCTCTGACTGAAGCACTGCCCACACTGGGAGCATTCATAGGGCTTTCCTCCCAGTGTGCATTCTGTGATGTGAGTTAAGGTTAGAGCTCGAGATGAAGCTCTGCCCACACTCTGATGAGCTTTTATAGGGCTTCTACCCTGTGTGAAGTCTTTGGTGTTGTGCTCCTGCTCAGCTCCTCTGCCTGCCTTGTTATTTTGGGTTTGTCTGCCTGGTCTGTTCTTGCCAAAATCAGTTGCAGAGTTTTGAAATAAAAAGGCACACTTGTGCCTAGAATTTATTTAAACCACACATCTGAAGTAGCCTTATTTTGTTGGGAAAACCCCCCATTGATTTTAATAGGGACTCCTGGAGTCAGCTTTGGGAGTGACTCGTGAGTCACCATTTTGGACTTCGGACTCGAGACTCGGGTCCAAAGACTCGTGACTCGACTCGTGACTCGAGACCAAGGACTCTTCAACATCCCTGGTATAGCATTCCTAGAAAGTCTATTAGTTCCGCTCCATTTAACTCTTAGTAAATAAAAGCCTTATATGGTCATACAAAGGCTTTGGAGTTTCCTTTTGCAGGCCGGAGTGTGTGGGGAAGAGCGGTGAGTGAGTGTGAGTGAGTGAGACACACACACACACACACACACATGCAGAGAGAGAGAGAGAGAGCGCAAGAAGTGCTGGAGGGCTGTTTGGGAGTCAGTGAAGCTGACTGGAGAGGGCTGAGAGATCGTTAGGAGATTAGCTAGTGAGTGCAGGGATTAATATTTTGGGAACAGTTGGTGAGGAAGCAGGACCGGTGCAGGGCAGTTTGGCGCCCTAGGCGAAATGATATTTAGCGCCCCCCCTTCGTGCCGTGGGGGGGCTCCTGAGCAAAGCAGCCCTGCTCTGCAAAAAAAACCCCGCGCCGCCACCACCACCACCACCACCACCAACAACAACCACCTACCTTCCCCCTGCCCTGGCTGCTGCCGCCTCTTCCTCCGAGGAGGAAGTGACGCGAAGGGCCCCCCGCACCCTGTTTTTTGCCGGGGAAACCAGGGCAACAGGGCTGTTTAAGCCCTCTTGCCCTGGTTCCTCCCGCCAAAACAACGCGGGCGGGGCTCCGGAAGCGACGCGGAGAAGGTAGGTGGCGGGGGGTGGTTGGGGGGGTGGCGGGCGGACGGGGGAGGCGCGGCGGCGGCAGCGGGCGGGGGGGAGGTGCGGCGATGGCGGGAGGGCGGGTGGAGGTGCGGCGGCGGGAGGGCAGAGAGGCGCAGCGGCGGCGGCAGGCGGGGGGAGGCCTGGCGGGGGTGGCGCGGCGGCGGCGAAGAGGAGCGCAGCGTTTCTGCTCCCTGTTCAGCCACGCGCCCTAGGCAACCGCCTAGTTTACCTAGCGGTAGCGCCGGCCCTGTGAGGAAGGGTTGGTACTAGGATAAGATAGTACATTACTTACGGTTGACTGAAACTTACAGATGAAACTGATATCCAGAACTTGTGTTTTAAAATAAACTTTTCTTTGTTATTTAAAACATCCTGTGTGGGAAGCTGTGCTTATTTTACTGGTGAAAGAGGTATCAGGGAGGGGTTAGACATCCCAAAGTCCGTGTGAGAGTTGTAAGGGTTAGAGGAAAAGAAACCCCCAACCTTATGTAAGCACACCCAGAGATCATAGATAGAATCATTGAACAGTAGAGTTGGAAGGGCCTACAAGGCCATCGAGTCCAACCCCTGCTCCATGCAGGAGAACAGATGTGGGCAGCCCAGGCAGTCACCCCTCCAAGCACTGACCCGGCTCATAGCTGCTTAGCTTCAGCATGGGGCACAGAGGAGATCTGGGGCCTTGAGGGGACTCTGGAGGCAGCAGGGGGAGGGGTGCCCCATTTAGCCCAGTCCTGGCCCCAGAGGGGGTGCTGGTGGGTGGCTCTGCAGCAGCCCAGACAAGCACAGCCAATGGGGAAAGGCCCTGGTGCTGACCACTCAGTTGCTAGGTGAAGAAGTCCCAGAGATGTGCCCACAGAGGAGATAGAATGCCAAAGTCTAATCTCTGCACTGGTTCATGACACCTCATCCTTTTTGCACATTCAGTTCACCCAGATTGCTTTGATCTGCTCAGAATCTCCCATTGCCTTGTAGTATTCTGAGAGGGGGAAATATCTGTCTCTTTTTCCACACCAGGCACAGTCTGATACACCTCTATCACCTCCGCTAAAAAGCCCCAAACTACAAACCCGTTTTCCTCATGGGAGAGGAGTTGCTCCAGCCCCTGGATGCTTTGGGCTGCCCTTTTCTGCACCTGTTCCAGCTCCACAGCGCCATGTCCGAGGTGTGGTGGCCAGAACCGTGCCTGCTGTTCCCCTTCCTCTGCCTCCCATGTAGATGTTTAGACTGCAAGCTCCTGTCCTTGTGCACTTTGGAATGTGCATTGCACCCTGATGGCACTATAGGAATCACCGTCATCATCATAATTAGAACAGGACCCCCTGGATGATCATCAGGAATGTGGCGCAGGGAACGGGGAACAGCTCCAGGCTTTCAATCAATCAATTTTTATTATATGGTCACGGACCCAACAAAAACAATATCAGACATCATTAAATGGATAAAAACACAATCATTAAATCATTATACAACAACAAACATTATTAAAACATACGCCAGGTTAAAACATCTTAAGATAACCAAAAACAAGATCCTGCTATAGAAGTTACATTTATGATGGAAGAATTGCCTTATGAGTCCTTAGTACAGAAAAAAGAAACTTAGCCACTGCCTCCGTTGTTGGTTTACACGTCCCTGCCAGGAAGTGTTTCAAGTACTGGTCTGGTGACCTCCCAGGGCATTTCCTCATAATAGGGCCAAGAAGTCTGTTTCGTTCCTCCCTGTGGAGGCTGCGTTGAAAAAAAAAGTGCTCTGGATTCGACCGCCTCATCTCCACAACCACACAATCGATCCTCATATGGTTTGCCCTGAAAGCGCCCTACTAAAATGGCAGAAGGGAAGCAATTAAATCTTGCCCTTGAGAAAATATTGCGATATTTGGGGACGGTCAGAAAATCAAAATATCTAGCATACCTGGGAAGTTTGAAACTTAGACCGTGATGCAATGGAGAGCAGGAACTACTAGCTTTTGACATGGAGTATTGCAGATCAATGTCTTTAATCCGTTGTTCTATGATGGATTTGATCACAGAGTGGTATTGTGTATAGAGAAAATCCATAGATAAACCTAATAAACACAGTTTGGCCGTAAATCCTTTGGACCATGAACTTGTGAAACCGTCCCTTTGCGTTAGATCGAGGTAGCCTTGAGATGGATCAGCACAGATAACCTTAAACCAGTAGCGAAAGGCAAGGCACCAAGCTCTCCCTTCTACAGAGGCAAGGCCAGCTTCCAAGCGTAGTCCAGCAGATGGCGCACACCTTGGCATTCCAAAAAGCGAATAAAGAGAATTTGAAAGGACTCTTTCAACAGTTAGATTAAATCCCTGAATCCATATTGGAATAGCATACAACAACTGAGCCACAGTTTTTGCCTTAAATACTTGTAAGGCAGCAGGAATGAATTGTGCTCCCTTGGTATTAAAAAATTTCAGTATTGCCTTGCTCCTGTTCAGGACAGCCTGAACCGCAGACTGCCTATGGGAAACCCAGGAAAAGGTACTGTAGAAAAAACAGAACACCGAGATACCTAAAACTCTTGACCTGTTCAAAGTACTGTCCTTCTATTAACCACTTTTTTGTTGGTTTACGCCTGGAAAATACCAAAAATTTTGTTTTATTGAAATTAACTGTCAGCAAATTGTCCTTGCAATAAGACATGAAAGCTCGATATAACCGTTTAAGGCCTATCTTGGAAAGTGACATTAGAACAGCGTCATCAGCATCCCGGCCAGTTTTTGTTGTATGAAAATCTGATGCTAAACATTCTCCTAACAAATCATTTAAATAGAAATTGAACAATGTAGGGGCTAAAATGCAGCCCTGGTGAACCCCCTTACTGGCTAAAATAGCTTTTTCAGATAGCCCTCCAAGCCGCCTCTTACTCGGATCGTAATACATTGGTATAAACAAGAGGCTTTGGCTCTTGCTAAGAACATCTATGAGGACCAGACACTTCCTGGGTAGTATTGGAGCCTCCCCGCATCCCTAACTGGTCAGGGTTGCAACAAGAAAGGGGAAATCCCCACCCCCTTTGCAGGACTGTGTCTCCAGCAGGAAGGAAGAAGGATCATACCCCACTGCATGGAGATGGTGGCAGGTGTAGACATCTCCCCGCTTGGGTGTCGTGTCCAGCATCACCTGGGTCTGGTGAGTCCAGTCTCCGTTCCGCAGCTCTTCTCCATGCAAGACCCTTTCTTCTCCTCCCGCCCGCTCTTCAGCCACTTGATCTCAATCCCCAGGGGATAGAAACTCACCACAGTGCAAAGCAGGAGGGTGTGCGTGGGGGGAGAGGGGGCCTTCCTTGGTGGGGGAGACGCTGCCTGTGGGCTGAACTGGAGGGAAAGAAGAAGGGTGTGCGTGAGAGACAGGAGAGAACAGGAGAAGCTGAGAGAGGTCAAGAAAGAGGGGGAGGGTTTTCTGGGCCCAACGATCAATACCAGCATTCTTTCCATCTGCAGCCAGCCAGATGCCCTCCTGGGGGGTCCACAAAGAGGGCATGGAAGTCACAGCCCTTCCCTCTGGCTCCCCCCCCCCCCAGTACCTGGCATTCTTCAGAGGGACGCTGCGCTTACGCATGCAGGATGCATGTCTCTGTCAGGCCTCATCGGATTTGGGAACTGGGACTGCCACAGATATTAAGACAATGGCTGATTTTGTTGTCTTGGAATTGCCAATTACATGATGAAAAAACTGGAAAGGTGAACAAGTAAATAGTAATGATATTTTATTTCAGACAAGACACACAAAGAAGCAGGTTCACCATGCATTCTGGGTAACTGATGTTAAAAACTAATTGGCAAGGCCAGTCGGATAATATCCAAGAGGAAAATGCTGAGTTTAAGTTCTTCACTCAAGATGTAAAGGGTTACGTGAGGGAGGAGGAAGAGGTGTTGGACTGTCTCATTCGGGGTGGAAGGTGCACTGTTTTCACTTATCCATTAATGCGCCAAAAATATTGTGCAAGGCATAAACATGAAAAAGCTTGAAATGAAGATGTCAAGAAAATATTATATACTTTGGCTCAGGGCCAGTGCTACCATTAGGCCAACTAGGCAGTTGCCTAGGGTGCCGGGCTAAAGGGGGCGCCAGGAGATAGGGCTGGAGGGGGGGCTCAAGTGGGAAGGCGGGGGCGCTAAATATCTGATCTTGCCTAGGGTACCAAACTGCCTTGCACCTGCCCTGCTTTGGTTTAATTAGTCAAGGTTGAGAAAGGAGTTGTTTCCTCAGAGATAAACTTTTTAAAAACCACCCTGCATCAACTAGCCTGAAAGAAGAATGTTTAAGCCTTCTTTGTATGTTTTAATATCATGGGAATCGTCAAGGAGTTGAGACTCTGAGCCCAAATTTATGGGGGCATGTGAAGGACCACTGCTGCTCTTTTCCTGCAAAGCGCTGTGCTGTTGAGGACAATGTGGACACAAAACACACACAAAAACACATATACAACAGACAATAAACAAAATTAAAAATGGACTTCCAATCTTCTCCACAGCATATAAGCAACCACAGGTATCATTAGAACATTTTCTATTAACCAAAGATCACTTCCAGTTACGGCAAAAAAAACCAAACAAAAAAGGACAAACACAAGAGGTCTCCACCCACCCCAAATATAGATCAACTATTTGATCTACTTTAAATTCAACATTTATGGATAAACAAAAACAACAGAAACCCTATAGTTTCATTTAATATTGTTTCCAATTCCAAGATAGAGGACGGATCACCACTTTGCAAGGGAGGCACTTTTTAAGTGCCGGCAACAGCGCAGCAATAAACACTGGAATCTAGCACTTAGTCAAAGTGAAATGACTGCTAGGCAAAACTGAAAGTATCTTTGTTTGATAGTAAACAAATACAAATCGAAAAGGGAGATATAGGAAACTAGCAGAAAAGAAAACACAGGTTCAAGAGTAAGTCCAGAGTAATCCCACACATGCAAAGAGTTGGACAACCGTAGCTTCCACTTTGGGGTCTCCACACTACATTGGTCCAGGCATAGAAAACCCCCAGAGGCAGATCAGTCCAAGCCTGCAGGTAACTCTGGGCTATCGACAAGGAAGATCCAGAATCCAGATGTATCGGCCTGTCAAGACCTTAATTCCCAGGGAAGGTAAGTCAGCTCCAGGTTTGCTTACGAGGAGACAAGTTTATTGAGCAGCTTTCAACGTACATCAGCATTAAGCAAACAAGCGAGTTGGGACAGACTACAGCGTGGCTGTCTGGCAGGCATCGCCCGAAGTCCGAACACGGAACAAAGCAGACAGCATTTTTGTTGTTTGCACTTGATATTCGCAGCTGGGCTACACATCATGACTAACTGTTTGAAGCTACAAGTTAAGCAAAACATTACAGCTAAGCTAATGAGCAGGGTGAGGAATGTTGGCACAAGCATGCGTGATGGGGCCTGGTATCTGGAATCATAGAAAAGTAGAGTTGGAAGGGGCCTACAAGGTCTGCCCGCACTCTGAGCATTTGTAAGACTTCACCCCTGAGTGAATTCTATGATGGGAGTTAAGCCTGGAGCTCAAGATAAAGCTCCTTCCAGAATCCGAACATTTAAAGGGCTTCCATCCCTGAGTGGATTCTTTGGTGTAGTTTTAAGGCTAGAATGGACTGAGGCTCCTTCCACAGTGGGAGCACTAGTAGGGCTTTCCCCCCATGTGAATTCTGTGATGTGAGTTCATGTGGGAGCTAGAGATGAAGCTCTTCCCACACTCTGCGCATTTAAAGGGCTTCTCCCCTGTATGACGTCTTTGGTGTTGTTTAAGGCTAGCACTCTGCCTGAAGCTCTTCCCACACTCTGAGCATTTCTAGGCCTTTTCCCGTGTGAATTCTGTGATGTGAGTTAAGCTCAGAGCTCGAGTGATAGCTCTTCCCACACTCTTGAGCATTTAAAGGGTTTTCCCCCACCATGTGAATTCTATGATGTAAGTTAAGGAGGGAGCTCGAGATGAAGCTCTTTCCACACTCTTAAGCATTTATAGGGCTTCTCCCCTGCGTGACGTCTTTGGTGTTCTTTAAGGGCAGAACTGTGACTGAAGCGCTTCCCACACTGGGAGCATTCATGAGGCTTCCCCCCCGTGTGAATTCTATGATGCGAGTTAAGCTCAGAGCTCGAGGGGAAGCTCTTCCAACACTCTGAGCATTTAAAGGGCTTTACCCCCATGTGAATTCTATGATGTGAGTTAAGGTGGGAGCTCGAGATGAAGCTCTTTCCACACTCTTAAGCATTTATAGGGCTTCTCCCGAGTGAAGTCTTTGGTGTTGTTTAAGGCTAAAACTCTGTCTGAAGCTCTTCCCACACTCTGCGCATTTAAAGGGCTTCTCCCCTGTGTGACGTCTTTGGTGTTGTTTAAGGGCAGAACTCTGACTGAAGCTCCGCCCACACTCTGAGCATTTATAGGGCTTTTCCCCCGTGTGAATTCTATAATGTGAGTTAAGGTGCGAGCGTGAGATGAAGCTCTTCCCACACTCCGGGCATTTAAAGTGCTTCTCTCCGGAGTGCAGTATTTGGTGTTGTTTAAGGCTAGAATTCTGAGTGAAGCTCTTCCCACACTCTGAGCATTTATAGGGCTTTCCCCCCGTGTGAATTCTATAATGGGAGTAAAGATTGGCACTCGAGATGAAGCTCTTCCCACACTCTGAGCATTTATAGGGCTTTTCCCCTGAGTGCAGTCTCTGATGTATTTTAAGGCGGGAGCTGCAACGGAAGCTCTTTCCACACTCTGAGCATTTATAAGGCTTTTCTCCTGTGTGAATTCTATGATGTTTGTTAAGCTCGGACCTCGTGATGAAACTCTTCCCACACTCCGAGCATTTATAGGGCTTCTCCCCCGTGTGAATTCTGTGATGTGATTTAAGCTCGGACCTCGAGATGAAGCTCTTCCCACACTCCGAGCATTTAAAGGGCTTCTCCCCTGTGTGACGTCTTTGGTGTTGTTGAAGGCCAGAACTACGACTGAAGTTCTTTCCACACTCTGAGCATTTAAAGGGCTTCTCCCCAGAGTGCAGTCCCTGATGTAAAATAAGATGGGTGCTCTGACTGAAGCTCTGCCCAACCTCTGAGCATTTAAAGGGCTTCTCCCCCGTGTGAATTCTATGATGTGATTTAAGCTTGGAGCTAGAGATGAAGCTCTTCCCACACTCTGAGCAACTAAAGGGCTTCTCCCCTGTGTGACGTCTTTGGTGTTGTTTAAGGCCAGAACTTTGACTGAAGCTCTTTCCACACTCTGAGCATTTAAAGGGCTTCTCCCCCGTGTGAATTCTGTGATGTGATTTAAGCTCGGACCTCGAGATGAAGCTCTTCCCACACTCCGGGCATTTAAAGGGCTTCTCCCCCGTGTGAATTCTGTGATGTGATTTAAGCTTGGAGCTAGAGATGAAGCTCTTCCCACACTCTGAGCAACTAAAGGGCTTCTCCCCTGTGTGACGTCTTTGGTGTTGTTTAAGGCCAGAGCTCTGACTGAAGCTCTTTCCACATTCTGAGCATTTAAAGGGCTTCTCCCCAGAGTGCAGTCCCTGATGTAAAATAAGATGGGTGCTCTGACTGAAGCTTTGCCCACACTCTGAGCATTTAAAGGGCTTCTCCCCTGTGTGAAGTCCTTGGTGTTTTTTAAGGTTACCACTCCGACTGAAGCTCGTCCCACACTGGGAGCATCTATAGGGCTTCTCCCCCGTGTGAATTCTGTGATGTGCGTTAAGGTAGGAGCTCTGCCTGAAGCTCTTCCCACACACTGAGCATTTAAAGGGCTTCTCCCCCGTGTGAATTCTGTGATGTGTGTTAAGATGGGAGCTAGTGATGAAGCACTTCCCACACTCTAAGCATTTAAAGGGCTTCTCCCCCGTGTGAAGCCTTTGGTGTTGTTTAAGGTTGGAGATGTATCTGAAGTTCTTCCCACATTGTGAGCATGTATAATGCGAGTTCTCCCCTGTGTGAGTACTTTGATGCAAGGTAAGGCCTGAGCTGGAACTTACTTGCTTTAAACACTCAAAGCATTTATATGTTTCCACTTCTGTGTGAATTCTGTGATGTTCAGTAAGGTATATCCACTGACTTAAGCTCTTTCCACACTGAGAACATTTCCGCACTTTCTCTCCATTCTGATCAATTGTTTTGTTTCCTTCGAAAGATTCTTCTAGCATTGCCATGTCATGGAAGTCCACTTCTTCAAAGGATGTGAATTTGATCTGCCAATTCTGTTCACCTTCAGTTTTCCTTTCCTGCTGCTTGCGGTTTTTATGACTTTCTCTCCCATCAGCTGAAAGAAGGAAAAAAATGTAACATAAAATAAAATGAGGGTATGGTCCTTCAGGACTGGTATTCAATAGATGTCTTCCCCACATAGTAGACACAAACTAGCCTCTTCCCAGTTGACCGAGTCCCTCCAGCTATTCCCTGGCTATTTCTCTGTCCGATCTCCTGGAGAGCACAGGGGAGTTGTGTGCAAACATAGGAAACATCCCGTAGGAGAACACACAGCCCACGGATGAAGGGTCCAGCCAGAGCTAAGCACCCACCTGCTGGTCTCTCCCCTTCCTCACAGCCCCGGACAAAGCGGTCATCTGCTTCTCCCTGACAGAAGATGACATCAGATCTGGGAATGGGAAGCCCTTTTGCAGAGGATAGAAAGAGAGGAATTACTTCTGGCACTCCTGGTTATTAAATTTATTTTGGGACTTCAAACCACCCAGGCTGTAGCCTCCCCCGCCCGTTCTCACCAGACCCATCAAGGTCAAAGGGAGGTTTATTTATTTATTTATTATATTTATCAATCGCCCATCTGGCCGGTCACCCGGCCACCCTGGGCGATGTACAATCAAAATACAATAAAACACAATAAAATATAATAATTAAAACAATATAAAAAATTCTCATTAAAAACCTAACCCACCCCATATTCCCGCCTGAACAGCCATGTTTTTAATGCACGGCGGAAGCTCATCACGGAGGGGGCATGGCGAAGGTCACCAGGGAGGGAGTTCCATAATGTGGGGGCCGCCACAGAGAAGGCCCTCTTCCTAGTCCCCACCAGCCTGGCTGCTCTGGCTGATGGGATAAGGAGAAGGCCGTCCGTGGCAGATCTTGTTGAGCGGCCTACTTGATGTTGCTGGAGGCACTCCTTGAGATAAGCTGGGCCGGAGCCGTGTAGGGTTTTAAAGGTCAAAACCAACACCTTGAATTCGGCTCGGCAAGCAAGTGGTAGCCAGTGCAACTCATTAAGCACTGGCGTGATGTGATCACGCTGGCGGCTGCCCTTAATCAGGCGAGCCGCCGCGTTCTGTACCAGCTGAAGCTTCCGGACCGTCTTCAAGGGTAACCCCACGTAGAGCGCATTACAGTAGTCTAGGCGAGAGGAGACCAAGGCATGAACCACTGATGGGAGCAGGTGATTAGGAAGGTAGGGGCGCAGCTGCCGTATCAGATGGAGTTGATACAGCGCCGCCCGGCTCACAGCTGCCACCTGAGCCTCCATGGACAGCTGGGAGTCTAGAATGACCCCCAAGCTGCGGACCTGGTCCTTCAGGGGTAGATGTACCCCATTCAGCACCAGGTCAACATCCCCTAACCTTCCCTTGTCCCCCACCAGAAGTACCTCGGTCTTGTTGGGGTTCAGCTTCAGCATGTTCCTTCCCATCCAGCCAGCCACTGACTCCAGGCACTTGGACAGGGTCTCAACGGCCAACCTCGGTGAGGACTTGAAACAGAGGTAGAGCTGCATGTCATCCGCATACTGATGACACTGCACCCCAAACCTCCTGATGATAGCTCCCAGCGGCTTGAGGTAGATGTTGAATAACATCGGGGAGAGGATGGAACCCTGCGGCACTCCACAAGTGAGCAGCCGAGGGTCCGAAGCCTCCTCCCCGAGAACTACCCTCTGATACCTTCCAGAGAGGAAGGACCGGAACCACTGCAATACAGTGCCTCCCAAGCCCAAGCCCTCCAGACGGTCCAGGAGGATACCGTGGTCAACGGTATCAAAAGCCGCTGAGAGATCGAGGAGGACTAGAAAGGAGCATTCGCCCCTATCCAAAGCCCTCCTCATATGATCCACCAAGGCGACCAAGGCCGTCTCCGTCCCATGTCCAGACCTGAAGCCCGACTGGCACGGATCCAAATAATCGGCTTCATCCAAGTGTGCCTTCAACTGAGCACCCACCACCCGCTCGATCACCTTGCCCAGAAATGGTAAATTGGAGACTGGGCGAAAGTTGTTTAAATCCTGGGGATCCAAGGAGGGCTTCTTTAGAAGCGGTCTTATTACTGCCTCCTTGAGGGCTGATGGCATCACTCCCTCCTCGAGGGAGGCATTCACCAACGCCTTGATCCCCTCACCCAGTCTCTCCCTGCAGCTCATGATGAGCCAGGACGGGCAAGGATCAAGCAAGCAGGTGGTCGGCCTCACAGATGAAAGCACCTTGTCCACTTCATCAGAAGGAAGAAGCCGAAACCGATCCCACAAAACCGGTCCGCCATTGGCCTCCTCCCGCTCACTCCCTGTGTTGGGCAGGTTGGGCATGTCTTGGAACTCCTCCACATGGGAGTGCAAGAGAGCAGGGGAGTTACAGGTTCCTGCTTGGACCAAGAAGCCTCGGTCTAGAACCCCAGGAAACTGAACAGCCAGGAAATCTCCCACAAATGGAGGCACACAGATAAAAACAGTGGCAATGCCTTCTTCCAGGACGCCTCAGCCGAGGGAAAGAGTGAGCCTTACCCAGAGAGGCCAAATTCCTGCAATTCTCCTCCATGACTTCCCTGTGCAGAGCCCTCTGGCCTGGATCCAGCAGAGCCGCCTCCTCCTCCGTGAAACACACAGCCACCTCCTCAAAGGACACCAGAGCCTGCAAGAGGGAGAGGAAGAGGAAGGGTTCCGCAGAGCAAAAGTCAGGGCCCTCTTGGCAGCCACCTGGGAGGGACGATCCTGTCAGGCCCAGAGAGACGTGCAGGGGACTGAGCCCCCAGCCCCCGTACCTGTTCCGGCTGCCCAGCAGCTCTTTCCACTCCAGCACCAAGAGGAGGAGGGCGAGAAGGCGCCCCCAGTGTCCTCCCACGGTCTCCGAGAGTCCTCCCATTTCCTAAGAGGAAGACCAAGAAAGAAGGTGGGGAGATACTTGTTAGTTCACACACAATTTGCAGTCATTTCCTTGTGTGAAGCCAGCCCGTCTCCACATTGGTTTAGGGCATAATTCGAAGTTCCACTTTAGATTTAGATGAAGATTTAATCTACAGGCCTGCGGCTCACGCTAGCTCAGCTTGTCTGAGTGTGGAAAGCAAAGCAGGGTCAAGCCTGGTTATTACTTGGATGGGACACCCCTCCTTCAGTTTCCTGCACTGAGCAGGGGGTTGGACTCGATAGCCTTGTAGGCTCCTTCCAACTCTATGATCTATGAAGTCTTAATCTACGGAAAGAAATCACCTTTTTTCACATCTTAGAAACGCATTTCACCTTCCCACAGAGCCTCAAGGGGAACGCAAATGCAGCCCGTGGAAGTCAAGCAGAGGTGCCAGAGGGAGACCATCTTCAACTTCCCCCTTGATTCTTACCCTGAGAGGAGACACCTCCGTCCCCCGACGGAGCATTCTCTGCTTCTCCAGGATCCGTGGTCACGTGGGCCTCCATCCCCTGGACCTGGAAGAGGAGGAAGGAGACCAGGCGAAGAAGTCTGATTATGGTGTTGGCGTGCAAGGAGTGGGGCGGGAAGAGGCCACGGGCGGCAGCGTTTCCAAGTCCCTCTGCCCTCAGGCTTCCTCCTGCACTGGTTCTGCCTCCCAAGCCCTGCAGCTCCCTCACAGCCATGTCTTTGGCAAGTGGGCACACTAGGAACTCTGGACTGAGGCCAGTAAACCAACCCTTGCATTAGAAAAGGACTAGAACAGGGCATCCCAAACCCGCTCCTTTAACCAACCGGGATGAGACGTTGAAGCTGCCAGACGTTCCCTTTCTGCTGGGAGGACTGTACCGCTAATGAAGAAAGATCCCCTCCTTCCCTGGTACTTCCCAGCCCCCTTTAACTGTCCTGTGATCCCTGCATGGTGGGCCAGATCCACACATTCTGAACCACTATAGAACCATTCAGCGAGGGGGGACGAGACATGCCCCTCTTGGGCTGCTGCTGGGGATTTTTAAGGTGTGGAAGTATTGTTGGGGATTTTTCCAATCTCCCCCCACCCCCACCCCCATCGAGATTCCAGGAGGAAAGCCTCTCCCACCTGGCACTGGTCCTCTGCCTGGCTCAGGAGGAAGCCTTCCACCAGGGCCTTGAGACAGGGAGGTGATCACATCACATCCTGCAAAGATCACAAGCCCTGGCTAAGGAAGAGAGGGGAAGAAGACCCAGACTCCAGGGGAGATGGGGGTGGGAGTTGTTCCCCCTGAGTCTGACTGAGGACCGAAGAGGATCAGGCCCAGACCTTGTCCGGTTCACGAGCGGCTCTCTGGACAGGGCATCTCTAGCGCTGGTCCAGCCCCCCAACTCCCCCTCCCCTTGAGACCCTCTGCCCAAAGCAGATTCACCCTCTTGCTCCCCCCCAAAGCCCCCTCCCCCGATTCCTTCTCCTCTTCCAGCCCTGCACTTATCCTGCCCCGAAATCCTGGTGCTGGGACCTCCTGCCTGGCCCTTACTGTAGGACTATGTAACTATCAGAGTGACAGGACAGAACTCTGACCTGCTGCTGGGAAACAGCCAGTACTGATACCACCAAGTGCTTCGCTCCACTGGACCCTGAAAACCAGCCACCGACCCAGACTTCTCGGAGGAGCTTGGTTTCTCCCTTTGCCCTTTCACTAGTCTATAACAGTCTTTCTTAACCCTGAACTGGGCTTAAAAACCTGCCCTGCAGGGTGGACAGCTTCTCACCGCACACTCCAACGCAGAGGAGATTCGGGGTGGGGGGAGATGTTCCCGCCCTGGATGAAAGCTCTCCCCGTCAGCCAGAGGTGGATCGCTGATGGCCGAGGGCAAAACTTCAGGGACACTCCAGTCTAAATGAAATGCAATAAATCCCAGTTGCAAATACAGTTACTCACATTGTAAAGCATGGTAAATAAAAGTCAGAGTTAAAAGAACTAAAAAATCAATAAAACAAAGTTTCAAAGAAAACAATCAAACAGGAAGTAAAATCATGAATTTTAAGCAATCTCTGATGACACTCTTTGCACGGATTCTTGGAGCAGCCCGTGCAAAAAGAGACCCTAAGTCACCCAAAAGCCAACATCTCGCAACAAGGAACTCCTCTTTTCTGGGATCGTTTTTTGAATGTCGTCCCAATAAAACAGTATCTCAGAACCAGCTTCAGCAAGGCAAATGGGAAAAGCTAGCAGAAGGGGGGGGGGGGTTTCTCAGAGCTTTGCCTTCTTTCCCCTAATAGCTCTGAATGGAACCCGGGACCTTCTGCATGCCAAGGGTGTGGGCTGTGGCCCTTCCTATAGCCGGGAAATGGCAGGTGACAAAGGAAACGGCTCCGCACTCCTTCCACTGCAATCATGGGAAGCCACTTTCCCCAGAGGCCTGTGTGAGGCGGAGAAGGAGAAAAATCCACCTTCCCCTCTCTGTGTGTAACGTCACATCCAGCTCAGAAGGCCTCTTGCCCACCTCCCTCCCCTCCTGAGAATTCCCCCAGACAAAGTGCTCCGGGTAGAATAAAGAGAAAGACAGGCCAGGATAGGGCAGGGAAGAAGAGGAAAAGCCGAACTGGGACTGGAAATGGAGCAGGGAAGAGAGAATTCCCCCAGGCAAGCGGCTCCTCTCAGGGAGGGAGCCCAGTGGAGGGTGTGCCTACTTAAATTGACTTCAGGAGGGGAGGATGCTGAGGGGCTTTTCTTCCTTTTTTCTCATTTAAAAGCCCCAGCACTTCCTGGATCATGTCATCACATAGTCCCATAGGTATGCATCCTAGAATTCTTGAAGAACTCAAATATGAAATTCCTGGTCTTTTTTTTTAAGACAATTTTAATTTTTATTTCTATGTAAATCAAACATATGACAATTAACAAAACAAAATAGACTTCCGATTTTCTTCTACAGCAAATATAGGTAACAATAATTTTTCTTTTTTTTCCCGTTGTCCCAAATTCACTTATTACTCCATGAACCCACAAACAAATCATTATTTTCTAGTCTCTGCAAAAAGTCAATTAGAGGTTTCCACTCAGAAATAAACGTGGAGAAATTCCTGATCTTCCAACAAAAATATGTAACGTGTCCCTGGGATCAGCCTCTGTAGCAGAGGACTGGAGCAAAGCCAATGTAACACCAATTTTTAAAAAGGATCCCGGGGGGGATCGGGGAAATTATAGCCCGGTTAGTTTAACAGCAGCAGGGATTTCATTTCATTTATATACCGCCCCACAGCCAAAGCTCTCTGGGCGGTTCACAATAGATTATACAGAAAAACAACAATAAAAAACATACAAACCAAATTTTAAAAACGCAGTTTAAAATAACAATCAAAAAACTAATAAAACTGAGCCTACAGGTGACAATCCCCCCCCCCCCGTGCTATTTCGAGCTCCTAACTATTAAATGCCTTGGCATAGAGGGAAGTCTTAACCTGGCGCCGAAAAGATAATAAGGTTGGCGCCAGGCGGGTCTCAGTGGGGAGCTTGTTCCATAATTGGGGGGCTACCACCGAGAAGGCCCTCCTCCTTGTTGCCACCAACCGAGCCTCTCTTGGAGGTGGCAGTTGGAGGAGGGCCCCAGATGTTGAGCGTAGTGTCCGGGTAGATTGTGGTTGGGAGAGACGTTCCGTCAGGTATTGTGGTCTTAAGCCGTGTAGGGCTTTATAGGTTTAAAACCAGCACCTTGAATTTGGCTCGGAAGCATATTGGCAGCCAGTGCAAACGGGCCAGAACCGGTGTAATGTACTCGGACCTTCCGGTCCCCGCAATAAGCCTGGCTGCCGCATTTTGCACAAACTGCCGATTCCGAACAATCTTCAAAGGCAGCCCCACATAGCGTGCATTGCAGTAGTCTAGTTTAGAGATCACCAGAGCGTAGATTACTGAGACCAGGCTATCCCTGTTGTGTAGGGATTTGATGTGTAGTCCTGGGGGGGGGGGGATGGATTTGATTTGTAATCTTGGGGGGGGGGGAGCAGGGATTTCATTGTACAGTTCCAGAAGGGAGAGCTGGGATTTCACTGTGTAGTTCTGGGAGGGAGCTGGGATTTCATCGTGCAGTCCCGGGGGGGTGGGGGATTTCACTGTGTAGTCCCAGGGGAACAGGGATTTCATTTTGCAGTCCCAGGGGAAAGAGAACAGGGATTTCATTGTGTAGTCTGGGGGTGGGGCAGGGATTTCATTGTGTAGTTCCGGGGGAGCAGGTAGCCCCGGGGGAGCTGGGATTTCATTGTGTAGTCCTGGGGGAGCTGCAGACAGCTACCTTAAGGAATTTTGAACAAATAGTGCCTATAAGAAAATGACGACCCTGTTAGGTTTTGGTATGGTGTGCAGGTTTTGGTATGGTGTGCATAAATGTCTCCTGACATGGCACCAAGGTGTCTAGCACCAAGGTGTCTAGCCAGTGTGGCGTAGTGGTGAGAGTG
Organism: Shinisaurus crocodilurus; assembly: GCA_021292165.1. Taxonomy (NCBI): domain Eukaryota; kingdom Metazoa; phylum Chordata; class Lepidosauria; order Squamata; family Shinisauridae; genus Shinisaurus; species Shinisaurus crocodilurus. Next base: position 43,055 of record JAHFWL010000109.1, read on the forward strand.
CTGGACTGGGATTTGGGAGATCCGGGTTCTAGTCCCCGCTCGGCCATGAAACTCACTGGGTGACTTTGGGCCAGTCACTGCCTCTCAGCCTAACCTACCTCACAGGGTTGTTGTGAGGATAAAATGGAGAGGAGGAGGAGGAGGATTATGTAAGCCGCCTTGAGTTCCTTGTAGAAAAAAGGCAGGATATAAATGTAATAAATAAATAAATAAATAAATAGTGAGTCAGAGTCATGGGACAGTTTGAAGACAACAAGTTATATAAGTGTTGCGCAATGGTAGCAAGTATACAGGCCCTTGGCTCACGCTGGCTCAGCTTGTCTAAGCAGGGTCAGGCCTGGTTATTACTTGGATGGGAGACCCCTCCTCGAGTTTCCTGCATTGAGCAGGGGGTTGGACTTAATAACCTTGTAGGCTCCTTCCAACTCTATGATCTAGGAAATCTATTGCGTACAGTGGAAGACCGACAACCTGGTCTTCTGCGCGGGTTCAATGCTAAGGGGGTGGCGAGTCCTGGGGCGGGCCTTCTCCGAGGTCCCCAGTGACTATCACCCTTAGCCCAGAACAAAGGGATAACTTATAGCCACAAAAGTATCTTTTAGAAAACAAGTTTATTTACAAAATTACCTTCACAAACCCAGACACACGCCAGCAATACAGCTTATCAGTACGGTACAAAGTAGCAAGCAAGAAGTCTCAAGGACACCGTGATTTCAGGGCTCTCAGCTAGTTAGTTCAGCTCGGGCTCCAGCAGAGGCCCAGTCAACCGCACGCTGCTAGCTGGGTTCCCGGCGGAGGTCCGGTCTACCCAAGCGGCTTGTGAGTGATTTCAGCTGGGTTTCCCAGGGGTCTGGTCAACCCAAGCGGCCAGTGATTTCAGCTAGCTGGAGCGCGCCGGGTGCTGCTACCCGGGGTTGCCGATCCTTCGTTCCCTTACCCCAGGCATGGGGCAAGATTGCTGATCAGGTCCAACAACTCAGTTCCCTTGCGCAGGGTGTTTTATACTCAGCTGGGTCATCCCATGAAGCTGATTGGTGGGGGATTCAGGACAGATCAAAGGAAGTCCTTCTTCACATTACACCACACATTTAACTATGGGATCCACTTCCACAAGATGCAGTGATGGCCACCCATTGGGAGGGCTTTAAAAGGGGATTGGACAAATTCATGGAAGAGGAGAAGGCTAGCCATGGCTACTACTCCTGATGGCTATGTGCTATCTCCAGGACCAGAGGCAGAATGCCTATGTGCACCAGTTGGATTGGACATCCACGTTTATTATTGAGTGGAAACCTCTAATTGACTTTTTGCAGAGACTGAAAATAATGATTTGTTTGTTTGTGGATTTATGGAATAAGAAGTGAATTTGGGACAATGGGAAGAAAGAGATTTCTCATTCTGATTATCGAGTAAGAAAAAATACTGTTACCTATAATTGCTGTAGAAGAAATCGGAGGTCTATTTTGTTTTGTTAATTGTGATATGTTTGATATTATGTGTTGTTTTTATATAGAAATAAAATTTTAAAAGTTTAAAAACAATTAAAAAGGGGGGGGGATTTGGACAAGTTCATGGAGGAGGAGAAGGCTAGCCTTTACCCTTAAAGCTGGCCTAAGAAGGCCATTCCAGGAGGCTGTGCTGGGGGAGATGAGAAGGGCAGGCAGGACCCTTCAACCCACCCTACTGGGAGACTGAGGAGGCACTCCCATGCAGGTTCAGACAGAAAATAAGTCCTACAACTCCCAGAATTCCCCAGGCAGCATGGGCAGCTGGGAGATGCTGAGAGTGGTAGGACTGCTGTCCTAAGCATGCCCAGGATAGCAGTTATTTCCCCCCCCCCCCCGCCGCCCTGTCCTTTTTGCTTGTGTGCCGGTCTCTTTAGACTGTAAGACTGCAGACAGGGACTGCCTTCCTTTTCCCGATCATATGTAAGCCCCTCCAGGAGCCTTTTTGAGTCTGAAAAAAGTCCTCAAGCCCCCTGCAAATGTTTTACTCGGAGGAAATGCTACTGCCCCACAGCCCCCACACCACGTCTGGCTCAGATGTGTTTAAGCAAAAACGGCCCACATCCACCACCTCTTGCTCAAAGAAATTGAAAAAATGACCCACAACTACCAGACCTTGCGGAGGAAACCTAAGAAATGACCCCCGTCTCTAAGCTATGGGAGGAGCACGAAGAGGCCCGGAGGCCGCGCGGGGCGGGTCCAGTTTGGGCCAGCGAAAACCCTGCTTGAACCGCACAAGCCGCCGCAGCTTAAAGCACGCAACCGCCAAGCCGCCCCACGGCGACCCCACCGCCACAGCACCCCCCGCCCCCACGAACGCCTGTCCCTTGCCTGGCGGGCCCCTCAGTCTGGGGGGTGGGTGGCGGAAGACGCTGTTCGCTCCCTCGCTCTTGCAGTCTTCAAAAAATAAAATAAAAATATTTCTTAAAAAGCTGCTCCGGTCTGAAGGAAAACGGGGGAAAACCTCCTGCTGCTGCGGCTTCCTCGCGGGGGGCTCCGGAGCTGGGCCTTCCCGGCCAGACACTCCACAACAGCCATCTGGTGCTGCAGAAAGTCTCGTCTTCTCACGACTTTGATTGGCCCAGTAATGGTCACCTGACCAGGTTGCTATGCAACGTCCGCCCGGGACGTGGAAGGCTGGGCCCGCCTTCGGCTGCTCTGCCAAGGAAACGCGTTTGTGCGCAGCAGGGCAGGCGCAGGCCCAGATGCCGCCCCCCCCGCGTGCAGTTACAGTGAACACAGTACTTGGCCTGCGTATCTTGTATACTGGGAAAGTTGCTGCCTTTGATCACAGGCCTTTTGTACGGGGACTCTAGTTTAATGTGCCGTCAATGTCAACCTCTAAAGACAAATTGATGCTACGTTGCATGTTAAGCCCTGTCTAGGAAACCATCAGGTTTACTGCAAGTATTTGACTCTCTCTCGGTGCCTTCACCCCTGCTACTGTCTCCTTGTGGTACCGGTGCTGCGTTTAAACTTTAACCAAGGCCCTTGAGAAGCTTCAGCCCTATTTTGGGAGGCCGGAGCTCCCACGTGTAGTGCTTCCCTTGAGACGATGCTTGCTGGCAGTCTTAACCTATTTCAAAAGTCTCCTGACACAAAGATGGGTTTGGGCTGGCAATGTTGATTTGCTGCTAAACACTGGATCACTGCTTGCAGTTTCAAAGACCCCCACAGTCTCGGTAAGATGCATGTTTTCTAGTTTTGTTTAAAATAAACAAAACTTTTGAAGACTTCAGAGTATGCTCTCATTCTTAGGGAGATTCTTAACTGAATTGGCTTGTAAGACTTTAGGAACAGGTGAGAAAGCTGCATTGAAAGTTTCTGATAAGGCTTTTCCTGAAGTGATTGTCCAGATCCAGTAGAATACCATCAGGTACACAGCTCTGTCTCTATCCCTCAATTCTGTATGATAAGAGAAAGCTAAGCCCTGTTCTCCCAGAGAGAAAGATCCAGAGATGTTGTGTCAACAGATTGTAGACAGGATGCATTCCTCTGGCTTAGATTTACATAACCATGATAGACCAGCATGGCGTACAATGCGTACAAGCATTGCAAGGGGCTCAGTGACTGCAGGACCATTTAAATTAGTAGCCTTCATGTATAACGCAGCACAGTAATACTTCAGCACCCTTATGAACAGATGGGCCTCTCAGGCACTGCAAGGTGGCAAACCTGAAAGGAACCCCCCCGTTTCTTGTGCAATAAAAGGGGCATAGAAGAAAAAGGGGGAAAAACCCGTGTCCTGGACACACCTGTCTCCACTAAACATCCCTTTATCCCAGAGGGCCCTGCAGATGCAACTCCCATCAGCCCTAGCCCACATAACCAATGGTGGGGGATGATGGGAGTAGCAGTCCAACCACATCTGGAGGTCCCACATTCCCCATCCCTGTTTAATCCTCAGGGACTTTGTTCTCTCCTCTAGACTTCCTCACTGTCCCAGCACAACTTGCAATTAGGTACGCATGGAGCGCAAAGACTGGGGTTGAAATAGAGCCTCCCATTTTACTAAAGGTTTTTCAAAAGCAGCAATTAAAGAGTTATCTAGGAAAAAACAACAGATTTTTAAAAACAGTTTTAGCAGGAGACCATGAGAGCAATTAAGATTGGGGGCGGGGGCGTGCCTCAGTGATAGAGCACTTGCTTTGCACACAGGCACTCCCAGGTTCGATCCCCGGCAGCTGCTCCAGGTTGGGCTGGAAATATCCCTGCCTGAAACCCAGGAGTGCTGCTGCAGTCAGTGTCGACAATACTGGGCTTAGGATCCGACTCAGGATGAGGCAGCTTCCCATGTCCTATTTCCCTATGTTAGGCCAGATAATCTGGGTGGTGGATTCCCTCTAAGGAGAGAGACTTACCTATTGCAAAGCTTTGAGATATTTGGCTGAATTAAAAAATATGCACAGTTGGGTGAAGTATGCGCTTCACCCTCAACACTAAACATAGAATTGATTACGGTAACACTGAACGTGAGACACAACGCGTTTAGAAGGAAAGAAGAGCTGTCTATTGAGAAGATTACAGAGCAGGTACAGTGTCTTAGTGCTTGGTCTTACAATGTTTTACACAATAATTCAGGCAGCAAAATATACCTACTGCATCTCCAATCTTACTCTAATTCTAGAGAAGAAAAGACCCCTGTGCCTTTTGGTGGCCTATGGATGCCGGGTGGGGGAGCCCCCCCCCAACGCTGGCATGGAAAGGAAAGAAGGAGAAAGACTCATAGCTTACCTGACTTGTTGTTGGTCTGGAGCTAGAAGGTGTCCTGCGTGGCAGAAGGAAGCAAGAGATGTGCACATTTCTGCTTGCTGACTTCTATGGGCTAAGTCTGAATTCCTTACACCTTTCTGCTGCCACCTCTTGCTACATGGGAGGGGCAAGGGTTTCTTTGGTGTGCTTGTGGCTGTCTTTGAGTGCGGTGGGGGCCTTCATGGGCCTCTTAGGAAAACCTTTTCTGGGTTCTCTACCTTGATAGGTTTAAGAATTGGATTGAATCTTTCTATTAGGGAAGGCCATTTTTTCCCAGGGATATTTAGGTTTCTTTTCAGGGGATGTTTGCTTGTGTCTTTGGGTTATCTGAGTATGCAAGACTCTGGGCCATGGCTATTCATCAGGGTCTGAGTCACTCTCCATTGAATCTTCATCTGCATTCTCCTTTTTCACCTGGCCAGTCCAGTGAAGGGCTAGCAAATCATTTCTATGAACCCAAGCTTACCCCAACAGCTCTTGGAGTCTGCTGCGACCTTCTTGTGAGCCATAGTTATAACCAGGTGATTATAACTAGTATGTATCCTCATAACACCTATACCTCCTACGATATGAAAATAACATGGAAAAATGCATCCACCTAGCTGTTCCTACACACTAAGAAGCAAGAATGAGATGTTGATTTCATCCTCCAGTGCTCCTTAAGAGTTAGGAATGTCTCTGGCTATCCCATCTACCTTATCTATACTACATTGCAAACTTCTTCCTTCTGGCTTCCTCTATGGAACCACACGTGGGTATGTCAGAGAAGGCAGGGAGCTGACACAGGTTTTGCCCGTGCCGGTCCAGCTGTGGAAGGACAGCGCCAGAGGCTTCACAGGATCATGGCCGTGCATGAACTCCTCCAGCCCTTTCATCACGAGTTGTCTCGCTAAGTGCTGGCCAACCAAATTGATGGCCAAGTCACATTCTAGACCTGGGTTGAATCAGGAATCAAGCTATGAAGGGCTTCTTTGCCCCGTTTTTAAAAACAAAGAACACTTACACATATTTGACATTTTCCCCACAGATTTTGGGGCCAAGGGGCCTTTCTTTGCTTTAGCATAAATCTAGTCCAACACTTTTCAACTTTCCCCTCCCCATGTCTCAAAGAGGGCCAATTACTCCAGCTCCCCTGTCAATCAATGTCCATTTCCCCTCCCTCATTCAAAACTCTGTCACCCCACTCGTTCCAAGAACCTCTTTCCGTATCAGGAGAAGCACTCCTTTGGTTGTCCCCCCCCCCATCTGCAGGGATGGGAAACGTGTGCCTCCCCAGATGTTATAGGACTGCAACTCCCATCATTCCTCACCACTGGCTAAACTGGCTGATGGGAATTGCCATCTGGAGGGCCACATGATCTCCGCCTCTGCTGTACTGGGGCCATTCAGCCACAGTCCATCAGAAAACACTCTTCCAGCAAGCATTACATGAGCGCAAGTTCCCCAGTGCTGACCACTGTGCGTGGGGGGGGGGGGTTAGAGTGTCGGCCTGGGGGGGGGCTAGGCTGACAGAGGCGACCAGGGGAGGGGCCCGGAGCGGCGTGGCTTGGGTAGGTTGGGGGGGGACATTCTCAGTTTTAAAAGGGGGGTGAGTGGGAGAAAATGGCGGAGGGGGTTCCTTGTCAGAACTGTTCACTGGGATCTCAAGACAACGATGAGGCTCGGGATCGCTCAGGAGGAGACGGCTTCATGGAGTCGCTGTTCGGCATGCTGGCGTGTCCTCGGACAGAGACTCAGGACGGACGAGCGTCGTCCTGCTTTTAAAACAAAAGAGCCCTGCCAGGAAAGGGGCTGCGCCAGGAACCCCGCTCCCTTGCACTACCCTTCCAAACTGCCCCACTTCACTGCCCTCCATTCCCAGTGTGGGGGAGTTGTGGGTTGGACGAGGGGACCCCCCTGTAAGGTCTGCCAGTGGGGGGCATGGGCAGGCACTGCTTAAGCCCCTCCCCACCGAAAGGCCCCCTCCTCGGAGTTGGATGGGACGGGATCAGAGCCAGCCCAGCACATCTTCTTGCCCAGTGGTGTCTTGTGTAGATTTCATGGATTTCATAGATCACAGATTTGGAAGGAGCCTACGGCCATTGAGTCCAACCCCATGCTCAATGCAGGAAACTCGAGGAGGGGTCTCCCATCCAAGTAATAACCAGGCCTGACCCTGCTTAGACAAGCTGAGCCAGCGTGAGCCACAGGCCTGTATATGAGAGTAGTGTATGACGAGCCTGCAGTGTAGACCAGCGTTGTTCTACCCCTCTTGCAGGATGGAGGGGTCTGTGGCTGGGAGAGGGTCTTAGGGCAGCCCTGCAGTGTTGTCCACCACTATGACTGGGGCTGGTCGGGATTATCAGCCCAGACAAAGCAGCCCTCAGGCTGCAGCAAAGGTCAACCTGCATAAATGCCCCCCAACCAGTCCCCTCCCAAGGCCAAATCCAGCACTGGACTGCAGGCAGAAGCCTCGCGCTCCACTGATTTTGAAATGCTCAGAAGGAGAAGGCAGATGCTGATGCTGCCCCGTGGGTGAATCCAGCAGGATCAGTGCGCCATGGCCCCCCTCCACCCAAATGCTATTTCCCAAAGCAGCGTTCTCCATTCTGGGTTTCCCAAGCGAGGCACCAGTTGAATCAATGTGATACACTTGGGAGTAAGGGCACTGGAGAGCATGTGATTTACTCCCGAGCAGACATGCCGTTGGCTAATTTACAGCTCCCTGTTCTTTTAGCAAGGAGGTGAACGCGGCTGGAAAAACAAGGAGGGCAGGCCTCCCGCTCCTGTCCCCTCTCAAACCCCAGGGCAGTTATCCCAGGGGTAGTGCCTGTCAATGCAGGGGAACCGCTCACCGCTTGTTCAACCTAAACCCACAGTATAGATGTGCCCATGAAACCCAGGATGGTTCAGTTTGAGCTGCTTTCAAAGTCTCACCCACAGACCTACTGAGCGGCTCTCTGTGAATGCAAAGATTTCTTTTCTGGTGTTATGGAAAGGTAAGAACATGAGAAAAGCCAGGCTGGATCAGACCAAGGGTCCATCAAGTCCACCATTCTGTCCACACAGTGGCCAAGAAGCTGCCCATGGGATCCCACAAGCAGAATATATGTGCAACAGCACCTTCCCACCCGTGTTTCCCAGCAACTGGAGTACATAGGCACACTGGTTCTGATACTGGAGGTAGCATATTGCCATTCAGGATCAAATCCCTTTTTAAAGCCATCCAAACTGGTGGCCATCACTAAATCTTGTGGAAGTGAGTTCCATAGTTGAACGAAGCTGGGAGCTCTGACTGAAGCACCCCACACTGGGAGCATTCATAGGGCTTTCCTCCCAGTGTGCATTCTGTGATGTGAGTTAAGTTAGAGCTCGAGATGAAGCTCTGCCCACACTCTGATGAGCTTTTATAGGGCTTCTACCCTGTGTGAAGTCTTTGGTGTGTGCTCCTGCTCAGCTCCTCTGCCTGCCTTGTTATTTTGGGTTTGTCTGTCTCGTCTGTTCTTGCCAAAATCAGTTGCAGAGTTTTGAAATAAAAAGGCACACTTGTGCCTAGAATTTATTTAAACCACACATCTGAAGTAGCCTTATTTTGTTGGGAAAACCCCCCATTGATTTTAATAGGGACTCCTGGAGTCAGCTTTGGGAGTGACTCGTGAGTCACCATTTTGGGGACTCGGACTCGAGACTCGGGTCCAAAGACTCGTGACTCGACTCGTGACTCGAGAAAGGACTCTTCAACATCCCTGGTATAGCATTCCTAGAAAGTCTATTAGTTCCGCTCCATTTAACTCTTAGTAAATAAAAGCCTTATATGGTCATACAAAGGCTTTGGAGTTTCCTTTTGCAGGCCGGAGTGTGTGGGGAAGAGCGGTGAGTGAGTGTGAGTGAGTGAGACACACACACACACACACACATGCAGAGAGAGAGAGAGAGAGAGCGCAAGAAGTGCTGGAGGGCTGTTTGGGAGTCAGTGAAGCTGACTGGAGAGGGCTGAGAGAGTATTAGGATCGTTAGGAGATTAGCTAGTGAGTGCAGGGGAGGGATTAATATTTTGGGAACAGTTGGTGAGGAAGCAGGACCGGTGCAGGGCAGTTTGGCGCCCTAGGCGAAATGATATTTAGCGGGCCCCCGCGCCTGTTTTTTGCCGGGGAAAACCAGGGCAACAGGGCTGTTTAAGCCCTTTGCCCTGGTTCCTCCGCCAAACAACGCGGGCGGGGCTCGGAGAGGAGCGAGCGGAGAAGGTAGGGGGGGGGGGGGGGGGGGGGGGGTGGGGGGGGGGGCGGCGGGAGGGGGGAGGCGAGGAGGCGGAGGGAGCGGGGGGAGGGAGGGGGAGGGCGGTGCGGGAGGGCGGGGGGGTGGAGCGCGGCGGCGGGAGGGTGGAGAGGCGCGGGGGGAGGCCTGGGGGGGTGGTGCAGCGGCGGCGAAGAGGAGCGCAGCGTTTCTGCTCCCTGTTCAGCCACGCGCCTAGGCAACCGCCTAGTTTGCCTAGCGGTAGCGCCGGCCCTGTGAGGAAGGGTTGGTACTAGGATAAGATAGTACATTACTTACGGTTGACTGAAACTTACAGATGAAACTGATATCCAGAACTTGTGTTTTAAAATAAACTTTTCTTTGTTATTTAAAACATCCTGTGTGGGAAGCTGTGCTTATTTTACTGGTGAAAGAGGTATCAGGGAGGGGTTAGACATCCCAAAGTCCGTGTGAGAGTTGTAAGGGTTAGAGGAAAAGAAACCCCCAACTTATGTAAGCACACCCAGAGATCATAGATAGAATCATAGAACAGTAGAGTTGGAAGGGCCTACAAGGCCATCGAGTCCAACCCCTGCTCCATGCAGGAGAACAGATGTGGGCAGCCCAGGCAGTCACCCCTCCAAGCACTGACCCGGCTCATACCTGCTTAGCTTCAGCATGGGGCACAGAGGAGATCTGGGGCCTTGAGGGGACTCTGGAGGCAGGGGGAGAGGTGCCCCATTTAGCCCAGTCCTGGCCCCAGAGGGGGTGCTGGTGGGTGGCTCTACAGCAGCCCAGACAAGCACAGCCAATGGGGAAAGGCCCTGGTGCTGACCAGCCAGTTGCTAGGTGAAGAAGTCCCGGAGATGTGCCCACAGAGGAGAGAGAATGCCAAAGTCTAATCTCTGCACTGGTTCATGACACCTCATCCTTTTTGCACATTCAGTTCACCCATATTGCTTTGATCTGCTCAGAATCTCCCATTGCCTTGTAGTATTCTGAGAGGGGGAAATATCTGTCTCTTTCTCCACACCAGGCACAGTCTGATACACCTCTATCACCTCCGCTAAAAAGCCCCAAACTACAAACCCGTTTTCCTCATGGAGAGGAGTTGCTCCAGCCCCTGGATGCTTTGGGCTGCCCTTTTCTGCACCTGTTCCAGCTCCACAGCACCATGTCCGAGGTGTGGTGGCCAGAACCGTGCCTGCTGTTCCCCTTCCACTGCGTCCTGTCCTTGTGCACTTTGGAATGTGCGTTGCACCCTGATGGCACTATAGGAATCACCGTCATCATTATAATTAGAACAGGACCCCCTGGATGATCATCAGGAATGTGGCGCGGGGAACGGGGAACAGCTCCAGGCTTTCAATCAATCAATTTTATTATATGGTCACGGACCCAACAAAAACAATATCGGATATCATTAAATGGATAAAAACACAATCATTAATGTTGGGACATGTAACACAACAGCTGTGGCACAAGTGTTTTCATTTGGAAAGGTACAGGATGGCTAGAATAACAATCTTGTTTAGTCTGACACTATTCTATTCTCATGGGAAATGTAGGTGGGAAGAAATATGAGCTGATCACATGGTTTATACTTTCTGATGACGTAGTATGATTGTTAAGTTTCGTTTCCTGTAACTTGTATGGTAGAGAGGAGGATTGCTTTCTGTATGCATCTTCTTGTCTCTTCTCTCTGATGCTCTGTCTGCTATGGTGGACTTGGTCCACTGGACTATGCTATGCAATATAGACTGTAACTTAGGAGTTTGTATTTACTCTGATATAGAATAAACAGGTAGAAAAAACCTGTGGTGGATTCTATGGAAATTCCTAATTACAGTGGAGCTGACAGGACGAACAAGCTGGAGCTGGCTGTAACCCGAGACGCTTGGACAAGCTGCGTGTGGAGGAGACAAAGGCTGAATCTCTGTGTGAACTACATGGGCCGGTTCCACACATGAGACAGAGGCTAAATCTTCCAACTCACGCTCTGCTGAATCCACGTAGGCGGATGAGCCTGCAGGGTGGATTGTAAGCCATCAAGGCTGGAGAAATTTATAGCTTTTTCAATTAAATCATTATTCAACAACAAACATATTAAAACATACGCCAGTTTAAAACATCTTAAGAAAACCAAAAACAAGATCCTGCTATAGAAGTTACATTTATGATGGAAGAATTGCCTTATGAGTCCTTAGTACAGAAAAATGAAACTTAGCCACTGCCTCCGTTGTTGGTTTACACGTCCCAGCCAGGAAGTGTTTCAGGTACTGGTCTGGTGACCTCCCAGGGCATTTCCTCGTAATAGGGCCAAGAAGTCTGTTTCGTTCCTCCCTGTGGAGGCTGTGTTAAAAAAAAAAGTGCTCTAAGGATTCGACCGCCTGTACAGTAATACCTTGGATTGCAAGTAACTTGGTTTGAGAGCGTTTTGCAAGACAAGCAAATTTTTAAATATTTATTTAATTTTTTTTTACTTGATTTACAAGCGACGTCTTGCAATACAAGTACTGTAGTACGGCTTAAATTAAAAATCTCTGTACAAATTTTTTTGGGGGGATTTCATTTGATATAAGAGTGTTTTTGTGGAGAAAGCCTGACATGAGTACACATGCACACGCACACACCAGTCTCCTTCCAAGGGGGAGGGGGGCGAGGATGGGAGATTGGGTTACAGGGAAGCAGCCAGACGGACCGGCATCCCAACAATGGAGAGTCTCGGTTGGATTCCACAAAACCCAGGAAGGACTATCAAGACCATCAAGCTAACAGGGCAGTCTCAAAGAGCTGTAAAGTACCCAACACGTCACCTTCTTCCCGGGCAGGAATAAGCCCACCTGACACGAAGGGGCAGGCATAAGCCCCACCTGACCTTGGGGGCGGGGAGAGCGGGAAACTCGGGGTAGAAAACCCCTCTCCCCTCCTTTTGGAGGTTGTTGGGAACACGGGGTACTTTTGATCAAGATTCGTCCTCCAGCGGCGGCTGGAGTAAACTGTTCTCTTCCCCGGATCGGACAGACCCGGAGCCAGGCTGAAATTGACTAGCATAAAGTCTTTAGTCTAAGGTAACTGACTAATCCCAAAGCACTAGCCTGGGAGCCTGTTCATTGATAAACTCAGAGATCACGTCAGGTCATGTTGATGGTATAGTATTCCTAGAAAGCTGTTAGTTCCGCTCCGTATATTGTATAGTAAATAAAGCCTTATTTGGTCATACAAAGGGCTCTAGTTTCCTCTTGTGTGCGCAAACCTCCTAGTCGGTTTCACTTGCTTGTACAGGCTGTAACTCAGTGCCGGTTAACCCGTTAAGCGCCGAACTCACGCATAGGACCCGGGTGCTGGTCCTTCACAGTTTTGCATTACAAGCACGTTTCCGGGACGAATTATGCTCTCAATCCAAGGCATGACTGTATTTTGCTCTGTAATGGCAAGGCATGACCTTGCTTGAATTGCTAGCATGTGAGTTGGCTGCTAGCCAGGAGTTGTCAGCCGACAGGCTGATGCAATCTCCAGTAACGTGTGACCTGGCTGCTGGCCGGGAGAATGACACTGCGCAACAGCACAGGTGCTATCATTTAAACACGAGGTCTGCAGCCCATGGAGTTTGGTGCTAGAATGGTATTAAGACTAGCAAATGCAGACTGAAGTGTAGTGGTTGTTGGTAGTGGTGGGGTTGTGGTATGTGGTGGTGTAGTTGGTTGGTTGTGTTGAAGTGTGCTGAGAAGGAAGGAGAGAGATTCAGGAACCGTTTGGCTGCCAGCCTGAAGGACAAAGAATCAGCAGGAGCCCTGACACGGACAGAGGGGGAGAGAGAGAGACCTCAAGGCTGAGTGACTGCAGCAAGGGACCCAGCTGATACTGGAGGCAGAGCTTCCTGACTGGTCGGTTGGTGATATTGTGGTTGCTGCCTGTCCAGGGGGTGGGCTCTTACTAGGGGACTTGGGATTGTTGTACTCTGTATAATAAGCTTCTTAACTCGCAATAAAAGATGTTTGGCTTGATCCTCCTGGATTTATTATGGCATGAGAATTCATCAAAGAACCCCTGCCAAGCCCATTGGGAAAACATTTGGCAGCAAGACCTTGGCGAGTAGCCCTCGACAACCCCAAAGGGACACGACGGTGCAACACCAGCTGTAAGTGGAGGAGGAGTTCGAGGGCGATGGTGGGGAACCAGCCTCTCACAAGGAAAGAAAGAGGTAAGCTTTTTGGTGAAAGTCCCTCTTCATTCCTCCCTTTGGTGCTCGGGGGACGCCCGAAGTGCAGGAACCAGGGAGGTGGGGCAGGAACAGAGTAAGAAAGGAGTGAGGTGCACTCGTTGGAATATGTGTTAAGAATTGAAAGATCTTTGGAGAAGATCCAATGAAAAATATAAAAATAAAGAGGTCTGTCATTTTGGGTAGCCTCAGTATCAATTAAAAAGTGGTGCCCGTTGGCAGCCAGAGGACTGTTTTGCAATTGTTGTTTTGCACAAAAGAAAGCTGTAATGCTGCAGCCAGGATCCCTTTCAGCCCCCTCCCCTCCTTTGGCCCCTCGTGAGCCTGGTTCCTCATGTTCCCCTCACCCTGAGGAAGTGACCATGGAAAAGGCAGTGAGAGAGGCTCAGAATGATCCCGTTGGAGGGCAAGGGCAGGGGCGGCAAGGCAGACGTGGGTGGGAGAAGGCGCCCTGGGCCACGGCAGCGGAGGCTAAGACGGGACCAGTGCGCTCTGTGCCGCAAGATTGGCCACTGGAGAAATGAGAGCGCCCCGAGAGAGGGCAGACCCCCATGACGGCACCGCAGGAGGAAGAACAGCGCGAGAGGAGGGGTAGCCCCAACCCCTCCGAGCTACAGTGAGCCTGCTACATGTTGTTGGACAAAGAGGATTGCTTTGGGGGTCCTCACCCAAACCCTGGGGGCCACACAAAAGACCAGTAGCGTACACGTCAAAGCAGTTGGGCACAGTTGCCAAGGGTTGGCCAGCCTCCTGCCTGAGAGCGATTGCCCAGAAGCCCAGAAGCTCACCCTGGGGTCCCCCATACTTGCGTACTGTGGAGAAAGCCTGAACACACACAGTAACCCGAACCCTGACACAGTTCTCCCCCTTGGCAACCACACATAGTTTTCCCTTGGCAACCCCGGTCTGCATAATCCCCACCCGGGGAGATGCAGACCTGGCCAGACAGGCAATATGTGACTCCATATGCATAGTTTCAATGGGACATCTGCGAATCCACAAGAAGAGCCTGGACCATCAGGAAGTGACGGGCAGTCTCAAAGAGCTGCAAAGTATTCCCTACACCCAAAGGCGCCACCTTTTCCCGGCAGGAATAAGCCCACCTGATCGCAAGGGGCAGGGATAAGCCCACCTGATCAGCAAGAGGCGGGAAGAGGGGAAGGGGGGTAGAAAACCCCTCTACCAACCCGACGCGGGTTGTTGGGAACACGGGTGAGCTGTCAGCGTCCAAGTCCAGCTCCAGCTGCGTCAAGCAGTTCCCTTCCCCGACCGGGTGGGCTCGGAGCCAGTCTAGAAGGAAGCGTAAAGTCTCTGGTCTAAGGTAACGCTTTGCTGCAATACGCTAGCCTGGGAACCAGTTCATTCATAAATCTGAGGTCACGACCACGTCTTGTTATGCGTAGTATTCCTAGAAGTCTATTAGTTCCGCTCCATTTAACCTGTAGTAAATAAAGCGTCTATTCTCTGATGCGAATAGGCTCCTGTGCTTCATTTAAGCCGCGTATGAGTTTAAACCGCTTACACTTGCTTTAACGGGCTTTATCTCAGTGCCGGTTAACCCATTAAGTGCCAAACTCACGCAGAAGACCCGGTTGCTGGTCTTCCACATGTACCCACCACACATGTAAAGGCGTTGCTAGATGCAAAAGGAGGGTTGTGGTTCGCTTAAGCCCGAATGGTTTGCGTACCAAGCCAAGCTAGTGGGGGGGGGTTGAGTAACTCTCCTTCTTTGCGACACACTGAACCCGGCCACCCTCCTTCCTGAGACAGGAGAAATTGAGCATGATTGTTTGCAGACTGTTGAAACCCACTTTTCCAGCCGAGTGATTTAAAGACCGTCCCTCTTGAGAATGCAGATGAAATTAGGTTTGCTGATGGGAGCAGCCAGGTTCTCCGAAGACAACGTTGTGCTGGCTATGCTGTGGTCAGCCTCCATGCGACTGCGGAAGCCAAAGCCGTGCCTCCAGGGACCTCAGCGCTAGTGGCAGAAGTGGTTGCCCTGACAAGGGCACCAAGAGTCACCATCTACACATTTGGAGTGGAGCATGCGCATGTTGGACTGTGGGAGGAAAGAGGGATGGCGACGGCAGAAGGAAAGCCAGGCAAACATGGAAAACAAATTCTGCAGCTGCTTGAAGCCATACAGGAGCCTGCAGAGATTGCAGTGGTGCACTGCTATGCACACCAGAGAAAAACCAGGATGTGGTCAAAGGAAATGGCCGAGCTGATGGAGAAGCCAGACGACGAAAGGAAGGAGGAGGAGGAGAGAGAAGCGGTGGAAGCAGCCCTCATTCCTTCCAGTGGAATTGACTGGCGGGCAGAAGTACCTAGAAGACAAGAAGTTGGCTTTTTTGCAAGTCAGAGCACTGCCCAGGGGGAGGATGGGGTTAAGTCCCTTTGAAATGATGTTTGGAAAGCCCTGGCCAAGGAATGGTATCCCGGCTCCGGTAACTGGATGGGTGGTGGGAGAGCAACTCATGGCTTCCTATTTGCGTTCGTTGTCTGCTGTTTTGTTTTGTTTTTAAAGAATTTTATTCATTAAAAAACACACACAA
Source organism: Shinisaurus crocodilurus (assembly GCA_021292165.1). Lineage (NCBI taxonomy): Eukaryota > Metazoa > Chordata > Lepidosauria > Squamata > Shinisauridae > Shinisaurus > Shinisaurus crocodilurus. Next base: position 58,801 of record JAHFWL010000109.1, read on the forward strand.
AAACACATATACAACAGACAATAAACAAAATTAAAAATGGACTTCCATTCCCCACAGCATATAAGCAACCAGTTATTCTTAGAACATTTTCTATTAACCAAAGATCATTTCCAGTTATGGCAAAAAAACCAAACAAAAAAGGACAAACACAAGAGGTCTCCACCCCCCAAATATAGATCAACTATTTGATCTACCTTAAATTCAACATTTATGGATAAACAAAAACAACAAAAACCCTATAGTTTCATTTAATATTGTTTCCAATTCCAAGATAGAGGACGGATCACCACTTTGCCGGGGAGGCACTTTTTAAGTGCCGGCAACAGCGCGACAATAAACACTGGAATCTAGCACTTAGTCAAAGTGAAACGACTGCTAGGCAAAACTGAAAGTATCTTTATTTGATAGTAAACAAATACAAATCGAAAAGGGAGATATAGGAAACTAGCAGAAAAGGAAGCGCTCTATTACACAGTCGGACCTACAAAACAACAAAGACCATACAGTAGTCTAGCTGACATCAGAGATTCTACCTAGTCTAACACGAGAAACTGAACGAACTTACAGCAATGTACCCAGGCGCTCCGCTTGGGGGTTGAGTGACCGGACTGGCCTGAGCCGGGGTCCCATTCTGTGCTCTGCAGCACCTTGCTCCCAACAACCTACAGAAGCCTTGACTGCTTCTTTTACCCCTCACTCGAGCCCCCCCTTGATCCCTGACCCCTCCCTCTCCTGATGGGACAAACCAGTTTGGCCAAGAGGGAAGGGTGCTGAGGTTTTGGCACCACTTTTTCCATGGCCCCTTGAGGGTGCTTGGGTGATTGTGGGTACTTGGCAACCCATTGGGGGTGTCTGAGGGAAACCATCTAAATGTAAATGTGTGTGTCCCGGACTAGGCAGCTATTGAGGGTGTTTGGTGAAACCCATCGGAATGCAGATGTGTCTCAGACTGAGCTCTCCTGCCCTGGGCAGGGATTATGCCGGGGGAATGGGGCAAAGTGTATCTTGGTTAGGCTTTCTCTCCACATCCCCCCTTTGGAAAGAAGAAATCGGGGTTTCTGAACACCCCAAATTCCATCTAGCTTCATCTTGAGAGAAAGCCCGTGACAGACCCCCACCAGGCTCCCAAGGGCCTCTTCCTGCTTCCTCTTCGAGGGGGGCTGCCATGGGCCCACTCCTTCCAGCACACGTACACTCGGGCAACCTGACCCAAATCAGTGAGACCTTTTTTTGTGGTAGCAAATCCCACAGTAAAAGCTTAATGGTTGTGCTCTTCAGAAAGCACATGACTGATGGAAATGAGCGAGATGCTCCATGTAAATCCAGAACAGTCAAAAGCTAATAACTGTCGCCGTGTCAGTGATCCATACAACTTTGTTTCCCCGCTGCAATCGCTACGGCTCAGCATCCAGGCCGAGGGGCTGGAAAGATTCCTGGCATAACCCATCCCAGGCAATCAAAGGCAAGAGGTCTAGAAAAAGACCTAAACAAACCCAGATACGCAGAGATGGGAGTCCAACCTTGAACTCTTCACTGGAACCTCAGCACAAAAAGGGTCAAGGCCTATGAAATCCAAGAGTCAAAACACAGGTTCAAGAGTAAGTCCAGAGTAATCCCACATATGCAAAGAGTTGGACAACCGTAGCTTCCACTTTTGGGGTCTCCACACTACATTGGTCCAGGCATAGAACCCCCCCCACCCCCCCGAGTCAAAGCAGTCCAAGCCAGCAGGCAACTCTGGGCTATCGACAATGAAGATCCGGAATCCATATGTATCGGCCACTACTGTGGGCCTGTCTAAATCTCGAAGCGAAGGGAAAGATAAGTCAGCACCAGGTTTGCTTACAAGGAGACAAGTTTATTGAGCAGCTTTCAACGTACATCAGCATTAAGCAAACAAGTGAGTTGGGACGGACTACAGCATGGCTGTCTGGCAGGCATCGCCCAAAGTCCGAACACGGAACAAAGCAGACAGCAGCATCTTCTACATTTTTGTTGTTTGCACTTGATATTCGCAGCTGGGCTACACATCATGACTAACTGTTTGAAGCTAAAAGTTAAGCAAAACATTACAGCTAAGCTAATGAGCAGGGTGAGGAATGTTGGCACAAGCATGCGTGATGGGGCCTGGTATCTGGAATCATAGAAAAGTAGAGTTGGAAGGGGCCTACAAGGTC
>JAHFWL010001109.1:0-41115 GCA_021292165.1 Shinisaurus crocodilurus
TTGGAATGAATTTCGTAAAACGCTCCACTGGACCACTAGGTAGTACATAGCGAAATATAATTGTTAGTTGATCACAATGTGCTATGTCAGGGGTGGAGTCAACAGAAATTGAATATTTGGCTTCTTTTATCTCGTTTATGATTTGCTGCAGCACTTGCTGACCAATCAGTTCAATAAACTCATCACATATCGTTGATGATAAGTACCTCCACGTTTTTTAACCTCTAGGGCAGTCTTCCCCAACCGGGGCCCTTCCAAATGTTTGGGGCCCCAGCTCCCATCTTCCCCAGCCACTGGCCATGCTGCCTGAGGCAAATGAGAACTGTAGTCCAAAATATCCAAGAGGGATATTTGGTGAACTCTGTTCTCTGGGGTTTTTCAAAATAAAACTTAAAATGCCACACAATTCCCCATGAAAGCGCACGTGCACACACACACACACACACACACACACACACACACAGTATTAGCCAAGCAGGTGACATTTTGCAGGCGGCAGGAGGATCAACACCCCCAAAAGGCAGACACCCACACCCACAAACACACAGCCCTCTCTTACGTTCAGTTTGGCTCACAAAGAGGGAAAGCCCTTTTACAGAAAAAAAGGAGAAGGAGAAGGAGAACTTGCAGATCAACAAGAGTCAAACTGTTGAAACTTACCTGTGCAGAGGAGGGCCATCAGGACCAGCGGCAGGTAAAGACCATCCCAGAGGTTTGTCCCATAGCAAGCAGGAAGTCATGGTGGAGATTTTGGAGGCGGGTGGGCAGAGAGGGGTCGCTTGACGGAGCAAAACTCAAAAACTCCTGCAGCTCATCAGTAAGGGTCTTCCCCAATTTCCCCAAATATTTATTAAAAAAAAAAAAAGCAGCCACAACAAAAAGCCAGGAAGCTTGCTTGACCAAGAATAATTGTGTTGTTCTTGTTGCTTTGTTTTTTTGTTTAAACTAGCATTTGAACAATTGAGCTGCGAATCAGAAAGATCTTTTGCTGGAGGCTGGAGAGAGAGGTCCCTTCTAAATCTGAATATTACAGACCCTAGCAAGCCCCCCATGTGCTAGAAGTTCTCACAAAGAAATGTAGTAACAGTGATTGAAATGCAAAGCTACTGAACTGCTAATTTGAGAACAACAGTTCTTGCTAGGTCTTGCCTCAAGCCTGTAATGCAGATGTGCTTAGAACACCTTTCTAATCTTGAAAAAATCATTAATTATGCTGAATGATAACGATCAGAGCTAACTCCGAAGGGGGAAAATCGGCGTGTCCCTATAATTGCGGGCCTATTTTCTGTTAAGGGCCTGGAGCTGCTGCTCCAACAGCCCCTAGCTTAATCCGGCCCTGGGCTTGGGGTAGGACAGAGAGGATTATTTAAACCAGGGATGGAGAACCTCTTGCCCAGTGTTCTCCAACCTTGGGTCCCCAGATGTTTTTGGCCTGCAACTCCCAGCTATGCTGGCTGGGGCATGCTGAGAGTTGTAGGCCAAAAACATCTGGGGACCCGAGGTTGGAGAAACATGCTCTTGCCCATGGAAGGGCCCCATCCAGCCTGCTGGCTTCGCTGCCGTATCAGTTTCTCTGCTTCCTTGACCACACTGCATTAAAAAGCCTCCATTGGTTCCAGTGGCCTAATTGCAGTGAGGGGAGCATTTTCAGGGGGGCGGGTGCTGTTTAAATTTTAAACATAATTCCCTTCCAACTCCACTTGAGTGTTGGCTTAGGGCAGTGTTTCTCAACCTTGGGTCCCCAGATGTTTTTGGCCTACAACTCCCAGCATGCCCCAGCCAGCTATGCTGGCTGGGGCATGCTGGAAGTTGTAGGCCAAAAACATCTGGGGACCCAAGGTTGAGAAACACTGGCTTAGGGCATGAGTAGGCAGCATGGCACATGCAGGCACCAGTCATGCTCAGACACCTTTCTTGGCACCTGCTGAGGAGCCCTCCCCGTCCCATTATTTTTTTTAATAACATTTCTTACTGGCAGCTGGGATCACTTCAAAACAAACTGAGGGCCACTAGCTGCTTCCATTTTCTTCTCCCATGAATGCCTTAGGGCCACACATGGGGCTCAAAGACATTCTTAGGAAATGAAGATGGCATCTGCCGTGCACCCATTTCATGATCTCCGTTTTGACAGCTACGAGCAGTCCCTTCAAAGTGCCCCAGCTGTGCAGTGGAAGGGCTGCCTGTGGTTGCCCAACTTTAAAAAAAAAAAATGTGTTCCCTGAAATTTTCTCAAATATTTGTGATTTTAAAAAATATATAATAATTTCTATGTGAAACAAACACATAATATCAAACATATAACAATTAACAAACAAAATAGACCTCCAATTTTCTTCTACAGCAAATATAGGTAACAATAATTTTTCTACTCGATAATCAGAATGAGAAATCTTTCTTCCCGTTGTCCCAATTCACTTATTATTCTATGAACCCACAAATCATTATTTTCCAGTCTCTGCAAAAAGTCAATTAGAGGTTTCCACTCAACAATAAACGTGGATGTTGGCCTTTCTCTGATTAATAATGTGAGTTTGGCCATCTTGGCCATCTCTGCCAGCTCTAGCATCTTGACCAACCATTCTTCAGTCGTAAGCACTGCTGGACCTTTCTATTTCTGTGCATATAGTAATCTCGCTGCCGTTGTCATGTATAAAAATAAAGTTCCATACCTTCCTTCTAGCTGACTGTCCATTATTCCCAATTGAAAAGCCTCTGGTTTCAATTGAAAAGTAATCTTTAAAATCTTTTGCATTGATAAATGAATTTCTACCTATTTTTTTTAGCTTTCTGACATGTCCACCACATATGATAAAAGGTTCCTTCCTGTTGTTCACATTTCCAACACATATCTGATGCACCGTTATACATTCTAACCAATTTATCCAGAGACAATACCAATGATACATCATCTTATAAAATATTTTCATTTTTTAAAAAATATCCTTACTTGCGCAACTGCAAACTTTTGCAGTTGTGCGGATTCAGGGATGGGAAGCCTCGGGTGGGAAATGTACAGCGGGGGTGCCTGCTGGCAAAGTCCAGCAGGCACCCACCCTGGCATTGCCCCTCAGAGGCAGCAGGTAAGTTCCCCCCCCCATGGTTACATCTGACACCTGTCAAAATGAGAGCTGTCAGATGTAGCCAAAGGCACAAGTGATCTTTAGCTGCAAAAAAGGGTGTTTGGGGGGATTTACCCCCTTCACAGCAAGATCCTCATCTCCCCCTGCTTTAGTTCCCACCGGGGCGCACATTTTGCACTTTGTCCCGAGCCTATGTGCTCAGGAAAGTACAAAAGTACACCTCACCCCATTTTTCTAGGGAAACAGGAGTTTAGACTGCTTTGACAGCTAGCTGTCAAAACTCTGGATCCCTTTAAAAGGGGTTTTTTTGAGTGGGAAATGGGTGGTTTTGGACTGGGACATACACAGACATATGTCTAGGAGCTATATGTCTGGAAGCTACCTTGGAAGTAAGTTTCCCTATGTTGTCAGCTGTTGTTCCCAGGTCAATGTTCATAGCCGTGCAATCCTTTGCACACTTACCTTGGAGTAAAACCTCTTTTTGTCATGTTAGCCACCAAAGCTTCTACCATAATAAATTTGTCACTGGATGACTCCCAAGTTCTAGTATTATGAGAAAGGGAGAAAAATGTCTCTCAAGTGTTTCCAGATGAAGCTTTTATTCTGCAATCGCCCTGCTTCATGCATGGAATTTTAGAGGGGGTCCAGATGACGTTGTCCATTTGTAACCCTCCCATGTTTTCCCACTGCTTCTTCCATCTTTTTGCTTACCACAAAAAAATCTAAGGAGGAAAAGACAGAAAAGCTGCACAGTGCCTTTTGATCAGTAGCACTAGGAGCCCTACTTCTGGAAGCACCCTCTGTCCGCTTTCTCCAAACCATGCACAATTATTCACCTCTGTCCTGTCCCCATTACTTGTCCTCTTTCTAAACTAAAAAGCCCCAAACGTTGTAACTTTTCCACATAGCAGAGTTCCACCAGGCTCTGGATCGTTTTGGTTGCCCTTTTTTCTGCACCTTTTCCACCTCTACAATATCCTTTTTGAGGTGCAGCAACCAGAAATGTACACAGTATTCAATTTCCAAGTGCAGTTTCACCTTAGATTCCTATAGAGCAGGGCTCTCCAACCTTGGGTCCCCAGATGTTGCTGGCCTACCCAGCCAGCATGCTGGCAAGGGATTCTGGGAACTGTAGTCCAGCAACATCTGGGGACCCACGGTTGGAGAGCCCTGCTATTAGAGGCATGCTTTGCTCAGTTTCTGCCTATTCTTCTCTGGGTAAACAACTGCTGGCTCACTCTGCAGGAAGTGCAGAGTCCAAGTTCAAAAGAAGCCTGCTACTGTCATTCTCTATGCATGGCCCGCCCACCACTCCAAATTTAATGTCCCTATTAGCGGAAGGGCTCTATTTATATTGCTCAGGAAAAACAAAACCAGCCTTTCCCACAGAGGTTGTTCCTCTGGCTGATTGTTGCTGCAGGAAATTGGAATGTGCTGCATATTATTTTTAGGATTCACATGGGAAAGGAGGTTTTTTTACTGTTTCATTTCCAATCCCAGGGAAGTAAGGAAAAGGAATGGTACCCATCTCAAGATTGTGATCCTGAAGACACCATGACTCCAACATGAAGTCAGGTCTTTTTTTCCTCCCTTTCCCCCACCGCCCAAGCTGCTAGTTAAAACATAAGAAGAGCCATGCTGGATCAGACCAACATCTTGCCTGATGAAGAGATCTGGAGATCTTGAAAGCTTGCACATTTTTTGTTATCTTTTAGTTGGCCTAATAAAGGTATTGCACTAATATGGATTTTGGAATTCTGCTTATGGCCAACATAGCTAGCTACCTTTGCTTTTTAAGTGAGTAAATGTTCACTTGATACCAGACACAAGGCTGCTCTTCATACATTGCAGGAGTGTTGTTGTGAAGATACATGGGGCGTGCAAGGGGTGGGAAGAACCATGAACTTGCCTTGATCTCTTTGTGGGAAGAGTAGAAAAATAAATAAATAAATAAAACACACTTTAAACGGTCACTACAATAGTCTGTATTGATCAAAGAAATAGTGCCAATGTGATGTATTGGTTAAACTGCTGGACCAGGACTGGAGACAGCTGGGTTTAAATCTCCACTCATCCATGAAGCTCACTGCATGGCCTTGCACCAGTCATCATTTCTTAACCTAACCTACCTCATAGGGTTGTTATGAGATAAAACGGGTAGAAAACTACATATAAAACCACATAAGCCCCAAACTTCTTGTAATAAATAAAAAAATTTAAAGTCTTAATGCAACATTTTCAAAACGCCACCTCAGTCAAAGCAACTCTAAAATAAGGTTGCTAAATGACCAGTAAAATAGCACAACCAGCCTGCAGTGCTGAGGCCCGATAGGCACTCTGTGTGAACTGGTGTTGGGCAGGGCTTAAAGGATATCCCAGAGTATGCCCCAGACTCCTCTGCAATGTGCTAAAGTTCCTTGGCAAACAAGTCAGAGTAGAAAGAGTTCCATGAAGAAACCAACAAGTAACGCTTTTCATTTCAGCCCTCCCCAACTTGATGCCTTCCAGATGCGTTAAACTACAACTCCCATCATCTCCCAGCCAGCTCTGCTGGGAGATTGGTGTAATATGAACAAACCTGACTACCAATTAAAATTCTGGCAGCCGTATTCTGTACTGGTTGCAAACTTCTGAGTCCTCTTCAAGGGCAGCTCCATATATAATACATTACAGGGATCCAGCAGGTAAGTTACCAGAGCATGGATCACTGTGGCCACACTTACCCTGTCCATGAATGGCCGCAAACGGCGAACCTGCCGAGACTGAGAAAAGATATTCTGTGCTCACCAAGGTCACTTGGGCCTCTAGTGACCAAGCTAGACCTGGAAGTACCCTCAAGCTGCAAACCTGTTCTTGCAGAGGGAGTGCAATCCTGTCCACAACAGGTTGAACACGGATTCTCGAGAACCGAGAATCATCTACCCACAGCACCTTGTCTTGTCAGGATTCAGTTCACTGGCCATCACGCAGCCCATTCCCAAATCTAGGCATGGTTCAGCAGCTGTACCACCTCACCTGACTCAGATAACAACAAGGAACAGAGCCAAGTGTCATCAGCATACTCCAATAGCTTCATACAGTTGTGGGAAAGTGTGGGGATAATATAGACCCCTGTAGGGCCCCAGAGCACAGAGGCAGTGTTAGAGGGTGGCCCACTAGGGCTGGAGCCCTGAATTGTTCATTTGGAGCCCAGCATCTCTGGGAGGCCATATGCCCCAGCACTCTGCTGTCTATGGACACTTGCTGAAAGAAAGGTCCAGGGGCCCTGATGATCTCTGTTGCATCTGATCCCCCTGGATTAGCGGCCTTTTTGCCCACATGTGCTTCACCTCCTTCTGCCTCCACCTTGAATCCTTCTGCCTGAGCTTTTTTTCTCAAATCAAATGCCCTCCTCTCCCCTGTCCATACATCCCTTTTTACAAACAGGTGTCCTTAGGAGACAGGGTCCTTTACAGACTTTAGAGCATATGTAAATTAGCATATGCAAATTCGTACATTTTTCCCCCTGTGGGCCTGAGCCCCAGATCTTTTCAGTGCCTAGCACCACACCTGCCAGAGCATAAGTGTTATGGGGTTGAGTAGAATCCCCCTATGCCACTTTCCAGAACTAACTGCAGGCAGGAACAGAACCACCATGTAGGACAGGGACGGGGAACTTCTTTGAGGTGGGGATGGTGGATGACCATCCACCCAGTTCTCTGTGAGCCGAATGACATCAGGTGGTGTGGCCCTGCTCCTGATGTTGGGGGCATATGCCCCCTGACATCATTTGGTCCCCGGCTGAAGCGGCAGGTGGATCCCCCACCTCGGGGTTTATTCTAATGTGCAGCTGGACACATTTTGTGCAGTTGGGGAAAAATTGTGCAGTGGAAACTAAGCTTTTGTGCAGCTGGAAATATGGAATTTAATAAGGAACCAAGTTGTTTCTTAAAAGAAATATATAAGAAAATAAGATAAAGAGATAGAACATTAAGGGTGCAATCCTATGCAGGTTTAGACAGAAAAAAGGCCTACAACTCCCAGCATGCCCCAGCCGTTGTTTCTTTTCATCTTTTTACTGTTTCTTTTCAATCTTCATAGCCTTACACTAATCATATATTATTGGGAGCGACTGCTTGACTCATCAAAAGCATTTCAACCCATGTACATATCAACAGGATATGTAGGCATACAGCAGTGATACATATAGCAGTACAAACACAAAGAAGACTACCTAATTTGGCCATATGCCATGCCTCCTCTCACGCTATACCTACCATATCAAAATTTCCTACCCCCCCTTTTTTTTAAAGATGACAGATCTCTCCACCTCTGGAGGGAGTGCCTCTACAGGGAAAACAGCATGCCTCCCAGGGTTCCCAGTTTCTGCTGGCAGTAGTGTAGTTGAGCCGGGACTTGGAGGGATGTAGCACTGACACTTTTTGATTGGCAAAGACGCTGATGCCATCTGTCACCCTGCTCAGGACTCCCATGTTCCATATGAGCTTAGCTGCAATTCTCACAGTAGCTGCAGGGGCTTTGGGATGAATTTTCTTGGTAACAATATATAGTTGTGAGCTATCCCTGTTGTAGTGCAAAGTATTTTGGGGTGGTCTGGTCTTGAATGGACAATTAAGACCCATTGACTGGGTTCAGACAACACGATAACCCACACTCAAGGGTTGCGTATGGGTTGCCGGTGAACCGTGGGTTGTTGAAACGTGGGTTATCGTGTTGTCTGAACCCAGCCAAGATAACAAACCATGGTGAACAACCCACAGTTCACAACCCAACAACAAACCATGGGTTCTCTTTATGGGTTGTTCACAGTTAACAAGCCATGGCTTGTTAGCGCAGCTGGGTTCAGACAACACGATAACCCACGTTTCAGCAACAACCCACAGTTCAACAACCCACACTCGACCCTTGAGTGTGGGTTATCGTCTTGTCTGAACCCAGTCAATAGCTTTATAAAACACCTGCAACTGGTAAAGATGAAAAGTGCTAAAAGTGGTTTGTTGATATGGATCAACACAGCTGCCTGAATTTTTGGGCTCTCCTTGCAGCATGGCTATGGAGACTGCCGTGATGAGCGCGTGCACTTCAAAACTGACCATGAAACCACCGTTTGATGGCAGTCACATGGGTGGACTACAGCAGAAAACGTAATGTGGATTGAGTTGCCTGTCTGCTTTACTAAACATTCAGTTGCTCAGAAGGTGGAATGCAAGCCCCCAGCCAAAAAAGATCAGGGGGCCGAGGGGCCTGGGTATCCACGATAGCTCTCCCTCTGAGGAGCAGAGTGGAGGTGAAAAGAAGCTGGTAAGGGAGAGCCGAACCCTTGGACTCTCTTTGGCTGCAGCTGTGTGAGACAAGCACACTGGCCGGCTGCCTGAAAGAGGAGGAAGCAGCAGCAGCGCATACAAGGGAACAGTCTTGGGGATGTTGTTACAGCGCAACTCTCCTTCTCCTCCCCCATCATAATTTCCGAGAGTCGCTTCCAATGGTCCCTCCTGGCATCCCCCCAAGAGCTGCAGTAACAGGAAGGGCAGCAGGCCGTGGGAACAGATCCTGTGAGACAGCTCCCTGCGGTGGCCAGGGACAGCTGCTTCCCCTGCCACCCTCTTTTCCCCAAGCCCCATTCAGCGCGGAAATCAGAGACAATATGCCAGGCTTGAGCCAAATGCCAGCAGCCCAAGCAGACGCAAATACATGCACGCGCTGTGTACACCCTTGCTTTGCACTCAGGTGCCCATGCGCTCAGTGTGCTTGGATGCCGCACGCTTTCACACTCTGCATGCATGGCCAACTGACTGTTTGTGTACTGTGCCCATGGAACATCCCACACCAGTTATCCATGCACAGGCATTGCTAAGCTCCTGGGGCGAGAACCTGGAAGTTGGACCCCCACCCATCTGCATTCTGCTGCTCCATGTGGTGAACCACTGTTGCCACAGGTCACATCAGAACATTAGAAGAGCCCTGCTGGATCAGACCAAGGGTCCATCTAGTGCAGCATTCTGTTCGCACAGTGACCATCCAGCTGCCCACGGGGAACCCACAAGTGGACATGAGTGCAACAGCACCCTCCTGCCCATGTTCCCCAGCAACTGGTGTACATAGGCGTACTGCCTCTGATACTGGAGGGAGCACATAGCCCATCAGGACTAGTAGCCATTGATAGCCTTCTCCTCCAGGAATTTGTCCAATCCCCTTTTAAAGCCCTCCAAATTGGTGGCCATCACTACATCTTGTAGAAGAAGTGAATTCACAGTGTGCCTTGGATAATTAAGCCACAGGTAAGCAACGGGGGTGGGCAACTTGTGGCCCTTCGGATGTTTTTGCCTACAACTCCCATCATCCCTCACCATTGGCTATGCTAGCTAGGGCTGATAGCAGTCATAGGCCAAAGCATCTGGAGGGCCATAAGTTGCCCACTCGTGCTTTATTAGGACCAACCAAAATGCCACAAAAGAGTGTGCAAGCTTTCAGTTTCTCCAGAACTCTTCAAGTTACATGGTACAAAAAGCAAAGTGGGGGGGGGGGAGGCGAAAAAGGCTAGGTGGTGTGCCCATGCGGTCTGCAGCTTAGATTCAGCATGTCAACATCCCTGCTAATAAAAAAAAATAATGCTGCCACTGTGTCCCTGTGAGCCCTGGCTCCATTATACCACTGCTTGGCCACAACACAGGTTCCTGGGTAGGCATAGAGCAGAAGTAAACAGAAATGTGTCAGGCTTTACATTAGCAAAGCCAGAGATTGATTTAGGTGGTGCACTAGGTATAGACAAGTCAGTCGAAGCTAAATTGTGTAGCATTATCTAATGGTTGTGGGGAATGGAACCCTCAAAATGCAAAGTGGTGAGAGTGTTGGACTGCGACTCGGGAGATCCGGGTTCTAGTCCCCGTTCATCCATGAAACTCACTGGGTGACTTTGGGCCAGTCACTGACTCTCAGCCTAACCTACCCCACAGGGTTGTTGTGAGGATAAAGTGGAGAGGAGGAGGATTATGTAAGCTGCCTTGGGTTCCTTGCAGGAAAAAAGGCGGGGTATAAATATAATAAATAAATAAATTCAGGTGGTAGAAAGGAATCTTCCTCCAGATGGTGAAGTGTTCTTATGTTCTGCAGTGCACCTCCTCAAGTCCCCAGGCCATTGATTGGCTCCCCCTGTCTTGGAAGGACCAGAAGTCTTTCAGGTTTGACTGGAGCTTTGCCTGGGCTACAACAGTGACTGAGTTCACACAACATGGTAAGCCACCTGGGCTTATAAACCCAGGTGGCTTAGTGTGTTGTCCGAACCCAGCTTCTGGGCTTATAAGCCACCCAACAAGCCATGGCTTGTAGGGTTTCTAAGCCACCCCTGGGTTTGCCATGTTGTCCAAACTAGGATGACACAACAAGCCCAGGGGTAGCCCAAACCACTACCGAGCCACATGGCAAGAATGGCCAAAAGGCTTGCTACCCTTGCCAAGTGGCTCTGGGTGAGCGCCAATGACAGCCACCCCCGAAGTGTCAAAGCAGCTATCTTGGGGACAGCTATCAAGAGGCTCCCCATGCTGCCGCCAGCCAAAAGGGCAGGTGGCGTGGTGGTGTGAGCCATGCTCTGCTCGGTCTACTCTGGAGTAGGCCGAGCAGAGTGCAGTTTGGCTCCCCCTGTCCGGTGGTGCTGCAGCTGCCAGCCAGAAGGACTACTGGCTGCGGCGGTGTGGGGCAAGCTGTGCTCCGATTGGCCTCCTCTGGAGCAGCAGCAGTGCTGGACAGAAGAAGCACCGACAGCCCTCACCACGGCTCTTGAGGTCTACTTGCAAGTTGGGGTGAGAGCTGTCAGCCATCCCTGCTTCCTGCCCCCACTGGAGCTCGGAGCAGCTCTGAGGGGGGAAGCCTTGGTGCTCCCACAGTGTCCCATGAGATACCTGTGGGAGGACTGAGGGGGGAAGAGGGGGAGTCACGGTGCACCCTACTCACAATGCGCCTGATCGTCTGTTGGGCCTATCAGGGATAGGGTGGCTTGTAACCCAGCCCGGTATCCAATACCTGTCGTGTGAACCAGCCCAGTATCTAATACCTACTGTATATGATTCCTGCTTCATGACTCCTGGCTCTCGCTCTATGACTATTTAAGGACCAGCACTGATCTAAGTGAGCCTTGCGGGCTTGTGTCGTGGAACCCTGTATTTATTTATTTATTTCATTTCTATACCACCCCACAGCCGAAGCTCTCTGGGGGGTTCACAACAGTCCATACAGTAAAATCAAGATAAAACCTACAATAAAAACGCATTGTTTAAAATATACAATACTCATCATCAGGCGATCACTCGTGACCGAGTAAGATTGTCTTCCGGGATAAAAGGAGGAAATTCTAAAGAAGATTGTGTAGACTCTAGCGATGGGTCCGTAAGTGACTGTGGAGGCCAATTCTAGATCCACACAGCTTCTCACAGTGAGGACACAGGTTACCAGATAGAAGATGGTCCTGTAAAGGATTCATTTGACGTGCTTTTCGCCTAGCACGTTTCTCCCTTTCACCTTGCACTCGGGCTTCTTCAAAGTCCATGGAACCTTTGTGAAAGGCCAACCTCCATTTAGATCGTTCATGGGCCAGAGCTTCCCAGTTTTCGATGTTTATATTGCATTTTTTTAGATTAGCCTTATGAACATCTTTAAACCTCTTATATTGACCACCGATATTCCGCTTTCCATCCTTGAGTTGGGAGTAAAGTAACTGCTTTGGGAGACGGCAGTCAGGCATTCGAACAACATGACCGGTCCACTGAAGTTGGCGTTGAAGGATCATTTTTCAATGCTAGTAGTCTTTGCTTCTTCCAGTACAATATACAATACTAAAGGTTAATACAACTAAGTCTACAGGTTATCCCCCTCCCCCTCCCATGTGCTATTTTGAACAGATTAAATATCTAATGCCTTGGCATAGAGGGAAGACTTAACCTGGTGCTGAAAAGATAGTAAGGTTGGAGCCAGGCGGGCCTCAGTGGAATTGGGGGGCTACCACTGAAAAGGCCCTCCTCCTTGCCACCAACCGAGCCTCCCTTGGAGGTGGCAGTCAGAGGAGAGCCCCAGATGTTGAGTGCAGTGTCTGGGTAGATTGCGGTTGGGAGAGGTGTTCCATCAGGTATTGTGGTCCTAAGCCATGTAGGGCTTTATAGGTTAGAACCAGCACCTTGAATTCGGCTCGGAAGCATATTGGCAGCCAGTGCAAATGGGCCAGAACTGGTGTAATATGTTTGGACCTTCTGGTCCCCGTAATAAGTCTGGCAGTTGCATTTTGCACAAGCTGCAGCTTCTGAACAGTCTTCAAGGGCAGCCCCACGTAGAGTGCATTGCAGTTGTCAGGGCCTGTCATCCCCCCCCCCCCCCCGTTTGTGCATCCTCTCGCAAACCCCTGGATGAGCTAAGAAACAATAAATCCAAGCGCATGCAGGCTATGTGCCAGTAGATGGCAGCAAAGGCTTTTGCAGCAGAAAGTCTCTAGCGCTAATATCTATGAGGCTTTGCAGCTGTTGCATGGGACACAGTGATGCTCTTGTGAAGGGGAGATAAATACTAGTCAGAGATTCCTATCACTTCTTGCGACTGAAGATCTCCGTCAGGAAGACTGTCCTCCTGCCAACTAGACAGGGTAGCACAATAAATAGAAGAAGAACCCTGCTGGAAAGGACCAATAATTCATCCAGTCCAGCATCCTGTCCTGCCACAGCGGGCAACGAGATGCCTTCCGAAAGAGCCACAAGCAGGACAGGAAGGCCGTAGCCCCCTTCCACTGTAGCTCCCTAGCAATGGGTACTGCCTCGGATCCTGGGGGCTGCCTGGGCAGCTTTTTTGGGTGGCAGAAGCCTGGCAGTGGACTGTTCCGTCGGGAGAAGGAACTAGGCTGTTCCTGCTTTGGCTCGGCTGCCAGGAGGTGGATCTAAGCTAGGGCAGCCTTCCCCAACCTGGTGCCTTTCAGATATTTCGGTCTACAACTCCCAACACTCCTCCTGGCCCATGCCGGCTGGGGCTGATGGGAGTTGTAGTCCAAAACATCTGGAGGGCACCAGGTTGGGGAAGGCTGGAATAGTCTCTTAATGAAGCCACCCGGGATGGACTGCAGAATGTCTCAAGTTGGCCCTGGAACTGCATATGCCATGTGGCGTACCATTGCCAGAGCTGAAGGAAGGTTCAGCCAAAGCCTAGCCAGTCGGCTTCAGTATATGGAATTTTTTGGGGGTGGAGGTAGGGGGAAGGCTCCATCTTCTCCTTTGCTTCAGGCAGAAAAATGTCTTGGACCAGCCCTGGCTGCTGCCGCCACAGCCGTGGTTCTCTGTGGCTGAATCGATGCTCATCAGAGCTGCGCCAACACCTCCAAAGGGCAATGGTTGCTCTTGTGAATTTCTGTCGGGAAGGACAGCAAAGGCACCGTATTTCCCCCTCCCCCTCTCGCCTTGGACACAGCATCACATCCCATCATCTCAACTTGAGCAGAGACCGGAGAGCCTGCTCAATATTTCATGGCCCCGGCAGCCTTCGCATGTCGCATTCCCTCTCTCTACCGCTCGGTACTTCTTGCTATGCCCTTGCTTGTCTCAGCAGTAGGAAAGCCAGAGATGGGTTGGTCTACATTTAACAAGGGTGTGTGTGTGTGTGGGGGGGAGCTCTCTGAATACCAGGAGAAAACCCTCTGCTTTCCCACCTGCTTGGAGAACAGTATTTTATTTATTATTATTTATTATTTCATATATATTCCGCCTTTCCCCGCTCTTACAAGGAATGCAAGGAGGCTTACAGGGTCCTCCTCCTCTCCATTTTATCCTCACAACAACCCTGTGAGGTAGGTTAGGCAGAGAGTCAGTGACAGGCCCAAAGTCACCCAGTGAGCTTCGTGGCCGAGAGGGGACTAGAACCTGGATCTCCCGAGCCCCAGTCCAACACTCTAACCACCGCACCACACCAGCTCTCATTTTCCACATAATTTTTGCCACTGCTGTCAGGGCCAGCCCTAGAAGAAATTACACCCCAGGCAAGGAGAGTCTTCAATGCCCCCCTCCATTTGTCCAGCATTTGAATTGCTTATTTTTCGTTGCATTTGTGACCCACTTCAGGACTTTGATACACAACGTACATGCATGGTTTAGCTCTGTCATATAAGACAGGGCTAAATTTACACATGTGGATCTCAACACAATCACTCGTATATGCACACAGTTTCTTGGATAGGCACTGATGTTGTACATACCCCCCTGTCCCATTTTTCTAAAAAAAAAAGTCCAAACATGAAGGCAACACTGTACACACCGATCAATGTCACCAGTGTTACAAGTGAAGTATGCTCTGTGTTTCAGCTAGTGAGAGGATAGTTGAGTAGATCGCCCGGGCACCCCTCAAGTCTGGTGCCCCAGGTGGTTGCCTCAGTAGCCTGCCCATAAAGCTGGCCCTGTATGCTGTATCCCAAGGACTAGGGCGGGCATCAAAGGTAGACATGGTCGGGCACCTGCTGAGGGCCTGCACCACAGCAGCCTGCTTGCTCACCTGCCTCTCGCTCTGGCCCAGACAATGGAGGTGGTGAGAAGGAGGAGCAGGAGATGCCATTGGCTACTTGCTCAATGGCTCTCTGCCAGTCAAGCAAGCAAGAGGTAGCAATGATGAGGAAGAGGACGAGGCGCAAGAGCAGCTGGTGACAATAGCGGTGAGAGGGTAGATTCACTAAGGAAGGGGACCCATTCCGGGTGTCCTTACCCTCAACAATCTGGAGCTGGCGCTGACGGCTAAGTACGGTGCCCATATGTCCTTCTTTACAGAGGACATCCTCTCTTTGAAGGTGTCCTCTATTTGGAGGGCTGTCCACCAGTCCAAGTCCAGTTGAAAGACACAGAACCCTAAGGAAGGAGAGCAGAGCAGGGGCCCTGAAGTTGCCCATCCACAATTAGCACCCGGACAGCAGACCTCACTCTGATGAGGCCGGTGGCACCCATGTCAGTGGGGCGGTGTATCCACTCCAAGTTGCAGTCTGAACTTTGAAGGAGCTATGTATGGTGCTGAACCTATTTTGGGGATAAGGCTCAGCACCACGGATAGCTCCTTTAAAGTCTGGAGCTAGCACTGCCAAGGATATATTAGGCTTTTCTACACGGGGCATTTATTGTGGGCTCATTATTCCCTACTCACGGTTGTTTATGGGCTCTTTAGACAATGTCATGATCCTCCAGTTTGGCTTCTTTTTTTCCAGAGCACTTTCCAGGGGTTTTTTTTTTTTTATCCCGTTTTTTTTAGAACGGGCTATTAAATTACAACGTCTTGTCATCACTGTGATGACATCGGTGGGAATCAAGATGGAGAATCAAGATGGACGACATCCCCAGAACAACAAACCTCATGATCTTGATATCTATTGGACCAATTTTGTTGTGTAGGCTCTCATTGGAAAGGTATTTTAACACAATCTACAAAACAATGTCATTATGACTTGTGAAGAAATTCTTTGTTATGTGTTGCTTTTAAGGCAAACAACTGGCTGGGGCATGCTGGGAGTTGTAGGCCAAAAACATCTGGGGACCCAAGGTTGGAGAAGTTTAAAGTTTTAAAATCTCCGTTGGCACCTGGGATTTTTTCCCCTTCTTGTCTTGGCTCCACAGTGCCTTTCCCCCCTGTTTTTTTTTCTTTCTTTCTCACAGTGATGAGCGTGAGAGAGTGGCACCTGGGTCAACCACAGAGGATTATGAATCAAGTGAAAACATCCATATATAGATTCATAGATCATAGAGTTGGAAGGGGCCTACAAGGCCATCGAGTTCAACCCCCTGCTCAATGCAGGAAACTAGAGGAGGGGTCTCCCACCCAAGTAATAACCAGGCCTGACCCTGCTTAGCTTTCTATGCTCAGACAAGCTGAGCCAGCGTGAGCCACTAACTTTGTCACGGGATTGCCCATACTCCCTGACCAGCCTTTACCAGCCTTGTGCCATTCAGATGTGGTGAACGACAACTCCCAATGTCTCCAGCCAGCATGGCCCATGGTCATGTTGGCTGGGGATGATGAAGGTTGTAGTATAACACATCTAGACGGCACCAGGTTGGGGAAGGATGCTTCCTCACTAAATGCATCTGAGGCTGAGCACTTCCTTACTTCTCCGCTCCAGCCACATAGCAACAGACTAAGCTGGTCTGACTTCATCCAGCAGAGGGGAGCAGTGTGTCTGTCTCTACCCACGTCTTTGATGGTAGGGTAAAGTTATGTTTTCACCTGAGACACTAAAGGTGCAATCCTATGCAAGTTTAGACAGAAAAGAGGCCTACAACTCCCAGCATACTTACTTACTTTCTTATTTACCCACCCTGCCTTTCAGCCAAAATAAGGCTCCCAAAGTAGCTTAGAAAGATTCATATTAGACAGTCCCTGCCCTCAGGCTTACTATCTAAAAGACATGGCACAAAAGGAAAAGGGATTGGGAAGGAGGAGGAAGAAAACAAAACTCAGGCACCAGTTCTTAGTTACAAGGCTCTTATAGATCTTTTCTTTTCTGGCAGGGAAGGGCAAAACAAGCTTCCTGCAGCTGTTCCTTCTTTGGCCAATGCATGGGGCCAGGCTGGTCTCCCCCTTACTGTGATGTTAATCTTGGGAGGCATGGGGTGCAGCCTCCCAGTGGCCCTTGGTTGTCTGGCCAATGGATGAGGCCAGAGTCTGCCACCCTAGGGAACTGTCAGTTGGAGCTGTGTGTCCCTTCTGGCAGGGAGGGGTGAAGCAAGCTCCCTGCAGCTGCTCCCACTGGCTGGGGCATACTGTGAGTTGTAGGCCTTTTTTCTGTCTAAACTTGCATAGGATTGCACCCTAAAAAAGTGCTTTTGAGCTTCTCACACACTATTTGCATCAGGTTTGTTTGTTTGTTTCATATGGCATAAAACATAGAAGATTGACTGGGGCTCCTTACTAGTGTAGGTTTCACATTTGCATTACACACCAAAAAAGACAGTGCAGGATGCAATCCTTGGAGGAGGAATTGCATGTTGCTCTTTTAGAAAAGTGGTAGGAACTCAAGCACATTTTTGTGGTGGTGGGTGGAAGAAATTATCTTATACAGGGCTTCTCTCCACGAGGCATTTACTGTGCGCTTGTGATCCCTCACTCACAGATGTCTGCGGGGCCTTTTCACCGCAGTGTCATCGTCCAGGGCCTCTCCCGTGTTTTGCAGGCATTTTTGTAGCTTTTTTTAGAGCGAGGAAAGTCAGGTATTAAATTTCAAACCGGAAGGAAAGTCTCATGCATTGTCACAATTCTGCTATACTGCAGCTTTACCACAGTACCACCTTGTGGTTGGATAATGAAATATATAGAAAGGCAGAGAAAGACAACCCCTGGGGGGAAAAACCCGTGCAAAGGACACATTCTTCCTCCCGCAAAGAAAATGGAATAAGAAGCCTCAGTAAAGTGGTGGCTTAAACTTGTCATGTAGAGAAGCCCACAGAGTCAAACTGCTGGTCTATATAGCTCAGTATTGTTTACATTGATTGGCAGCGGCCAGGGCCGGCCCAAGAAAATTTGCTGCTGGAAGTGAAGAACAAGATGGTGCCCTCTCCTTCCCGTTCCATGTTCAAAAGTTGACTGGGCTGGCTGTGGAATCTTTCTTCAACACTGGTGACAGGACAGTGTCATCCACCACACCGGAAGGCAGCAGGCTAGTTTAAGGCACACAGGGGAGGCCACAAGGCACATGGCTCTCTCATCCAACACCTTGCTGCCACCACCCAGCATATGCCACCTGAGGCGACTGCCTCACTCTGCCTAATGGTAGGGCCGGCCTGGAAGCGGCTCTCCAAGGTTTCAGACAGAGGTCTTTCCCAGCCCTACCTGAAAATGCTGGGTATTGAGCCTGAGACCTTTAGCATACAAAGTACTTGCTCTGTCACTGTCCACCCCCCTAATATACCAGAAATATTGTACCAAGGGGGCCTAAGAATACTGTGTGCATACGCATCTGTGTGCATATGCATACACATCTGTGTGTACATCTGTAATCAGTGCAAGACAGCCAGAATCTAAATAAAGTTATTTAGGGCGCAATCCTATGCAAGTTTAGACAGAAAAAAAGGCCTACAACTCCCAGCATGCTGGCTGGGGCATGATGGGAGTTGTAGGCCTTGTTTCAGTCTAAACTTGCATAGGATTGTGCCTTTGTACTTATTGATATAAAATTTAATGGTAGAAGTAGGTAAGTAATGGTAGAAGTAAGTAGAAGACTTCCACTGGGTAGAATGTTGCCTGCACATTTTCCCTTATATCTCCAAGTAAAAAGGTTAGAGGCTTACTTTAAAAAAAACACACAAAAAAACTGAAAATTCAGAGGAGGAAACTTTCTGAAGGAAGCAGCAGCACCACCCCCTGCCTCACACTCACACTCACACTCACACACACACACACACTTCCTCTGTAGCTTACAGCTGCTTGGGAAATAGACATTTAACAGATGCAGCCTCCCCATCAGTACATCATGCCAGGAAAAGCGACACCAGAAGTATTTCTGCCTGCCATTCAGCTGATAAGAACATAGAGCCTCTGTTGAGGATATAAGGGTGATAGCCCTAGCTGGTAGTCATTTATTTTAGTGTAGTGTATACTTACTGGATTGATGAGGATGACAGGGCACTATAGTAACCCATAATTCCAGAGTAGCGACCCTTGTTCAATATTACGTTCTCATTGGAAATAACATGGGTGGAGAAGGTGGTGTTCTTTTTGTCCTGCTTGCCATGGTATTCATTAACCTTTTCAGGCCCAGTCCACTTCAGTGCAGAGTGGTCATGCTCTTGGCAAAGTGAGACCAATGGGTGAGTAAGTACCATTCCTGTTGTACACTGGAACTGGAACTGCAGGAATTAGCAATGTACTTGCAGTCAGGATCCTGGGAGACCTTTGCACGAGGTTCCCTATGGCCAGATCACCAAGTATTTACGTTGCCATACTTTATCTGGAATGGTTAGTGCCCATCTGCCTTCTTGGTCACCCACAAATGACTTGTGCGTGCCAACTTGGTCCCTACATCAGGCCAATCTTGAAGTTCTCCTAAAGAGCAGGCCCTCCTAGCCTACAGAACATGGTGACCCATTCAATTGGCTAAACAAATGCAGAAGAATAGTTTTGCCAGTACAGTAATACCTTGGATTGCAAGTAACTTGGTTTGAGAGCGTTTTGCAAGACAAGCAAATTTTTAAATATTTATTTATTTATTTACTTGATATACAAGCGACGTCTTGCAATACAAGTGCCGTAATACGGCTTACATTAAAAATCTCTGTACAAATTTTTTTGGGGGGGATTTCGTTTTGATATAAGAGTGTTTTGGATTACAAGCACGTTTCCGGAACGAATTATGCTCTCAATCCAAGGCATGACTGTATGTATTTGCCAGAAGAAATGCCATGTACATAACCGTTTATGTGGTACAATGTTCTGTAAATGCTCTATGTGGACTCGGAGCGGCTATATCTGTGTAGGCCTGGGGCCTAGTGTTGTTGCTGTGCTGGAGGCTTGCTATGGTGGTAGCTGCATAGTGAGGTTCTGAAGGGGAAGAGACAGATGATCACCTGTAATATGTTTGGATGGGGCCTGGATCAGGTGAATTCAGTTTTGGTTGGCTGGGGGTTCTGGCTAGGTGGGAAAGAGCTGTTGGGAAAAGACAGTTGGTACTCAGTCAGTGAGGAAGAAGGTCTGCTTGTTGGCGGGTGGTGTTATAGAAGGGCTAGGAGAAAGCTGAGGAGAAAGTGAATAGCGAAGGCCTGAATATTAAGTTATTCTTTCTCTGTGAGATAATCATACAAGGCCGGTGAAGATCAGAAGTAGGGAGCAGGTGGCTGTGTTATGCCAAGAGGCTGCCGTAAGATCTGGCCAGAAGAAGGTTACACAAACAGGCAGTAAAAAAAAACAAAAAAACAACAACACCCGTACAAGTAGACAGAAATACAACAGGAGGAGCTTTGGGAGTCAGAGGAAGAATGTACCCCAAGAACCGGTCCTGAATTGTGAGTGTATTTGGCTGGAGTGGAGGTTTAGGGAATTTGGCCTGAGGTAAAAGAAGTCATTAAGAGGCTTGTAGCAGCAACAGTGTCTCTTTAGTCCTTAACAAGTGTCAGCACACATTCTTTTGAAAAACCCCAAGTAAATATTAGTATTCCTTTATGCGTAAAATATCCCTTTCATAAATTAACTTGTTTAATAGTTCATCTTGTCTCTGGTGTTGGTGCCCATCACATGCCTAACTCTCTTATACCAGCAACTAGGAGGTTTTAAAGTATTCTGAGAGAATTGGTGGCAGTGGGAAAGCGTCAGCTTGTGGGACTCTTGAGTTACAGTGGCAGAGAGTTCCTTAGGCCCTGAAATATAAGCATTTGCTAAAAATAAGAAACCCCATAGGTGGGATTGCCCAGTGAATGAGCAGTTTCCCCATAGGTGGGTGGCAGCGATGGAGAGAAAATCCTCCATACCGCATTATAGATTTCATAGATCATAGAGTTGGAAGGAGCCTACAAGGCTGTCGAGTCCAACCCCCTGCTCAATGCAGGAAACTAGAGGAGGGGTCTCCCATCCGAGTAATAACCAGGCCCGCCTGACCCTGCTTAGCTTTCCACGCTCAGACAAGCTGAGCCAGCAAAAGCCACAGGCCTCTATTCCTACAACAGACTGTAACAGCACCAAGTAGCTAGGGGAAAACGGGGCAGCCTTTTAGGACTGTTTATCAACATTGCAAGTGTTGGAAACTGGACGTTGGCATTGTCTTTCTGCACCTGTCTCACCCAAATGACCACTAGAGGGGCATTGGGAGTAGAGCAGATAGGGATATTCTTTGACCGCTACTTCCTGCTGCCTTTGTTAGGTAGACTGATACTGTTAGGGGGGTCTTTGTTCTGCGGTCACTCTGACTTCCTGTTCTCTACCTGAGCATTCACGTCCATATGCTCATCCGGTATACACGGCTTTCTAGATAAGAATTAACTGTTAGGTTTTCCTATCCAAATGTACCTTTCTTAATAAACCTTTTGAGACTTTTGTTTTATACTAAGCTACAGCCTCTGCCCGAGTCATTTGTCCCCTGAAATTGGGACACACCAGACGTGGGATTAGAGGTCCACAGGGCATTTCCAATGTGCTCACTCTGCTAACAGAGAACTTCTAACAGGGTTCTCCGAAATATACCCCAACAGTAAGAAGCCCAGCTAGGCAGTGTGGTTTCAAATGCTCTCTGCTGAAGAAGCTAACTCATAAGACTGCCTCCTTTCTTCTAGCTGCTCCTTCAAAATAACCTAAGAAGTTGCTTTATACTGGAGTCAGACCACTGGTGCATCTAGCTCAGTATTGTCTGTAGACTGGCTGGCAGTGGGCGCCCCCGGTTTCAAACAGGGGCCTTTCCCAACCCTATCTGGAGACGCCGAGGATTGAACCGGGAACCTTCTGCATGCAAAGCAGGGGGCTCTACCACTGATCACCCACCTTCCCAGCAACAGGCACGTTTGCAACTGATGAACCCGCCTGTGCGTCAAGATGTCGTCCAGTGACAACTACTTGGCAGGCTGTCGGGAACACAGTATACGGGGAAGCAGGGTGCATGCTCCCTGCATTTTTCCCAGCAGCATCATTGTTTCTGCAGAGAAACAGGATACATGAGGATGGCTCCCTTTGCACCCCATGTTTCCCAGCAGAACACTGGGATTTTGCCAGCAGCAGCCACTTCCAGCAGCAGCAGAGAAAGGGGTTCGCCCCTCCCCAGGGTTCCAGGGGGGGCAGTGTGCCCCCCAGCCTCAAATGTTGCCCACCCCTGCTCTAAACCATTGGTTTTAGCATTACGTGTGAACCCACTCTACGAGACCAGCTCATGGGTACCCACTCAATCTCATTCAGGCTGCAATTCTACGCAAACGTGCCTGTGTGAGTAAGTCCTACTGAACACCTTGGGACTTTCTTCTGTGTAAACATCCATAGGATTGGTCTGTTATGCACCAAAGAAGGGAGTGCAAGGTGTCCAGGACAAACGCTGCGGGAGATGTTCAGTAACACACACCATCCTCACAACATCACAACCACCTCACCATCCCAATTCCAGGATGTGCTTGTACACAGGAAAATCGATGGCCCCCAAAACAGTACAACTACGTGGTGAGATTGGTGTTGGTTGAATCTGACTCTTGACACAACACATGACTAAGAACATAAGAAGAGCCATGCTGGATCAGACCAAACCAGCATTCTGTTCACACAGTGGCCAGCCAGCTGCCCACGGGAAACCCACAAGCAGGACATGAGTGCAACAGCAACTGATACCATGTGATGATAATTATCAGGATGACGTATTTTAAATGGGACGAATTTGTTGTAAATTACTCTTGATTTGCCCTGTGGCAGAAAAATCAATTAATAAATATTTTTTAAATGAAATAAATTAACCTGTGGAATAAATGGCTTTATTAAAAGCTTAGCTAAAAGCATGGAGGATTGGCCTATTAATTGCTCAGAACACACAGGGGATGCCTGGCACATTCTGTAATGGTACAGCAGGCAAACAGCTGCAAATGGCATTACAACAGACTTGTGCGATTGCTAAGTTCATCGGGGTGTGTGTGTGTGTCTTGCTGGTTGTACCGTGACCTGCCATCTGGCAGCAACTCAGAAGCCATTTATTAATTACTGTGCTTTTAGCTTTGATTTTAAACATTTTAACTGATGAGTTTTTGCATTCATTATGATGTATTTTTAATCTCTGATTCTGTAAACCGCTTAGAGATATCTTTAGATATGGTAAGCGGTCTATAAGTTGATTAAATAATAACATAATAAAATTAATGTTTTAAAGCATGATAATTTTCAAAAGAAATATTTCTCAAAGTTCACAAAACAGGTTATGGATTATGTTACTTGTTATCCGTGATCTCCCAGGCACTGTTCAATACATGCCTATAATCATGCAAACACATTCCACACAGCTCTTTTCATAGCAGTGTGTGTGTGTGACAATATTCTACAGTTTGAGCACTGGGGAAATGTGCTATTCCCAAATCAGAAGCGCTTCCTTGAGAGAAGACTGAGTTTTTTCGCAACAAACGAGCAAACAATTGCACGCTTGTCGCTTGATAAACAGATCATCTGGAAAGACTGTTTTTTTTAGTTTTGCTTGTTGCAAAAAAAGAAAAGAAAAGCAAAATCCCAAAGGAAGTACGGTAATACAAAAACCAAGCACCGATGAGAAGCCCAGGAAAGCATTTCAGAGAAGGGCTTAAGGATCGACCCGCTCTTTTGCCCCGGGTGTGTGTGAAATGTTCTGGGGCTGGTAGGTGATAAAGGAGAGTGAGCCAGGAAAAGAGAGAGGTCTGTTCCTTTAACTGTACCAGCTGGAGAAAATTCCAGGCTCTGGGAATGCAGCTTTCGCTCAGTGAGGCGAGGGAGCTGGGAGCAAGGTCTAAGTGCTTTGTGGCTGCTGGATGTTGATGGGATGTGATGGCTGCAGCCAGGCGTGCAGGTGGAGATTGCTCTTGGCTGCTGCCTCTGGGATGGGGGTGGGGAGAGGTGAGCCTCCGAAAGCGCAGAAGACGGAAGAGGCTGCAGCGGCATCCGCAGCTGCGGGCACATGCTAAGGGCTCCCGCTCCCTTCCCTGTGGCTTTAGCCAAATGATGGCTTTGCCACCAGTTGTTCCCTGGCTAGATCTGGGTGCTGAGGCAGTGACGCAGGCCTTGAAACTGACAGGTCAGTGTGCCACCAAGCGCGCCAAGGTTTGGATCCTGGTCCAAATTTCCCATCAGCCCTGGACTCGCCGTGCGGCCTTAGGCAAGCCTGTCGCTATCTATACGTTTCAGCTGTCTGTGTACGATGTGACCCACAGGGACCGAGGGGGGAAGTGCGGTGCAGTGCGGTGCAGTGCTTAGAGCACTGGACTAGGACCAGAGAGACCCGGATTCAAATCTTTACTTCATCAATGACCTTGGGCTGATCACTCTCTCTCAGTCTAACCTACCTCACAGGTTGTTGTGAGGGTAAAATGCAGGGAGAGAACTTTGTATGCCACCCTGAGCTTCTTGGACAAACGGTGAGATTAAAAAATTCTAACAACAACAACAACAACATAACACATTACTTCACACAGTCCCTTAACCACCTGCTTGCTTGACCTCTATGGGAGAAGTTTACTGTCTGTTTCCACCAACTCTGACATGATACAAGCCTCAAATGTATCTTGGGCAGGAAGCTTAGACCAGCCAAGGAGCTGTCCAGCAGGGTCTGGATTAGACAAGGGATCTTCCCCACAGAGCTGTTGCACCAGCAACTCCCAGATGGCAACTGAAGGGGTTTATAGCGGAGCAGGCTGCTCCTGGATCTCAGCAGGACCCTGATCTGCTGGCTGGGGCATGCTGGGAGCTGTAGGCCTTTTTTTCTGCCTGAACTTGCACAGGATCGCGCGCTTAATGGACTTATAGGAGGCCTGTTTTAGACAGCCATGAATATTACTTTAGTTAGTAGTGAAGCACAGAACTAACATTTCTCTCCACCTCTCCATTCGATGCTTCACAACTTATGTTTCTGATATGTTAGGAAAAAGCAAAAACCTGTATGCCCATTCCTGGTTAAAAAAATAAAGGGAAAAAAAAAAGGAATGCCCCAAGCATGTGCAGTTTTGCATTTTAAACTTCAGCCATAGCACTGTCATGACCACAGGAATAAAATGGAGTTTGCTTCTTCCTCCTTTACACTCCCTGACGTATTTCCTTGGAAATAATAAGCACCATTTTGTCCTAGAAAAGGACAAGTAAAAAAAAATAAGAAAATGGGCACCGATAACCATGTGCACATCCAGTCGGCTGCCCTCTAAAACTGTTTTATTTAAATAAGGAAGGGTGCTGCAATGAGCAGCGTCAGCCCTGGCATGCCCATGCCGGCACGGGGGCCTGTTTGCCGCTGCCCCATCACCTGCTGCTTGCTAGATCAGCTGTTACCAACCTGCTGTCCTCCAGGTGTTTTGGACTTCAACACCCATCAGCCCCAGCCAGCATGGCCAATGGCGAGGAATTCTGGGAGTTGTTGTCCAAAACATCTGGAGGACAGCAGGGGGGCTGACTTCGGTCCCAAGGTCCAGCCCTAGTTGCTACCCCACTCCAATCATGAAAGCAGCCCAGCAAACATGGGGACCCGACGCACTCTCTTCCTTGATGAAATGACTGGATAGATCATGCTGGTGCTCCTTCGTTTCTAGCAAAGCTGTGGCCAAAGCAGCAACCCTGGCCATGTTGCACTGGCATGTGCCCTCCAGCTACGGGAACGCAGGACTCCCCCTTTCCCCTTGATGAGCCCCTGGAGAAGAATTGGGGGAGGGGAGGAGGAAGGGGATCTATAGCCACCAGTGCTGTTGAGTGATGGTGATTTCCCTCCAGCCACCGTCAGGAGAATGGAGACAATGCAGGCACCACTGGAGTGACAAGCAGGGCCTTTTATGGAAGCAAGGGCCTTGACAGCAGCCTTTATCTGTCCCCACCCCACACAAGAATGTAACAGCACACTCCACTTTCTGCTGCTCACGACAGACAGCCCTGTAGTCAACCAAGAGAGGGACTCAGCTTCTCTTTATTTATAATTTATTGTATTTATACCCCGCCTTTTTTCCTGCAAGGAACTCTGTGACTAGAGGCTGAATTCAGATGCTACCTGAAACTAGCACATTCATATTTCCAAGGGGACAGGGAAACCTCTGGGGCACCGGTTTCCCAGGATGGCACAGATTACCTGGCACCGGCTGAGCAAACCTGGTCAACACCAATCCTCCAGCTGGTACAATATACGCACTTCAGAGGATGGCTAAATGCATAGAACAGTTTCCAGAGGGTAGCCACTTTACTCTATATTGCAGTAAAATCAACAGAGTCTTGTGGCACTTTAAAGACCTAACACATTTATTCTGGCATAAGCTTTCATGGACTATAGACCACTTCATCAGATGCACAGAGTACTATGGAGAGTTTCAGGTCTATATATAGAGTACAGTCATACCTTGGATTGAGCATAATTTGTTCCGGAAACGTGCTTGTAATACAAAACACTCTTATATCAAAATGAAATCCCTCCAAAAAAATTTGTACAGAGATTTTTAATTTAAGCCATACTATAGTACTTGTATTGCAAGACGTCGTTTGTATATCAAGTAATATATATATATATATATATATATATATATAAATTTGCTTGTCTTGCAAAACGCTCTCAAACCAAGTTACTTGCAATCCAAGGTATTACTGTACTTATGGTGTATATAAACCTGAAACTCTCCATAATACCCTGTGCATCTGATGAAGTGGACTGTAGTCCACGAAAGCTTATGCCAGAATAAATTGGTTCGTCTTTAAGGTGCCACAAGATTCTTTGTTGTTCTTGCACAGGGAAAACAAACAAACATTGGTCAGTGATGATGGGGAACCCTTTTTCTTTTAAGGGCCACATTCCCACAATCAGTTGGGGGTTGGATGCTGGTGGTTGGTGGGGCCATGCCTTCTCTCCCCCCCCCCCCGCCACCGCATAACTTTCTTTCTGACACCCCCTTCTCTCCCTTCGTCTTCCTCCCCCCCCAGCAGGCTGCCGATGAAGGGACAGATTGCAGAGGCCTGAACTGATCATTTGCAGAGGGCTTTTGAAATTAGGCCAAGGGCCACAGGTTGCCCACCACTGTAACACCTAATTTCTACATGCCCTTGTGGAGCTGTGCTACAGTAAGACACATCTACTATGTGGCTGCTGCCAAGAAAACTGTCTCCTAACCATCCTGGGGAGGAGGAGGCTTGAACTGAAAATTGCACCGGGAGGCTGATGCAGTGTGAATGTAGCTCAGTGGAAGAGCGCATGGTTTGCACATGGACAGTCCCAGGTTCAATCCCAGGCATCATCAAGTAGGGTTGGTGGAGACTTCTGCCTGAAACTCAAGAGAGCTGCTGCCAGCCAATGCAGATAATAGTGAGCTAGGCAGACCAATGGCCTCACTCAGCATAGATCTGCTTCCTATGGTCTTGCAAACTCACAGTATTCTTCTAAGTATCTAGTTGGAGTGTCCCATCAACAGGGAATAGGCAGGGGAGATTACTGTTGGGTAAATACTGGTGTGTATATATAAGCAGAGTATCTTAAAGGTGGGTTATGCTGGCTCAGCTTGTCTGAGCCTGAAAAGCTAAGCAGGGTCAGGCCTGGTTATTACTTGGATGGGAGACCCCTCCTCTAGTTTCCTGCATTGAGCAGGGGGTTGGACTTGATGGCCTTGTAGGCCCCTTCCAACTCTAAGATCTATGAAATCTATGAAAGAGTTAACTGGAAGCATAATACAACAGCAGCTACCGCACATGAGCTGGTTAAAGCCCAAAGAGAAACAAACAGTCTTACTCTGTCTTTGGTAAGAAGGGGGGGGGGAGTTTATTCACAAATACAGCTTACATATGTAGAAATGTATGTAAGTTCATCTTTGTTTCAAAGGAGTCCTGAGCTACCTTGTGGAGCTCATGCTGGTTCTGTAAGAATTATAAAAAAGTTTCTTTCCCAAATTATATAAAAATAAAATAAAATACAGAAATTAAAAGAAGCCAGAGAACTCACCCCGAATGGGGGCCCCAGTCTAGTGATAAATGAGGCCTAAAATATATAAAGAACTCAATGCCCGGGTCATAAGGATGGCATGGGATTAGTAAATGATAAATATGCTTAGATAGGGATGACATTGAATAAGTAGGTAACAGATAAATAAAGAATCCTCCCTTTCTGGAAACACAGACCAGGCATAAAAATGTGTCAAAAGAAGAGGTGTCTGCTGATGGGAGAGCAAGAGGTCAAAGTTACAATGTAGTTAAGGAATGTGTGAAAGAGCCAATAGGAAATTAGAGTAACAGGATGCCACACAACAAGAGGAGGGTCGGTAAACAGGGGCGGGGAATAATGTATTCGGTTTAGGCGGTCGGGATAGGCTGTAAACCTCAAAGTACCCAGCCAATGGGGGAATGAGGGAGGAACCCTGCGGCCGGGCATAGGGAATAAAAACACGCTGCTTGAATGTTAAGGTGTGCCTACCTGCATAGCGCACCCACTCTTGCAAGACTGTATTCAATAAAAAGTGCTTTGCTTTCACCAATTTTCTTGTCCAGAGAACTATTTCTTTTTACAGGACTTGAACAAAGTCACTTCTAACAAATTGGGGGCTCGTCCGGGATCCTGCCATCACAGTCGCTGGCTGCCATTGCCAACCAACGGGAAGACGCGTCCTACTGAGTTCAGTAGTCTCCTTGGTGCCAAGGGTGGTCAGTGACGGACTGGCCAAGGAAACCCGAGATGCTGGACTGGTGAAAGGCACTTAGGAGAAACCGGTTGGGTAGGCACGAGATCGGTCAACCAGGCAACTCTGTGCACAGACCAAGGTAAGAAAAATTGGGCTATTTATTTTACCTTGGTGGTTGGGATAAGGGCAGGAAAATTTTCCCTTAAAGTACTGCTCTTGGATATCGAGACTGAATGTGGAGTGTGTGAGACGTGTCCCAGACACGAAGTGAGTGTGGAGTCCCAATCTGCGTTTCCGTTACCTCGCGAGAGGGCGGCCAGAGACGGACGAAGTGATTGTTAAGGAGCGTGAAAGGGTCTCGATGGGGAACTATAGTTCCAAGGTTGGGTCAGGAAAGATCCAGGAAGAAAAGGTGCCTAGGGAAAGGATTGATATTCCGCCAGATAGTCCCTTAGGGCGGATGTTAAAACTATGGAAGGAAATTCCATGTACTCAAAACAAGGATAAAAAGAAAATGATAAATTTCTGTTGTTTTGTCTGGACTAAGGAGAGTATTAGACCACCTGCAGTCTTCTGGCCTAAGTTTGGGGCAGGGGAAATGTGGCTGTGTCAGACATTAAACATCCATGTAAATAATAAAAGACCATATTCTCAGGAAGAATCTGATTATGCCAAATGTTGGGTGGAGAATGGGATAGAAAATATGTGCTACCTAGGGGAAAAGACAAAGAAAGAGAAAGAAAAAGTTTCTGAGAAAGACCCTGAATGTTGGGACCCTCTGTCTCGGCTACCGCCGCCATATGCACCCCTGGGTGGAGGGGAAGGGGCTGGCGGAGCCGACCCAGAAGTCCCAGCTGAAACAGCACCCCAGGTTAGGGAAGCTCATGTAACCAGAGAAGTAGCCCAATTAAAACAAGACACACAAAACCTTCCCTTTCCTGAGGGAACTCGGAGAAGAACCAAGAGTGCCACACTAGGGTCAGATAGAGACAAATGGGGAAGATCAGAGGATCCATCCCCAGATGTGACTCGTGGAGGGACAAACATGTACCCTCTAAGGGAAGTCCCAACAGGTCCAGGGCAAATGGGGTATGTAAATGCCCCACTTAATAGTTCAGACATAAGAATTTTTAAGAAGGAAATGAAGCCTCTGATGGAAGACCCAGTGGGGCTGGGAGAACAAATAGATCAATTTTTGGGACCTAATACGTATACATGGGAAGAGTTGATGTCCATCTTGGCCATCTTGTTCTCTGGGGAAGAACGAGCCATGATCAGAAGGGCAGCCCTGTCTGAATGGGACAGGGAACACCCTCCTGGACAAGGGGTGGAACCAGCTGATCAAAAGTATCCCAATCTTGACCCTGGGTGGGATCACCAGAGGAATTCACAAAGGATTAAAATGAAAGACCTTAGGACCTTAATGATCAAAGGAATTAAACACGCAGTCCCTAGGTCCCAGAATCTGACCAAAGCCTTTGAGGTACAGCAGAACAAGGAGGAGTCACCATCTGACTTCCTTCAAAGACTAAAAGATCAAATGAGGAAATATTCTGGTATGAGCCTTGAAGATCCAGTGAGTCAGTCCCTCTTAAAAGTCAATTTTGTGACAAAGTCATGGCCAGATATTAAAAAGAAACTTGAGAAAATAGACAACTGGAGTGATAAAAATATCGAGGATCTTTTAAGGGAGGCACAAAAAGTGTATGTAAAAAGGGAGGATGAAAAAGAGAGGAAGAATATAAAATTGATGGTGAATACAGTGGACCAAGTTATGAAGAAAAAGATGGAGGCTAATGGTCAGAAGGGACAACAAGGAAAAATGGGGAGGGGAAAGTAGAAACAGGGAAAACCAGGCTCAAGCAGACAAAATCAGGATGGGCAGTTGGGGACAAGAAGAGGTCAAGAAAGGGGAGGACAGAGAGCTGGATGTTTCCGGTGTGGAAAATTAGGACACTTTAAAAGAGATTGTCCCGAGATCCAAAGGGAAGAAAGGATTATCCCACTAATGAATATGGAAGAGGATTAGGGGAGTCAGGGGTATCCTTTTAAAAGGACCCACCGGGAACCCTTGATAAATTTAAAGGTGGGGCCAGGAGAAGAGGATACAGTATTTCTTGTAGATAGTGGAGCAGAAAGAACCTCCCTTAATTACAGACCTGTAGGAACCCAATTGTCCAATAATTTTGTACTAGCGTCAGGGGTAGGAGGCCAAATTCGGACCCCAATGTTTGAACCAATGCAAATTAAACATAAGAAAGAAGAAACAATGTGTCAGCCTCTTTACTTACCAGAATTAGGCACAAATTTGTTAGGAAGAGACATGATGACAGAACTAGGGCTAGAAGTAAGGGTGGAAAACAAAGAAATGGTAGTAAAGATGGCAGTTCTTTCAGAGGAAGATATCAAAGAGATAAACCCCGAAGTATGGGTTAAAGAGGGGAATAGAGGAATTTTAAATATACCTCCATTAAAAATAAAGTTAAAAAGGGAAGGTGAAGTAGTATGTCAGAAACAGTATCCTTTACCATTGGAAGGAAGGAAGGGCTTGAAGCCAGTCATAGAAACTCTGGTGCAAGATGGGTTGTTAGAACCTTGCATGTCACCTTATAACACCCCTATACTACCAGTAAAGAAACCAGATGGTAGTTACAGATTGGTGCAGGACCTAAGGAAGTTGAACCAAATAGTTCAGACCAGACATCCTGTAGTGCCTAACCCATACACTCTTTTAAGTAGAATTCCACATGAACATGGGTGGTTTAGTGTAATTGATCTTAAAGATGCATTTTGGACCTGTCCTTTGGCTGAGGAGAGTAGGGATATGTTTGCCTTTGAGTGGGAGGATCCAAATACTGGAAGAAAACAACAATTCCGGTGGCGAGTCCTCGTACAAGGATTCACTGAGAGTCCAAACTTGTTTGGACAAGTATTGGAACAACTCTTAGAGCAATTTAAAATGCCATCAGGAACGCTCCTCCTCCAGTATGTGGATGACCTTCTAATTTCAGGGAAAAAGAAAGGCCCAGTGGCGGAGGCCACAAAAGCGCTGTTAAATTTTCTAGGACAGAAAGGACTGAGAGTGTCAGAGTCCAAACTTCAATTTGTAGAAAAGGAAGTAAAATATTTAGGGCATCTCATAAGTGAGGGGAAAAGAAGAATTAGTCCTGAAAGAGTAAAAGGGATAGTCGAAACACCCCTACCCAAGACAAAAAGGGAATTGAGGAAGTTCCTAGGGTTAACAGGATACTGTAGGTTGTGGATAGATTCCTATGCGGCTAAAACTAAAGGACTGTATCTGAAATTATTGGAAGAAAAACCAAATGAATTAGTGTGGACAGATGGAGAAAAAGAATTAATAAAAATCCTAAAGCACGATCTGATAACTGCTCCAGTATTGGCTCTTCCTTCTTTAGACAAACCATTTCATTTGTTTGTCAGCATACAAGAGGGAACAGCTTTGGGAGTGCTCACCCAGAAATGGGGAGGACAGCGAAAGCCAGTAGCATACCTATCAAAAATTCTGGATCCAGTCTCCCGAGGATGGCCAGAATGTATTCAGGCAATATCAGGAACAGCTCTGTTGGTAGAAGAAAGCAGGAAGCTAACTTTTGGAGGGGCACTAGTGGTCAGTACGCCTCATCAAGTTCGCACCATTTTGACACAAAGGGCAGGGAGATGGCTAACAGATTCTAGAATCTTGAGATATGAAGCGGTCTTAATGGAAAAAGAGGATTTAATCCTCACCACTGAAAATTGTCTGAATCCAGCCACGTTTCTGACAAAAGGGGAACATGAGTGTGAAAATTTAGAACACAATTGTCTAGGATATCATTGAATATCAGACTAAAGTGAGACAAGACTTGAGAGACCTTCCATTGCATGAGGGAACTTGCCTATTTATAGATGGGTCCTCCCGTGTATTGGAAGGAAAGAGACACAATGGGTATGCCGTAATAGATGGTAACACTAAAGAACTAACAGAATCAGGAAGGTTGCCCAATAACTGGTCAGCCCAAACCTGTGAACTGTATGCTTTAAATCAAGCCCTCAAGGCTTTAAAAGAAAAAGATGGGACCATCTATACGGATTCTAAATATGCTTATGGAGTAGTACATACATTTGGAAAAAATATGGCACGAGAGGGGATTAATAAATAGCAAAGGAAAAGAACTAGTACACGGTGCACTAGTACAAGAAGTGTTAGAAAATTTACTTTTGCCTAGAGAAATAGCGGTGGTCCACATAATTGGTCACCAAAGAGGTGCATCCTTTGAAGCAAGAGGGAATGCATTAGCAGATGAAGCAGCTAAAGAAGCTGCTATGGGAGAAGAAGTAGTAAAAATGAACATGCTAACCCCTAGGTTGCCAAAAACAAAAGAAAGGCCAGTATGGACGGAAAGGGAAATGTTAGGACTAAAAGAATTAGGAGCAACTGAAGTAGAAGAGGGAAAATGGATACTCCCAGATGGCAGAGAAATGGTCAACAAACAAATAATGAGAGAAATTATGGCTATTTTACATGAAGGGGGCCATTGGAGAGTCCAAGCTATGTGTGATTTGGTACTTAGAGAATATGGGTGTATGGGGATACACACAGTAGCAAAGCAGATCTGCGAACGGTGTATGATCTGCAGAAAAATCAACAAAAAGGTGCTAAGAAAGCAACCACCAGGTGGGCGCAAGCCAGGATTGCGTCCTTTCCAAAGTATCCAGGTTGATTTTACAGAACTCCCTCCAGTAGGCAGGTTGAAATATATACTGGTCTTAGTAGATCATTTAACCAACTGGGTAGAAGCATATCCAATGTCAACTGCCACTGCAACTGGAGTAAGTAAAATTATCCTGGAACACATTTTGCCCAGGTATGAAATAGTGAAACATATTGATTCAGACCAGGGGAGTCATTTTACCTCCAAGGTATTGAAAAGAATCATAGAGGGAGTGGGAATTAGTTGGGATTATCATACACCATGGCATCCTCCATCCTCTGGAAAAGTGGAAAGAATGAATCAAACGTTAAAAGCCACCTTGCGCAAATTGATTTTGGAAACTAAATTACCTTGGACTAAATGTTTGCCCCTCGCTTTGTTAAGGATAAGGACCGCCCCACGGAAGGATATAGGAGTATCCCCATATGAGATGCTGTTTGGTCTTCCATACATGGGTCAACTTGGAGAATTGCCCCAATATGAGACCAAAGATCGGTTTTTTAAAACAGTATATACTTGGGCTGTCGTCTTCTTTATCTTTTCTTAGGAGGAAAGGACTCCTAGCGCAAACGCCACCCCTGGAATTCGCAGTCCACAATATACAACCAGGACAGTGGGTGTTGATCAAATCGTAGAAAGAAGCCAAACTCCAACCGGAGTGGGAGGGGCCTTTCCAAACGCTCCTGAATACAGAAACCGCAGTCCGGACAGCCGAAAAAGGGTGGACTCACTATACGCGAGTGAAAGGGCCTGTGGAAGAACCTCCAAACACTAACACTTGGACAGTAATTAAAACACAAACACCCACGAAAATAGTTCTTAAGAAAGTTACCCATTAGATGGACAATACCATAGGGGATTCTGTACCAGGGTGGGATGCGGGACCAGATAACAACCCGGATTGGGATCCAGAGGAAAGATATGCAACAATAGTAGGTCCATTAGTGGACAGCTGGACTACAGGCCCAGGATCATCTGTGATCTGGGAAGAAATCTTGTGCCCATTCTGGGAATTAAGGATAGAGAAAGGGGACTTAGCGTTACCTAAATTAGGAACTGGGGAGCCAGTTCAGTTTTGGGTCATAAGATACCGACGGGTAGGAACTCAAGGACAGTGGCATGAGTGGTTTTTTCTTAGGAAAATCGGTGTCCGAGAAGTAGAAGGATATGAGTTACAAAACGAATTAGCAGTTCAAAATCGAGGCA
The DNA here is from genome assembly GCA_021292165.1 of Shinisaurus crocodilurus. Lineage (NCBI taxonomy): Eukaryota > Metazoa > Chordata > Lepidosauria > Squamata > Shinisauridae > Shinisaurus > Shinisaurus crocodilurus. Next base: position 34,246 of record JAHFWL010001109.1, read on the forward strand.
TTAGGCGTTGGGCCCACCAGGTGATCCAATTACCCCCACAACTGAATAATTTCCATGAGTTGGAATGTAAGCAGTGTAAGTCAAGATTTGGATCAAATAAGGGAGGACTACTAAATCTGGACGACTCAGACGAGGAACTCCCATACGCAACCTCTGATCCTTGGGAAGGAGAAACAAAGGGGTACATGTATTGTGGAGAAGGACTGTGGGCAGACCTGTAGTGAATGGGAGGGCCAAGTCCACTAGTGCTAGAAACTAGATCCTTACCTGTCCAAATCCAAGGTCAACAAAAGGTGATAATTGTGCAAAAGAAGTCCCGAGGTGGAAGACCTCAAATAATAGGAAATATTACTGTAGACATAGGATCCACACCCAGAGAGATCCCTCCAGGGGGAATCCCTTTGTTCCCAGGGTGGAGGATACAATATAATGCAAACTAGAGAATTAGTTGTAGCTGAAATAATCCTTGTAATCTTTCTTATTCTTAGTGGGTTAGTAACTATATGTTATATCTATAAACACAAGTTCTTTGGGGTTTCCGTGTCAAAAGAATTGACAGAGGATTAGAAACCTTCAGTTCCTTAAAAGATTGTAACCATGACAGCCCGATTAATTTGTATAGGTATACTGATATCTCTGGTTGGCAACATCTCCACTACGTTTGTAATAAAAATTAGAGAAAGTAGTCAGACTCAAGTTGTAAAATTCGATTCCTGCAGCTTGTTGAAATGTGGAGATTTGAACGCTCAGAGACGGTGGAGTTCCCAAGACAAATATATGTGTGTAGGGACGCCCTGTCGTCGCTGGTCCGAAGTCTTGTGGACCACACAATCCCAAGGATGGACGGCAGCGTCTCCTCACTCTAGAATAAAAAGTATGGTTTCAATTCGTAAAGGTCCTACTCGGTCAGATTGTGAAGAGGGGACTTGCAATCCAGTATGGGTATCCATCGTCCAAACATCTTGGAATGAATATCCCTCTAGGTGGCCGGCCAACCAAATTCTCAATAAATCAGACTTCGTTTGGCATGGAATAAGTGTTTCTGGAACTGATCCCGTTGCATGCTGTTTTAGATTAATAGTAGAAAAGTCAGATTCTGACGACCAAACCTTAGAGGCAACTGTCATGCCCAAAGTTAAAACTTTCCAAGCTCCTCTGAATGATCCGAAGGTAGTGACAGTAGTTAAGATTGAAGATCTGCGCCAAACATTTGAAGTAGAAACAGGGTATGGAGACATGAACACCTGGGTTGAATGGGTGAAGTATACTGCTAAAAGTTTGAACAAAAGTAACTGTTATGCCTGTGCATCAGGAAGGCCTGTAGCACAAGTAATTCCCTTTCCTCTGGGTTAGAGCAAGGACCCCCTGGGAATGAGTTGTATAATAGCTCTGTTCCAGCATAAAGATGCTTGGGGAAATGAGACTTGCAGGTCTCTATCCCTATTGTTCCCAGCTTTAAAGTCCAAAAGTGAAAGAATGCCTCCGACATTCTCTACTAGGCACGTCAATCACACTGCTTGTTTCTCACGACAGGTGGGGGGGTTGGCCAGGCCAATGGGAGAACTGAACACATGTAAGGAGGTATTGGATATCACATTAAGCAATGGGAATTACTCTAACTTGAGAGTGGCCAGAGCTGACTTATGGTAGTATTGTGGGGGAAAGTCTATAAGGCCAACCTTGCCCGCCAATTGGACTGGGACTTGTGCTATAATACAATTAGCAGTACCATTCACCCTGGCCTTCAAAAAGGAAGTTAAACCCGAATGGCATAGTCAGAACAAAAGGAATGTACTAGTTACATCCTTTGATAAAGAGATATATATTGATGCCATAGGGGTGCCCCGAGGAGTTCCAGATGAATTTAAAGCCCGAAATCAAATAGCTGCCGGATTTGAGTCTGCTCTCTTTTGGTGGTCAACCATAAATAAAAATGTTGATTGGATTAATTACATCTTTTACAATCAACAGAGATTCATAAACTATACCCGAGATGCAATAAAAGGGATAGCGGAGCAATTGGATGCCACCAGTCGAATGGCTTGGGAAAATCGGATGGCTTTAGACATGGTTTTAGCAGAAAAAGGTGGCGTCTGTGTAATGTTAGGAGGACAGTGTTGTACCTTCATACCCAACAATACTGCTCCTGATGGGACAATAACAAAAGCTCTAGAAGGTCTTAATACCCTGGCAGCGGAACTTGCTGAAAACTCAGGAATAAATACTTCATTGACAGGATGGTTAGAAACATGGTTTGGAAAGTGAAAAACCTTAGCAATCTCAATGTTTACTTCCCTGATTGTAGTAGGAGGAGTCTTAGTAGCGTTAAGATGTTGTATTATCCCTTGTGTCCGAAGACTAACACAAAGACTTATTGAAACCGCCCTATCTAAGAAAATGCCATTGACTCCTCCGGCTTATGATACTAGTATGATGGTATTAGAAGACGAAACGTCTCCACCATACTATATTAAGATGGAAGAAATTGACTAAAGTGTTGGAAAAGAAAAGAGTAAAAAGAAAAAAAAGGAGGGATTGTAAGAATTATAAAAAGTTTCTTTCCCAAATTATATAAAATAAAATAAAATACAGAAATTAAAAGAAGCCAGAGAACTCACCCCGAATGGGGGCCCCAGTCTAGTGATAAATGAGGCCTAAAATATATAAAGAACTCAATGCCCGGGTCATAAGGATGGCATGGGATTAGTAAATGATAAATATGCTTAGATAGGGATGACATTGAATAAGTAGGTAACAGATAAATAAAGAATCCTCCCTTTCTGGAAACACAGACCAGGCATAAAAATGTGTCAAAAGAAGAGGTGTCTGCTGATGGGAGAGCAAGAGGTCAAAGTTACAATGTAGTTAAGGAATGTGTGAAGAGCCAATAGGAAATTAGAGTAACAGGATGCCACACAACAAGAGGAGGGTCGGTAAACAGGGGCGGGGAATAATGTATTCGGTTTAGGCGGTCGGGATAGGCTGTAAACCTCAAAGTACCCAGCCAATGGGGGAATGAGGGAGGAACCCTGCGGCCGGGCATAGGGAATAAAAACACGCTGCTTGAATGTTAAGGTGTGCCTACCTGCATAGCGCACCCACTCTTGCAAGACTGTATTCAATAAAAAGTGCTTTGCTTTCACCAATTTTCTTGTCCAGAGAACTATTTCTTTTTACAGGACTTGAACAAAGTCACTTCTAACAGTTCAAAGGCAGGAGAAGAGAAAGAAGGGTGGTGGTGGAAGGGACAAAAGGCAGGAAGAGGCATCACACAGATCATAGAGTTCCCAATTAGCGATCTGGTTTTAACCCCTCCCTCCCTGGAAGTTTGCAGGCGAAGTTACACTACATCCAACACTTAAAATATATATTACAACTATCCACAATGCTAATGGCGTGGGAGTCATTCTTTGTAGACTGAGGCTGAGATGGTTGAAAGTCTGAGTGGGTTTGATATTATTTATTATGAGTGGGGCCTGCCATGAAATGTTGTAGTGTGGAATGCTATTGCTCAGGGTTCCAGCCCCTCCATTCAACACACACACACACACACACACACACACACATTTTCTGTTCCCTTTTCCCCACCAAAAGTCATTCAGCTTCCCATGTCTGCCACTGAGTACACTTAGTCTGCATTAGCCCCCTTTAGGTATTTTTTTCTCTCTGAAGATTTTTTGAACTGCAGCAGCAAACCTCCCTCTTGTGTGTGGATGGTACATAAGCAATTGTACTCACAACCTGAACATTGGAAATAGAGGGAATTATTGGTGATTATTTATTATCACTGGGTATGGACATTATTTACCATGCTGATCTTTTGTTCATGCACATGTAGACCAGTGGTATGGGCAGACTTCAGGTTTCTGATAATTCTGAGCTGAGGGGTTTGTTTTTGAAAACCGGAACTGAACAGAGCTCACAGATCCTACACACAAAAAGCCACCCCTAATTACTCCAAGCAGTGTAATTTTGGTGCCAATGGGAGCAGTTGCTTTGTTAATTGTTATTGTTAAACAACTGAGAATCAGAAATTCTTGCCAATCTAATGCAATTCACCCTGAGATCAACCAGCAGATCCAAGTCTACTTTCTGACCACCCCTGGCCTAAAATATAGGTTGATCCCATGCCTTCCAATGTGATGCTTTAGTGTGCATGTGTTCGTTATGAAAATACATGCATGCACATACACAAATAGTTTTCAGCCTAGTCAGTGGTCATGTTTCCTTTGTGGGCCCAGTCCTGTGGCCCAACCTTTAGTGCAAAGAAGAACACAAACACAGATGAAGCTGCAGTCACACTTAAATGCAGCCATGCCTGTTGGTTCTCATCAGCTCTGGAAAGAAGCTTGGCTATTCAGGGCATCTCTGCAGATCCTACACATTTAATGTGGTTAAGAATTGCTTTCAATAAGACATGGGTCCAGGAATGTTCCTTTCACAATGTGTTAACGAGAGCTGCTCAGATTGAGCAGAGTGGGGAGAGAGATGAGGTGGGAGGAGGAGGAGAAGAAAACGAAGACTTGGCGCATGAGAAGATGAAAAGAGCCACAAAGGAGGAGAGAATGGTGAAGGGGAAAGAGGCCTGGCTTTCCATGAGGCCTGACAGGTGTTCCGGTCTCACCAAGTTTTCCCAGCATGCCTTATCGTCTTCTTTAAGCATGTCAGCTTTACCCACGCCCAACCGCGCATAAGGAGAGAGGCTGAGCCCTTTCCTGGGCAAGCAATATAGCGTATGCCTTTAGGACACACACACAAACACACACACACACGCGGCACTGCTTTTGCATGTCAGCCCTCAAGTGGAGAGAATGTTCCCCAGCTTCTACAATGAAATATTTAGAGTAATTTAGAGCAATTTCATGTCCCAAGTAGAGAGGCATGATGAATATTTCACAAGCCACGTATCTCTACAAATCCTGCCAGATGATGCAAAGGCTTCTCAGAACACAACCTGAACGCACACCAGGCTAAAACTTCCCCATGGCCGATGCATAAGAACATAAGAAGAGCCATGCTGAATCAGACCAAGGGTCCATCAAGTCCAACCTTTTGTTCACATAATGGCCAGTCAGATGCCCCAATGGGAAACCTGTAAGCAGGACATGAGTGCAACAGCACCCTCCCGCCCATGTTCCCCAGCAACTGGTGTACATAGGCAGACTGCCTCTGATATTGGAGGTAGCATAGAGTCATCAGGATTAGTAGCCATTGATAGCCTTATCCTCCATGAATGTGTCTAATCACCTTTTAAAGCCATCCAAATTGGTGGCCATCACTACTTCCTGTGGTAGCACAAAACTATGCACTGTGTAAAGAAGTCCTTCCTTGTATCTGTCCTGAATCTCCCACCAATCAGCTTCATGGGATGACCCCATTGGGTTCTAGTATTAGGAGACTGGGAGAGAAATGTCTCCTTATCCACTTTCTCCATACCATGCATAATTTTGCACACCTCTATCATGTCTCCCCTCACTTGCCTATTTTCTAAGCTAAACTGTCCCAGATGTTGTAACCTTTCTTCAGAAGGGAGTTGTTCCAACTCCTTGTTCATTTTAGTTGCCCTTTTCTGCACTTTTTCCAACTGACTCCTCCTATTCTTTGGTTCTGCTGTGTATGTGCTTCAAATGTTGTGTAGGTGAAGTCTCCGTATCTCTGGCCTCCGGACAGTGTTTTGCTTGTGGGGAAAGAGTGTTCAACTTTTCAGGCCATAACCCCAGCTCGCTTTCAGACAGAAAACGAATTCCTAGACCTAGGCTGAGCATATGCTCAGGGTCCCCCTGTTCTTTCATTCTAAGAGTGTGCTTGTCCCTCAAGCCAGTATTTGGCACTTGACTCTGGCTGATAGAGCTAGGGGTTCTAGTAAAACAACAACAACAACACAAAGTAGATCCTGCAAGCCTGAGGTCTGCTCACCAGCACTATCTTAAAAGAGGCATTTGTCCTTCACTCTCATGCGTGGGAATGCCTCCTCTGAAATGGTGCCTACTGTGACATAGATTTCATAGATCATAGAGTTGGAAGGGGCCTATGAGGCCATCAAGTTCAACCCCCTGCTCAATGCAGGAAACTAGAGGTGGGGTCTCCCATCCAAGTAATAACCAGGCCTGACCCTGCTTTTCTTTCCACGCTCAGACATATACTGGCATGATCTAAATACAAAGAATGCAACTTCCCTTCAAAACAATGGTTCCATGTGCAAATGTATGTGCTTTAATCAAGTAATTAGTAGATTTAAACTCAATTAATTAAAGGTGCAATCCTATGCCTTAGACAGGAAAAAAAGGCCTACAGCTCCCAGCATGCCCCAGCCAGCTATGCTGGATGGGGCATGCTGGGAGTTGTAGGCCTTCCCCCCCCCCCCAAACAGGCATAGGATTGCGCCTTAACTTATTTAATCAGATGATAGCCATAATTATGGGATTACCTGTTTTTAACTTCCTTTCTATACTTAGTGGTCTTTTGGTCAGCTTAGCCTCAATGCTAGGGAGTAGATAAGCTTAAAATGATATATGTCATTGAACCAAGAGCGGTGTCTTACCCTTCCTTTGAGAGGCTGACAATCCTGCCTCCGTGAGTAGGTGCTGGCCGCCTGTCTAACAGCCTAGCAGGACCAGTCCTACCATTAGGCAGAATGCGCAGCAGGTACTGGGGAGGCAGGGAGCCGTGGGGGAACGTTGAAGGATTAGAGCGGTGGTGTGCCGTGCGCTGTGCCGTGCACCATGCGCTATGCCTTGTGGCAATGTGCCATGTGCCACCTAAGCTAGCCTGCTTAGCTCAGATGCGCCAGAAGCGGAGTGTTGCCAGTATTGAGGGAAGATTCAACTTCGGTCTGTTCGGCTTTTGTACATGGAATGGGTGCCGGGGTGA
>JAHFWL010001110.1:0-107138 GCA_021292165.1 Shinisaurus crocodilurus
ACGGCATGGTGACCACACGCGGTAGGGGCTTACCCCTCTACCGGCCATGGTCACTTTGCGTGCGTCCCGCCCGTGGCTGTCCCGCGGGGGCACCCCCGGTCGGCGTGCACACGACATGGGAACCGGCCCTAAAACTCAGAGTGGATTCACTGCCCCAGTGGCACTGGAGTTACCAGCCTCCGTGTGGCTCAGAAATTATTTTTTATGACATTTTAAAATTATTCCTAGCCAACCATGATTGCTGTCTGTAAGGGATGGGTGTTCGAGTCCAACACATTTTGGGAGCATGAGGTTGGGGAGGGCTGGTGTAGAGGCTGGATGCTCCTTCTCCGTGGCAAGGGAGACACACTCTTCATGTGCACAGAGGCACTCTCTTCTTCCTTCACATCTTCTGACTGTGAAGCCTGGCATGCATGTACATTCTCATGCCGCGTCTGCGAGGAATACAGCTGCGTGTGACTGCGAGCATGAACAAATTCCTTTATGGGTTGGAAGCGTTTAGGACGGGTTTGCGGAATTATGGAAAAGCTGATACAGTCATACCTTGGATTGAGAGCATAATTCATTCCGGAAGATGTGAAGGAAGAAGAGAGTGCCTCTGTGCACATGAAGGGTGTGTCTCCCTTGCCACGGAGAAGGAGAAGGAGCAGCATCCAGCCTCTACACCAGCCTTCCCCAACCTCATGCTCCCAAAATGTGTTGGACTTGTAATCCAAAACACTCTTATATCAAAACGAAATCCCCCCAAAAAAAAATTTGATCCAGGTCCCTGTCTCTCTCCTTCAGAGATTTTTAATTTAAGCCGTACTACAGTACTTGTATTGCAAGACATCGCTTGTATATCAAGTAAAAAAAATATTAAATAAATATTTAAAATTTTGCTTGTCTTGCAAAACACTCTCAAACCAAGTTACTTGCAATCCAAGGTATTACTGTATGTGAAGTCAGTATCGTATACAGGGGTGGGGTGGGATAAAGAAATAGAAATGCATAGAAAAAGTTGCTGAATTAATTTGGAATTCCCTGGTCAGGGAATAATTATTACACCCTCTTCCCATGCAAAGTCTGTATTTCAATTTAATAGATGGATCAGCCTTCTCTAACCTGGTGCTCTCCAGACATGTTGGACTACAACTCATATTACCCCCAGCCAGAAAGGTCAATGGTCAGGGATAATGAGAGATGTAGTTCAATGGAGGGCACCACAGTGGAGAAGGCTGGGATAGATGGACAGACCTACACAGGCTTTGAGATGTTCTGCAGAGGCTCTTCTTTGCCTGCTCCATCAAATGAGGTTCAGTGGGTGACGTTGCGTGAGAAGGCCTCTTCCGTGGTGGCACCCCAACTTTGGAATACGCTGCCATAAAATCTCACTGGCAATGCATTGCTGTCTTTTTGGCATCTAGCAGATATTATTATTTATTTATTTATTTATTTATTTATTTATTTATTTATTTATTATTTACATTTATTTATCACCCATCTGGCCGGCAAACCGGCCACCCTGGGTGATGTACATAAGATAAAAACAGGATAAAATACATTTAAAACAGTATAAAATTTTAAAATCTTAGCCCACCCCATATTCCTGCCTGAACAGCCAAGTTTTTAGTGAGCGGCGGAAGCTCAGCAGAGAGGGGGCATGGCGGAGGTCACTCGGGAGAGAGTTCCACAGTACGGGGGCCGCCACAGAAACAGAGTCATTTTTTTAAAATCCCATTAGGCCTTTTCCGTGGTATGCTCAGCTTTCATTCGTATTATCTCTGCTGTGTGACTTTAGGCTCCTTTTAGATTTTTTAAATTCTATTTCTTCTGTATTTTATATTTCATGCCATTTTCAGACTGTTTATTTGACTATGTTAGCCACCTTGGGGAATTTTATTGAAATGCAGGATATAAATGACCAGAATAAAGAAATCATAAATAAATGTTAAAAGGGCGAAGCAACTTTACTGAATACCGGAGAAGGCAATTTTGTAAAACAGAGAAATGCCTTCCATGATAGATGAGTGTTTGCATTACAGATAGTGACACAATCCGTGTTACTGCAACTTTAGCCAGGTGGGGTTGCTCTTTACCTGTGTTCTATATTCTGGAAGACATAGAAGAAGAAGAGAGAAGGAGAGAGACAAGGACCTGGATCGCACATAGATGAATTTCCCCATGGGGCTTGCCATTTTGCATTTTGCAAATTGAAGCCACAGCAGGGGCGCACTGAGGCTTGTCATTGCATCAACTCCATCTGATACGGCAGCTGCGCCCCTACCTTCCTAATCACCTGCTCCCATCAGTGGTTCATGCCTTGGTGGTCTCCTCTCGCCTAGACTACTGTAATGCGCTCTACCTGGGGTTACCCTTGAAGACGGTTCGGAAGCTACAGCTGGTACAGAATACGGCGGCTCGCCTGGTTAAAGGCAGCCGCCGGTGGGATCACATCACGCCAGTGCTCAAGGAGCTACACTGGCTACCAGTTCCTTGCCGAGCCGAATTCAAGGTGTTGGTTTTGACCTTTAAAACCCTATACAGCTCCAGTCCAGTCTATCTCAAGGAGCGTCTCCAGCAACACCAAGTAGGCCGCTCAACAAGATCTGCCACAGACGGCCTTCTCCTTGTCCCTTCAGCCAGAGCAGCTAGACTGGTGGGGATGAGGAAGAGGGCCTTTTCTGTGGCGGCCCCCGTACTGTGGAACTCTCTCCCGAGTGACCTCCGCCATGCCCCCTCTCTGCTGAGCTTCCGCCGCTCACTAAAAACTTGGCTGTTCAGGCAGGAATATGGGGTGGGCTAAGATTTTAAAATTTTATACTGTTTTAAATGTCTTTTATCCTGTTTTTATCTTATGTACATCGCCCAGGGTGGCTGGTTTGCCGGCCAGATGGGCGATAAATAAATGCAAATAATAAATAAGTAATGGAGTTGTAAAAGCATATTGGATTTTTGGAATAATTTTTTTGTAGAAATTTCAGAAATTATTGGCATTAATTTGGAGGTCTGTCCAATATTAGCATTGTTATCAATAACGGAGAAACTTCTGTGCTCACAAGAGAAAAAGGAAATAATTGTAAGTTTATTAGCGGCAGGGAGATTACTGATAGCAAGGAATTGGAAAGTTCAACACCAGTATTTAATAATAGATTGGTATAAAGAGGTCTGGGATATTGCTTTAAATGATAAACTAACATGTAGTATTAAATGTAAAAAGGGACAATTAAAGAAAAATAATTTTAAGGATATATGGGGACCATTTCCAGATTGTTTTAGGAAAGGGGAGTAAGCCATGTCAAGATATGATGTATTTTTGGAATATTGAATAATAATGGATTAAGAGGATAGAATTACTTTTTGGCCCCGGGGTGACGGGTGCACTTGGAGTTTATGATTTGTAGATTTATGTGTGTGTGTGTGTTTTCTGTATGTGTGTTCATTTAAAAATAAATAAATAAAATAAAAATAAAATTAAAAAATAAAATAAATAAATAAATAAATAAAATTACATGCGAACATGGTGAGAGTGGCTTGTTCGGGTGGTAAACAAGCCAACCAGAACCCATGGCCTGGGTTGTGGGTGTCCTGTTAACCACCCCAACAACCCACCCTCTACGGGCTCACATCACATGTAATACCAAGCCATGGTGCCAGTGTGGCATAGTGGTGAGAGTGTTGGACTGGGATCCGGGAGATCCGGGTTCTAGTCCCCGCTCGGCCATGAAATTCACTGGGTGACTTTGGGCCAGTCACTGTCTCTCAGCCTAACCTACCTCACAGGGTTGTTGTGAGGATAAAATGGAGAGGAGGAGGAGGATTGTGTAAGCCGCCTTGGGTTCCTTGCAGGAAAAAAGGCGGGGTATAAATATAATATAAATAAATAAATAAATAAATAAATAAATAAATAAATGGTGCACGCCCCACCACAGCTTGAATTTTCAAAATGGCGACCCGCACTGCAACGAGAAGCCCCGTGGGGAAATTCACCCACAGTGGCTTCATTTTATGTGCAAACCAGCTTCAAGAGTTAATGGCATTCCGCCCGACATTTCAGCTGCGATCCGATACAAACTGTGTCTCTTTGTTACAAATCACTGGCGTTACGGGGTGAGATACAGACTGAGACTCAAGACCTAAATGCAAATTTTTGAACACCTTTATTTAGATAAGTTGCAGCTCGTTTCAATTCATTCACACTTTACACATTCACTCAGATAGCTACCCATGCTGGAGCAACATTAAATCATTGTATTTAATGTTTTTACTTGCCTGGTAACCTTTCGGTCATAATGATTATACCTGTGTTAGCATTTTCTAGGGACACAGGACAGATTTGCTGTTTGCATTATGTTTGTAAATGTATACCTATATGAACATTGTTACAAATAGCAGTGGCCATTGGCTTAGAATCATAGAATCATAGAAAAGTAGAGTTGGAAGGGGCCTACAGGGCCATCGAGTCCAACCCCCTGCTCAATGCAGGAATCCAAGTCAAAGCATCCCTGACAGATGGCCGTCCAGCTGCACCTTGAATGCCTCCAGAGTGGGAGAGCCCACAACCTCCCTAGGTAGTTGGTTCCATTGTCTTATTGCTCTAACAGTCAGGAAATTCTTCCTGATGTCCAGGCGGAATCTGGCTTCCCGTAACTTGACCACTCACAGACCAACCACTTGATAAGCTGTTTCAGAATTTCGCCCAGTATCACTTGTCACGCAAACTACGCCTGCTGAAATTCTCCCGCAATTCATGGAACAGCTGTACATGAGCTTTTTAATTACTGTAGCTGGCCTGGTTTCTTCCTGTCACTACAGGAGGTGAAAACTGCATCCACAGCTGACCTCTGCTGGTGACTGCTTATCTTCCCTACCTCCAGTTATATTTGGAGGTGGAAGCCTGAAGGGCTTGTGGCTTCTCACATCTCTTTGGTTCTGCTGCCATCTTGAGGCTTCTCTAATGCAGGAAAAGGGCTTCCAACTGCAGGAGTTTAACTAATCAGTTTCCATCTGGAAACACTAGATGGGGATGTGAACCAAGCAATAAAATAACTTGGAATGGCTTGTCATTTTCACAGCCAGACTGCAAGGACAACTCAACCAATCAACCAAACCAAAACAACCCCTGAGATGAAATCTCTAGACCAGCTGCCAGCAGGAGGGTGAAAAAAGATAAGGGAGTCGTCTTCATAGAATCATAGAATCATAGAAAAGTAGAGTTGGAAGGGGCCTACAAGGCCATCGAGTCCAACCCCCTGCTCAATGCAGGAATCCAGGTCAAAGCATCCCTGACAGATGGCTGTCCAGCTGCACCTTGAATGCCTCCAGAGTGGGAGAGCCCACCACCTCCCTAGGTAGTTGGTTCCATTGTCTTATTGCTCTGACAGTCAGGACATTTTTCCTGATGTTCAGGTGGAATCTGGGTTCCTGTAACTTGAGCCCATTATTCCGTGTCCTGCAAACTGGGATGAACGAGAAGAGATCTTTGCCCTCCTCTGTGTGACATCCCTTCAAATACTGGAAGAGTGCGATCCTATCTCCCCTCAGTCTCCTCTTCTGAAGGCTAAACATACTTTGCCTACGGTGCAGTTGCTTTCAGCATCAGTGCAAACCCTTTCTTTTCAGTGTTAGGTTTACAGAAAGGTGCCGGCAAAGAGGAATGTTGCGATGTCATTGGTGAAATCAGCAGCCCTGTTAGGTAGGCATCTATGGAGGCACATGACACAGCTGCAGAACCGAAGCTGAGCATCTGAGGGCTAGGGATGAATGAATCTGATGATTTCACTTTGTCTCACTTTCTCATTTTTCCAACATTACGTTTGTTTCATCCTGTTTCCACATCACGTTGCAATTATTATTATTATTTTAGAAGTCGGCGTGAAAATTCATCGGCACATCTCTCATAATACATGTATTTTTGTAGGCAATTTGTAGCCAGTGTGGAGTAGTGGTTTGGTTAGGGTGTTGGGCTGGGATCCGGGAGATCTGGGTTCTAGTCCCCACTGGGCCATGAAGCTCACTGGGTGACTTTGGGCCAGTCACTGACTCTCAGCCTAACCTACCTCACAGGGTTGTTGTGAGGATAAAATTGAAAGGAGGAGGAGGGTTATGTCATCATCATCATCAGGCGATCACTCGTGACCGAGTAAGATTGTCTTCCGGGATAAAAGGAGGAGATTCTAAAGAAGATTGTGTAGACTCTAGCGATGGGTCCGTAAGTGACTGTGGAGGCCAATTCTAGATCCACACAGCTTCCCACAGTGAGGACACAGGTTACCAGATAGAAGATGGTCCTGTAAAGGATTCATTTGACGTGCTTTTCGCTTAGCACGTTTCTCCCTTTCACCTTGCACTCGGGCTTCTTCAAAGTCCATGGAACCCTTGTGAAAGGCCAACCTCCATTTAGATCGTTCATGGGCCAGAGCTTCCCAGTTTTCGATGTTTATATTGCATTTTTTTTAGATTAGCCTTATGAACATCTTTAAACCTCTTATATTGACCACCGATATTCCGCTTTCCATCCTTGAGTTGGGAGTAAAGTAACTGCTTTGGGAGACGGCAGTCAGGCATTCGAACAACATGACCGGTCCACTGAAGTTGGCGTTGAAGGATCATTTTTTCAATGCTAGTAGTCTTTGCTTCTTCCAGTACACTGACATTTGTTCGCCTATCTTCCCAAGTAATTTGCAGGATTTTCCGGAGGCAACGTTGATGAAATCTTTCAAGGAGGTGGAAGTGACGTTTATAGATAGTCCATGTTTCGCAGGCATACAATAAAGTTGGTAATACAATGGCTTCATAAACCAGTGTTTTGGTGTTTTGGTAAGCCGCCTTGGGTTCCTTGCAGGAAAAAAGGCGGGGTATAAATATGATAAATAAATAAATAAATAAATAAAATGTGCATATTTTGCAAGCAATCCTCCCTAGCCACCGGCGCCCTCGAGTGGTGAACAAGGGATCTGCCTGTTAGCAAGGTTTATTCATTCAGTAGAACAAGAACCTTTAAGGTTCGGAGGGGACACTGCATGGAGAGGAGCAGCCAGAAGATGGCAGCAGATCCATATCTTTGCAAGGTGGGGATGGTCAGTCAGGCAGACAGGCACCGCTGTGACAAAGCTAGGGATAGACTTTCATAGACTTTCATAGGATCATAGAGTTGGAAGGGGCCTACAAGGCCATCGAGTCCAACCCCCTGCTCAATGCAGGGAACTAGAGGAGGGGTCTCCCTCCCATCCAAGTAATAACCAGGCCTGACCCTGCTTAGCTTTCCACGCTCAGACAAGCTGAGCCAGCGTGAGCCTGCGATGGATTCAAATGAGTCTGGATTTCTACGAATCCGACCTGCGCAATCTGATCTGCAGCAAACCGGCTTTATCTGAGTCATGCAGATTCTGCGGACTTGCGAAACAGTTTTTCACTTCAGGGGAGGGCAGATTCGTGCTAATTCGCATTTGCGTTAAGTGCACTAATGCAATTTGGCATAAGTAGAATGAAATCCCATTAAAGGGAAATCCCTTTCCATGAATGAGCGGACAATGGAACGAAAGGCGCCTCACAATCCGCAAAACGCAGACGCAGTGGATTGAACAGAATCTGTATAAAGCTCACGGGGCCTTCCGTACGGCACCGGCTACTCAGACCTGCATCCAGTTCTTCCCACATCACATGCTGGGCTGAGCCGAATTTCTGTAAGGTCCATTTTTCATAGTTAAGGTCAGGGATGAATATCCTCCTCCCTTGAATGGGACCAATTTGCTTCCCACGAAGGTAGGAAAAATATTGGCAACTTTGGGGCGGGTGGGCAAATTCTAAGAAAGTTTGGGTGCAGGTAAATTTAGACCTTGGACTTAACGTCTTATGAGGTCCTCATGTATGTTATATCAGTTGTGAAGCACTTTCTCCTCTCCCCCTGCCGCCACCAATCCATGCTTTATCGATTGATTTGTTACATTTGTATCCGGCCTTTCCTCCAAGGAACCCAAGCCAAAGTACACGATCCGCCTCCTCTCCATTTTATCCTCACAACACCCCTGTGAGGTAGGTTAGGCTGAGAGTCAGTGACTGGCCCAAAGTCACCCAAGGAGCTTCATGGCCGAGTCCCAGTCCAGCACTCTCACCACTACTCCACACTGGCTCTCAGTGTGCTTCTACATTCCAGATACGTCAGAACAACAACAACAAAGACCTGTTTGCCATCCCTGATAATCCCTGATAAAAGAAATACTCAGCGCATGTGTAGTTTTGCATTTTAGACTCACAGAAATGATAGCACCAGGAGTATACTGTACAGGAATAAAATAGAGCTCGCTTCTGCTGCCCTTCTGCCCTGCTGGTCTATCTCCAGGTGGTCATTTGGAGGAGGGGGTTGGTTGCTGGGCCCTGGACTTTGGCCCCAAGGTCTAGGCATAGTTGCCTCCTCTGCCCCAGAATACTCCCCTTTTCCCCACAGGAGTGCATCCATATCCCCCCTATCCCCCAAGAACAGCCCAGTAAACAATGATACATTTTGACATAGCATCCTTCCCGTTATGGCATCATATCCCCGATTAGAAGGGAATGCTGCCAAATTGCTGGTGTGATTGGGGGGGAGGGGAGGTGGAGAAGCCATTGGCCACTACATCGTTAATGCTAAACCCCACCACGCACACACGCACACACACACACACACAGGAAAGTTCTTGGAATTCACCAACTCCTAAAAGATTAATCCACTGTTTTGAGGCAGATGGGGATGCTTGCTCCCACCACCACCACCACTCTGAAATCAGTGAAAAGGTCTGGGCTGAATACTTTGGTCCGGTGCTTGAAAAAGTGACCCTGTGGACATTAACGTGCTTTTGCTTGTAGGAACATATAGGATGCTGCCTTCTACTGAGTCAGACCATTGGTCCATCTAGCCCAGTATTGTCGACTCTCCAGGGTTTCAGGCGGGATTCTTTCCAAGCCCTACTTGGAAGCCGGAGGTCGAACCTGGGACCTTCTGCATGCAAAGCAGGTGCTCTGTCACGCTGAGCGATGGTCCCTCCCGCTACAGCACCTGGTATTCCAAGGCGGTCACCCATCCAAGTACTAACCAGGCCCGACCCTGCTTAGCTTCCAAGATCAGGCGAGATCGGGCTGTTCAGGGCTGCTCAGATGTTTGTCCTCTTCATCTTGAAAGAGCAGTGCCCTCTTAAATAGAAATGGTCTTACACCCAAAAAAAAAAATATGATCCCTCCCTTTCTCCTGGCAAAAGATTTGTCAGGAGAGGAGGGAAAGATTGCACTGAGCATCATCACACAGTGATGTGCTGTGTGATGTGCAAGATAGTGATGCGCAGCATTGTGATGGCCGCTGATTTGGACGATGGCTTTAAAAAAGGCTTTAAATTGCTTTCAAAGAGGATTGGACAAATTCATGGAGGAGAAGGCAATCAATGGCTACTAGTCCTGATGATTATATGCTACCTCCAGGATCAGAGGCAGTATGCCCGTGTACACTGGTTGCTGTGGAACATGGGCGGGAGGGTGCCGTTGCGCTCATGTCCTGCATGTGGGTTCTCCGTGGGCAGCTGGTTGGCCACTGTGTGAACAGAATGCTGGACTAGATCGACCCTTGATCTGATCCAGCAGGGCTCTTCTGATGTTCTTATAATGTCTGGCATGATCTTCCCCAGGCGTATGGCCAAGAGGAAGAGGAGGGACCTATTATGCCTAGAGCTGGAGATTGCCTCCTTTAAAGTGGTTTCAGCAACCCATCTAAAGGCACTGCTCTGTGAACAATCTAGGAGAGGCAATCCTAGATAGCACAGTAACCCCCAGGCGAAACTCTCTGGGAGGGGGAGGTACACAAACAGACTGCCACCACTGGCTCAGCTTGTCTGAGATGTGCGTGGAAAGCTAAGCAGGGTCAAGCCTGGTTGTTACTTGGATGGGAGACCCCCTCCTCTAGTTTCCTGCACTGAGCAGGGGGTTGGACTCGGTAGCCTTGTAGGCTCCTTCCAACTCTATGATCTATGCAATCTATGAAAAGGCCCTCTCCCTGGTCACCACTAACCTCACATAATACAACAAGGGCACCCAAAGAACCTCACTTGCTAATCCAACATACAGGCAGGTTGTTGCAGGAACTACCCATGTCCCAAGCAGGTAAGACAGCAAAGGTATAGGGTAATGGTTCCCACCAGTAGATCTCCAGGTGTTCTTGGACTACAACCCCCATCACCCCCAGCCAGCACAGCCAGTGCTGATGGATTATGGGAGCTGCAGTCCCAAAACATCTGGCAATCCACATTTGGGATTCACTGGTGTAGGGCTTTAAAATTAGGAATTTGAGTCCAACATGAAATATATAGTAGCACAACCCTAAGTAGGGATGGACAAATTTGTCAATGTCTTTTATCGTTTTTCCAGTCTTAAATCTGCCTCATCCCAAATGTTCAGAATCAAAAATAAAAGTTAGCGTGAAATGTCATGTGCACTTTGAATGTGTATTTCCCCTAAATACACACATTTTTCAAGTAATTGTCCAAATATGATGCATTTTGAATGTTATTTTCACGAATATAAGCATTTTGGTAGGCTTCCATATATACACATTTTTGGATACAAATTTTTGGATTGCAGAACTCTATTAGAAGATCCAGAGAAGTGTGACTTTCAAAGGATAACTGAGTTTCGGTTCCCATATTGGTTCAAAAGTGTGAAATTAGCTTTGAATCATGGCCATCCCTACTGGCTAGACAGGTAAAAGTAATGTAAGTCCCACTGAGTTCAGTGGGGCTCACTCCCAGGAAAATGGGTGTAGGATTGCTTGTATACAGGTTGCTTGCATATAGATTCTGGATTTTGTGCATTGAGCCTCCACCGCCATCCATCTGTGAACTCATCACACACACACACACACACACACACACACACACACAAAATATCTGGCTATGCTTCTGTCACAACTCACAAGCATCAATGCACATGTGACAAATTACTAAAAAGTCAAACGCGCAACTGCCATATGCTGTCCCAATAGGGCCCCTAGTATTCCCCAGACATGGGCTTGCTGGTTTCCTTTCAGCAGTGAGGAAGAAAAAGAGAAACGTCACCCAGGAAACACTGGGCAGGTGGGCAGCTGCAATGAAACAGCAGTTGGTAAAGGAAGGCTACTCTGCCCTGTCAGTGCATTTCATCTCATGCATCTGTGAGCCACCAGGGAATCCGGATGCAAGCTAAGATGCAAGTCAAGGGAGTAGGAGAAGCAGGTGTTATTCTTTGAGATCATGACATAAAGATGTCCCTCCTTTCTCTCTCTCTCTCTCTCTCTCTCTCTCTCTCTCTCTCTCTCTCTCTCTTCTGGCCAGAGGCTCCATGCCTTCAATGGCTGCACAACAGGTCAATGTCCACAGGTGGATTCACTGCATCCCTAGGCTGGGAAAAAATGTGTCACCTGTTAATTTCTATTGCTCCCCTGCATCTTTTCCAGCAGGGATTAGGGTGTAGTGTTGGCCACCAATTTGGATGGCTTCGAAAGGGGATTGGTTAAATTCATGGAGAAGGCTATCGATGGCTACTAGTCCTGTTTGGCTCTATGCTACCTCCTGTATCAGAGCCAGTATGCCTATGTACACCAGTTGCTGGGGAACATGGGTGGGAGGGTGCTGTTGTACTCATGTCCTGCTTGTGGGATCCCGTGGACAGCTGGCTGGCCACTGTGTGAACAGAATGCTGGACTAGATGGACCCTTGGTCTGATCCAGCATGGCTCTTCTTATATTCTTCTTATAATGTGTGGTCCTCCAGATGTTGTTGCCCCCTGAGTCATAATTTTCCACCTGGCTCTGGGGGATGGACCTTGGGGCTCCCAATACAAAAAAAACAGAAACTAAAAAGCAAAATAGATCTTGCAAGCTTGAAAGCTGACCAACCTCTGCTGCCTGAAATCACAAATCTGCTTGGAAAATCAGGAGGTTGAACATATATCATCTCTAAAAGGCCACCTACTACTCCCATAAGAACCCACCAGGTCATTCAGATCTGTACATTGTCCTACCTTTTATAATGTATTTAATGATTTCATGATATTTCTGTCAACTACTTTCATTCTATGTTTATTGTTATTTTGTTTTTGAGAACTGGCTTCATTTCTTTTAATCAGAAGTGGGTAACATCTAGTGCTGTACCAACATCTACTATTTATCTGCCTTCATGAGACCACCATTCTCCATGATGGGGAGGGGGGAATAATTGGCATCTTCCTCAGCCCCCTCCCCATACAAAAGCCATAGTACTCTCAGGTGGGTGGGTGGGGGTGTACTGACTATGAAATGAGATGGCTGGGCAGTCTTCCTTTTTTTCATTTCATTTTTAAACTTAATTTCAAAGACATACTCAGTCTCTGCACTACCATGTGCTTGCCTTTTACGCCCTCACATATCCTTGGAGCAAAAGTATGTGATGACGTAGCTTCATTCCCACTCTAATTTTATGGGGTGGGGGAATGGCTGCCTCCATGGCTGCTCACCATATGGAGAGTTCCATAAATTAATTTATGGAGGGGCTAGAGAAAACATAATACATCCAATCACCCAGACTTTCCCTGGACGATCCTCAGAGTTTCTTTTGTCCACTCTGCTTGACGGCTCAGATAGCTCAATTACCAAGAAAGTTGCAAAATTTTTGAATATTGCTATTGTGACTAGGCCTTTTATGCTTGTCTGATTCTGTTTTTATTTTCTAAGTTTTTATTTGAGTGTATAAATAAGAGCTGGTGTATCTTGTTTGTACTGTATTGTTTTACGTATTGGTGTGGTCGGTAGACCGTAAATAAAATATTCAGCCTTGTGATATAAATGACAACTGTGGTTTGTTGCTGAAACATGGGTTATCGTGTTGTCTGAACCCAGCAACACTAACAAGCAGTGGCTTGTTAACCACAAACAACCCATGAAGGGAACCCAGTGGTTGGTTTGTTGTCGTTGGGTTGTGATCTGTGTGGGCTGTTCACTATGGTTTCTTATCTCAGCTGGGTTCAGACAACACGATAACCCACGTTTCAACAGCAACCCACGGTTCAATGACAACCCACACTCAACCCATACTCAGTCCTTGAGTGTGGGTTATTGTATTGTCTGAACCCAGTCAATATGTGTCTTCTTCAGGAACGATAGGAGCAAGGCTGATATAAACGTTGACAACCTCAGTTGAGAATTTAGGATCAGGAGATTGACTTGGAATTGCATTTAAGAAAATTCTCAATTTCTTAAGAGCGGTTCAACAATAGAACCTATTAGCTAGAGGGCTGGTGGGCTTAAGACCCCTTGCCAGGGGGTCTTCAAGGAGAGACTGGACAGTCATCTATTGGAGATTCTCTAGCTCTGAATTTCCTGCATTGGGCATGGAGTCAGTTTAGATGACCTACAAGACTCTTTCCAGCGCTATGATTCTATGCTTATAATCCTGAATATAGACCCCTTTAAAGATCTGCTACTGCAGATGTACTATACTATTTTTATCCTAATAACTGTCCAAGCTCACTTACCCACCTCTTTCTAACCATTAACTGTACACATTGACAGATGTTGGCTGCGCAGAGAATGCAAAGTCAGACGATAGGAAGTTTCATCTAATAAAAACAGTCCTCTGTGGTTTCAGAAAATGTCAGTTGGACATTGCTGAAGCATTACCTATCTTCTTCTTCAGAAGCACAGAAGGAAGTGCTTATCAAACTTAGAGCTATTGATGATGCAGAGTGTGCTACGTAGACCTGTGTCCATTGTGGACAGCATGCATGGTCTTGTTTTGCGGATCATCTTGCGGAAGACTTGTGGACCTTCTGGATGGGCAGGAAATGGGGTCAATGTGGCCATACATTGGAAGCCATTTTGAACCAACAGTTCTCTAATGGATTTTTATGGAGTGGAGTGAGCTTCACAGAAAGGCAACAGGATATCATCACCCAGTACTTGGTCATTAGGCTGCAGATATATCAAACCATGCTTTTCAGGTAAGCTAAGGGCAATGTTCTAGCAATGCTAATCGACCTGACAAGTACGACCTGCAAGTCAAGAAAACATTGCCATGTGGAGTGGACCTGTTCAGGATTGTCCATTCCGTCTCCCATCCAATTTGCTATTTGTTTGTTCCACTCCACACACACACACACACACACGCAACAATCAGAATTCTGTTGCTACTGAGCATGTTCAGACTTTATTGGGCTGTTTTGGGGCTCCCCCCATTCCCCCCCCAAATATATTTTGTACTTCTACAAAGCTTGGCATTTTCCCCAGACCTGCTGATTCCTCCCTCTTGTATGTGGGTGGTGCTGTTTTGGCCACACAATGATTGGCACTTGGATAATTGAGATCACTCTTGGTATACATGAGGAAATTACCTGGATTACACATTTCCCAATCAGAAGCAATGGTCTGCTCTGGAAATACAACGTTTTTTTCTACATCAGGAGAAACTTGCATTTCATTTCCAACCCAACATCCAGGATTTTTCTTTTTTCTGAAATGCCTAACTCCCAACCTGCCAGAAGTGTTTGATACGCAGAATGGATTTCCTGGAGAATGAACTGGTTTGACAGAGTTCTCTAATTCTTCCTCTACTGTTCTTCCTCACATTAATGAAGGGTGCTTCAATCACACCATTTCTTGTTTAGAAATGAGCTATTTGGAATTATCCAAGACAGCAGGATTTTTACATGTGAGTGAGCACCAAACAATCTTCTGACTGAAAACATCAGAGGAATTACATGATGGAGCTATGATTCAGGTAAGCAGGGAGTCACCCCCTGGGTTTTAATCTCTCTTTAACTGTTGTACCTAGACTGAAGGGGAAAAAACACCTAGGCATCTCAGTGAACAAAGACGTTATTCCCCAACCTATTGTTAAGTGAATACTTGGGAATGCCAGATCAGTTGGTGCCATCAGGTAGGATTTCAGGGCAAATGTCCAGGGCCCCATGAACAGGAGAGCTGCAAACTGAAGCAAGGTAGCTTGCCACATTTTGAAGGTAGTGAAGTAACATACATTACCATCTAAAGATGGGGCTTCCCATAAGACTGTTAAACCCAGAGCCTAAAATTATCTAACTGCATCACTGTGTCAGGTGAACATGTTTGAAGGGATGTACAGTACTGGAAATGTGGGGTCCACTCTATTCTATGGAATTTGGTGGAACTGGGTTGTATTTTGGGGGGTATCCCTTGCTTTCTGTGCAATTGAATTATTCTGAAAAACAAAATGCTACTTTACAAATCGAGTAACAATAACTGCTTGTGTTGCCTGATTGGAAATCACACACAAATTCAGACAGGTTGGGTGGATATAACGGTGTCAGCAAAATGAATGCATGCATGCATTATGTATGGTTCTTCAGGTACCCAGGAGTGTTCAAGGGAAAGCATGGCTTTATTAAAATGACTTCAGTAGAAACAAATGTATGCCTCCCAGAATCTTCCATTGGTGCCTATGCAGATCTAGCTTATAGAGAGAATGGCTGAGTGCTGAATAAAGTCTGGGTTGGAATTGGAACTGCTTTAGATTCTCATTCTGCTGTGTAGAATTACTAGGAAAATATGGAATGTGCTTCTAAACATTACAGGTTAGAGGATGCAGTTACAGGTTAGAGAGACATGTTGACCCCAAAGAAGACTTTATTCTCAAGTCACTTCATATACATGTACACACAGCCTAGTCTGGGCACCATAGAAAGTTGAGCCACAGACCTTGAAAATAAATTTGTGCTATCAGAGGAAGAATCACCATGGTAGAGTGACACAGGGAAAAACTTTAGTGAAGAAACTGGATTAATATAATCCAAGAGGAGTTTCTAGTTTATGACCTCACGCCATAGAGATCATGTATATTATTTCTGGTTCCCAGTGGCTCCAATCCAACAAGAGTTGCCCCCAACAAAGCATAGTTTGTATCTAGTATTGCATGAATTTTAAAAGGAGCAAAGTTACTCCAGACAGCACACCCTTCCACAAGATGAAATGGACGGGGAGGTGAATTGACATCCATGCTATGCAGAGGTGATGAAGATCATGTAGGATGGTGTGCATCACCATGAGCATTCAATCCCTGCAGATGTGCACCTCCAGCTGAGAAGTAAGTTGGCTTTGGCATGTGTCGTGCCACATTCAGTGCCAATCTATGTGTGCAGGTGGTAGGGACTGGTGAGAAAGATGTTCCATTGAGATTCTAATGCGAATTAACCAAATGTATTACTCTCAAGCGAATCAGCGAGTGGAAATAGAACTGTATACTGAAATTAGCCCTTTTCCCAAATTGTTGGTGCATTTCGTTAGGGGGAAATGTGCATATTAGTAGAAATTGCGCACAAAATGTGTGTATATTAGAGAAAGCTTTGTATGAAACTGCATTACATTAATCAAACATGTGTATATTTAAGAACATAAGAAAAGTCATGCTGGATTAGACCAAGGGTCCATCTAGTCCAGCATTCTGCTCACACGGTGGCCAACCAGCTGCCCACAGGAAACTCACAAGCAGGACGTGAGTGCAGCAGCACCCTCCTGCCCATGTTCCCCAGCAACTGATGTACAGAGGCTTACTGGGCACATCTGAAAACGTGCACAGAAAAATGTGCACAGGAATGCAGATATTTTGGGGAGGAAATGCACACACAGGAATGTGCGAATTTCCATGTTGACTTTAAAAAAACACCAAAAAAAAAACCTCACAAATGTATGCAGAAATGGGATGGAATGAGCTTAAACCTGAAAATCCAACAACCTGAGTGGGGATGAGATTGACAGATCCATCCATCCCTGGCAGGAGGTGAATCTCTGGATTCATGTGCAGCTGCTGGATTGATTCTTTGCAACTGTGTGTGTGCATGGAACAGCCTCTTGTACAATGCTCAGGACTCTTGCTACATGCCCAAATCAATCAATCAATTCCCAGATTGAGGGCAGGGCAGCTCTCTTTTCCCAATGGATTATTCTCCAGCGAATTACATCAAGCATTTCTGCAGTAAACACACAGGTAGTTCGACTGCATCACCCTCCATATCAAATTCATCCACCAAGGTGGCAGCCCTGTACAAAAACCAGAAGCAAACTTCCGGTTGAGACATTTTTGTATGGCGATGAGTCACTGTGGGTATGTCTTCGGTGATGGCATGGGACCCAGATGACAGTCTCAAGTAAGTAACTTTAAAATGCTAATACAATTAGCTTCCAGATGCCTTTTTGTTTTAATTTCTGTTCTTTTCCCTTCCAAACTCTGTCTCTGGGTCAAGCAGGGAATCATTTGCATGGGACATTGAATCATTTTAGATGGTGCTCAAGTTTTCTTTTGTGTAATGTTTCTTCTCTCCAAACTGATTATGGCTGCAATCGAGTGCACACTTACCTAGAAGTAAGAACCATTGATAAAGTGGGACTTATTTCTGAGTAAAAGTGCATAAGTTTGGGTGGCTTCATTTTCATGTAAAGCGCATGATTTACTAGAGGAGGTTGCTTTTTAAACATTATAGCCCAACCATGTTGCACTGAATGGTTTATAAGTCATCAGTGAGTATGTTCACCTTTTCCCACTGAGAGAAAAATATTCAGGTAAAGGTTACAGCAAAATTTAAAAGCAAAGAATTATATGGTCATTTGATATATCATTTTTACTTTCTTTCTTAGGAAGCTCATATACTGTGTTGGCAAAGGAAAATTTCTTCTCATTTTAAGAGTGATCTTTTTTTTTAAATGAACATAATATTTAAGATGTATTAAAATAACATTGTTTTAGAAACTATATTGTGTACTGGTGACTTCTCCCACCTCATAGTTTTGGTTGAGTTTAAAAAGTGTTGGTGACCAAAAATTGAGATAAGGAAACAGGATAAGTAAGGCTGCAATCCTATATACTTACCATGGAGTAAGTTCCGTCGAATTCAATGGAGTTTACTTCTGAGTAGACATATATAAGATTGCACTGTAAATGAAATTATTCCATGGTCAGGAGGCAGTATGAAAGATACTTTGCAGATGAGTCTTTGTGAAGTAAGTAACAGGGTTTTTAGATGCTCTTGATTGCATTGAAAAAGTAAGGTCCAAAATCGATTTTGTAAGTCCTGAGAAAGAATTGTTTGAGTCTTGCTTGCCCGAATTTCATCTCTTTGTCTGTCTGAATGCAAAGACCCTAATCCTAAATCAACTCCAAATGACTAGAACATGTAAAAGCAAGGTTGATGGGCTGTGATGATGATCCATCCACCACATCCTAAACACTATTCCTTGACATTGAGTCCCAGTAAAGACAAGGGAACTCATTTCCTGGAAACATAGTTGGAATTAGGGTGCTTGTCTTAGTTCCACAACTGGTCACTTTTTAGAAGGTAAAAGATTTCTGGGAGTCATGTTGGTTCGCTGTGGAGGGGGGAATCCTAAAGCAGCAGTTGCGTGATATCTTTACTTAAGACTGATTAAAAAGTCACAAATAGCTGAACAAGATTTTGGGTTCCTCAAAATTCTACCAAGGAATCTTGTAGAACCTTTTAGGACTAGCAGCTTTCTTGTGGCATATGTAACCATAGACTAGAGGCACCAATGCAGATGCCATGGTAAGCCTGTTAGTCTTTAAGGTGCCACAAGAATTGCTACCAAAAAAATAACTCAGCTTTCACTCTAGAACTGGAAGCAATTAGTGTGTTTATGTTACCCAGATTACTTCTCTGACTGCGCTGAACTCTTTCTAACTTACCATTTCTTCACCTAGTTTAGAATACATGTACACAATCGACTTGGTGTGGGGACAGCTATATGTATGAGCAAACTATTGTAGAGTTAATTTCAGCATTGAAATATATTATATTTATGGCTGGCATCCAAATTAGGGCTGTAGTGAGGGTTAAGACGTAGGATTAAATGTCCCTCCCCGATGTACACGTCCATCCTAGAATTCTCAGATTTTCTGGTGAAATGAAGGCGGACTACCCACTAAGATCCTTAAACTGTGATTAAGCTGCATGTTGGGCTTAACATAGTGCAATGTTCCTCTACACAAAACAAATTCCCTGTGCAGAGAAAAATAGAAGCCAAGGAGAAGAGTTCTAGCCAGTCCTTCACCGTGACAAATGAGCATCGGACATGGAGGGACTTCTTTGTGTGTAGGGGGCAGCATTGCACCATTGTGCTCCTTCACTGGGCGGTTTGAAATGGTACGGACCAGACATAGGTTCACCATCTCAGTGAGATAGAGGCCACTACCTCACTCCCAAATGTATGATTTTCTCATGTGTTGCTTTGATACGTGCATTGCTGATATATGCTATGCCACAACAGTTAATATAAAAGATGTTTGGGTATGAGGTATTTGCCAGGAGGGCCTGTATATCTGAACTGCTAAATAATGTATTTAATAAGGGCCAGGATCTCTTCTCGATCAACCCAGTTTGCAGGACACGGAATAATGGGCTCAAGTTACAGGAACCCAGATTCCCCCTAAACATCAGGAAAAATTTCCTGACTGTTAGAGCAATAAGACAATGGAACCAACTACCTAGGGAGGTGGTGGGCTCTCCCACTCTGGAGGCATTCAAGGTGCAGCTGGACGGCCATCTGTCAGGGATGCTTTGACCTGGATCCCTGCATTGGGCAGGGGGTTGGACTCGATGGCCTTGTAGGCCCCTTCCAACTCTACTTTTCTATGATTCTATGATTCTAATATAGAAAAAAGTCCTAATATAATTATGAATGAACATAGTACAAGGAAAGTTACCATGCCAGAACACAGTCTATAGTGTACTCTGTCTTAGTTCCAAGATGAAACCCCAAAGGAGAATATTCTAAACCTCCACTTAACACCCCAATACCAAACTTTCACACATGTTCATATTTTTCTTGCACATCTCTCTGATGTCCCAGCAGGGCTGATGTAATGTAACAGCCTGTCTTGTGGTGTTTTGGTGACACTCAAGGTCATACATATAAAGTTACTACCAGTGGTATATCAGCGTGAAATCCATGGGTTGGATCCTGGTTTAATCATACAGATTTGCCAATTTACCAGTCTTTAGTATTCCGCAGAGACACTTTAATATTTCACATGGACACTTACGCAAACATATCGTGTTATATGGTTGCTTCCCTGATTGGAGCTGTACTCTTCCTAATCTCAAATTTGGAAGCAGCTGGATGTATGGGTGAACAAGTCCTAAGATAACTTGAGCACCGGTATATTTCATATCTCAGTTAGGATTCAGGTTTGGCTTGGAGCCTGGGTTAGGGTTGAAGACAGGGTAAAGTGGTTGAATTAAACAACCCTCCCCATGTACACGTCCACCCTAGAGTTCTCAGACTTTCTGGTGAAATGAAGGTGGACGGACTTCCCAATGAGATTGTTACACTGTTCCTTAGCTGCATGTTGGGCTCCATGTGATGGAATGTTCTTCCACATAAAACAAATTCCAAGTGCAGAGAAAAAGAGAAGCCAGGGAGAAGAGTGCAAGCCTATCCAGTACTGTGATATGTGAGCATCTGACATAGAAAGATATCTGTGTGTGTGTGTGTGTGTGTGTGTGTGTACATGGGGGGGGGGAATATTACTGCACCCTGTGCTCCCCCACCACACTCTGAAAGGGCCAGGCCAGGCATAGGTTCGCCATCTCAGTGACACATAGACCGCTACATCACTCCCACATTTCAACTTTACTCATGTGTGGCTTCTTGGGTACTTACATTGTTGAGATATCTTATGCCACAACAGATAATATAAAAGATGTTTGGGTCTAAGGTATTTGCCCGGGTGGGGGGGCGTGTATTTATGAACTGCTAATTCAACTTTAGTACAGACAAAAGTCCTAATCTCATTATGTATAGACTTAGTACAATGAAGTTAAGGTATACAGGACATAGGCCTCTGGGTGGGATGCCTGTGTAAACTCCATCGGTAAGATCCAGATTACATCATACTTGGAGGAGACCCATTGAAATCAATGGCACTTAGGTTTCTGAGTCACTTTAGTCCCATGGATTTCAGTGGGTCTGCTCTAAGTATGACAAGAACTGGATCCAAGCCCTTGCAAAGAACTGGAACTGTAGTGACAGCAGAGCCAAAAGTTCCCACTGTTTCCTAGACGCTTCTGCAAAAGGAATCTTTCATTACCTGCACCAAGATATTTTGGCTGGTGATATATTGGGAGATATTACCATGGCACTGTACATCCGATAGTGTACTCTGTCTTAGTTCCTGGATGAAACCCCAAAGGAGAATACTCCAAACTGTCACTTAGCACCCCAACACCAAACTTTCATGCATGTTCATATGTTTCTTGCACAAATCTCCAATGTCCCAGCAGTGCCGATGTAACAGCCTGTCTTGTGATGTTTTGCTGACACTCAGGATGGTCATCATCCATAAGAAGCTATATCCAGAGGTATATCTGTGTGAAATGCATGGACTGGATCCAGATGTAGTCATGTTTTAAAGATGTTTTAAGATGTTTTTAGGATGTTTTAAGATGTTTAATAGTATATATTGTGTTGTTTTAGTTTAGGTATTTTATATTTTCTGTTGTTCCCCGCCTCGATCTAGATGGAGAGGCGGGTAATAAATAAAATATTATTATTATTATTATTATTATTATTATTATTATTATTATTATTCAGCTTTGCCAATTTACCAGTCTTTAGTATTCTGCAGAGACACTTTAATATTTCACGTGGACACTTACGCAAATGTCTCCTCTCTTCCAGGTCTGCCAACAGTACCACCTTCAGTGACTCTCTTCCCTCCATCCCAGGAAGAGATCAGGACCAACAAGCAAGCCACCATGGCATGTCTGGTCGATCGGTTTTCTCCTGCCACCATCAACATCAGCTGGCTGGCTAATGGTAATCTGATCTCCTCGGGTGTGGAGACAACCAAACCCACTAAACAGGGTGACAACAACTACATGGCCAGCAGTTACCTGACTATGAGTGAGGCAGAGTGGCAACGCCATGCTAGTTATGCCTGCAAGGTGACACACGGAGAGCAGACAGTCGAGAAGTCGGTGAACAGGGTGGAATGTTCTTCTTAAAGGTTGCGTGACTGGAGGGTGGGCCTTCATGCCTCCGTCCACCAAGGAGATGGAGTCATTCCTCCATGGGGCCAAATTCATTCTCTTGTTTCCTCCTAATGCAAGTTTGACTGATATTTACTGATATCTGTTCTATGTTGTTCCACTCCCCGCACCCACACATCTTCTGCATGCCTGCTGTGCTCCCCATGTATGTTTGCTTCCAATATTAGCACATGAATAAAATTTGATCGATTTCACTGGTTTTCTTTTCTTTACCAAGATACTTAAGAACATTATTAGAAATCCTGCCAGATCAGAACAGTCTAGGCCTCTCTAATCCGGCATCTTGTTTCCCACAGTGGTCACTTAGATCTAATGCAAGAAGGGTTGAGCTATGCTAATGGTTAAGCACCCCCCCCCCTTGTTCTGAATAAAGACATCAGCTGGTTCCAGGTTTTTCACTGGATAGAATTATGTGTGTTCTAGTGAATCCACTGCATGTACTCACATGCAGAATCCTTGTCCATCCCATACTGAGAGTGCATTGCAATTGTTCTAAGTAGTGGGGAAGGTGGACTTGAGAAATTTCTGGTTCTGGACCCATTCAGTGGCCCCTTAAATACTCTCCAAGCCATCTCCCTCTTTTACATTCCTTCAGGCATCATCCACAAAGAATGGTGTACAATTTATGCACGAATTACTTTTTTAAATTTTCTCTTCTTTCTCTGGAGAGACACTCATCTTTTACCCTCCTCAGCAATGAGGCTTTTCATTCAGCTTTCTTCCAGGAAGCTCCTGTGGTCTTTTAAAAAGAAAAAGACAACAAGGAGAGCTGGGATTTATAGAAACAGAATTAGACATGTGGTTGGTTAACCTCTGGCTTGTGTTCTCACTCTGTTGATGTCCTAAACTCATCTTAGTTTCCTACACAATACAGTTATGAAGCAGTCTACCAATGTAAAATGGCAAATCACCAATTTAATCTCTGGTTCCTACCACTCTGTCCTCTATATAATAGACCAGCTTATCTGGAGGCAGAGCTTTCAAGGTCTCAGGACATTTTGTGCAGGACTGCTGCTGAGGAAAATGTGAGTGAGGGGCAAAACAAGCATTATTCATACAGATCAACATTTTCCATACGTGATCTGCTTACTGAGCTGGTGTATATCCCACCCCCTTGGCTTCTCCCCCTCCTGATTTAAGATTGTAAATTGAGGCCAACTGGATCAGACCAAATATCACCTTAGTCCAGCATTTCCGCTTCTCACAGGGACCAGCCACAGATACTTCCAGGAAGTCTACAAGCTGCCCAGGAAAGCAGTGTATGGAGATGCAACACCAGTGCTTGACAGTGTGTAGTACATTCAAACCTGACCCATGGAAGAGAAATGTCACCTAACCTACATGTGTACTCCTCTTGGTTTTTTTTAAATTCTAACAGTTCAGGCACTGGGCCAATGCTGTTGCATATCTGACACCATTTCCTCACTAGGCCTAGACAGAAGTGGAAATAAGGAACTTGGGGAAGCAATATGGGTGGTTACTAAGCAACTATCAGAGCGTCCCCAATTCATTCCTGAAAAATAGATGTTGCCTTGCAACTGTTGCAAGCTTCCATTGGAGGCTAAACAGATAAAGCAAACAAAGAGATCAGTAAACCACCGTATGTCCTCATTCACTCCCTCACTCTTCCCCATGAAAGCAATGAAAGATCAGTAAAGTGCACAGTGCCTAGCTTATAGCATAATATCACATCTCACCATAGTATGAAGGCTGCGTTCTATGAACAAAAAATACATTTGCACACATGACAAATGGTAGCGGCTTACAACATTCATGACAATAAATGTTGTAAGGTGCTCTGGGAGCCTTTTTGGCTGAGGAGCGGCATAAAAACATTTCAAATAAATCAACGGCAATAAATGCTGAAGAGTAAAAGTCACCACACCGCTACCACATGAACATGATCTTGCCATCTGCATGTGGGATAAACATAACAGATCTTTGGGGAAATATTCCAATGCTGACTTTAGCTTCACACACAACTGTTTGATAAGTCTAGCATTAGAGCCCACACAATGGGGTGAAGGCACCCCGCTTCTAACCAGAATACAGGTTTAGGATGTTCACAAGGAGACTACTCCATGTGTTGGCTAATGCACACTGTGGTTGTGAAATGTAGCAGACGCCACCAAATCATCCTGGAATCTAGCATGGAAGAGATTCCATTGCATTATTACCCTATATGGAGACACTAGCCAACCATGATGCATACATTGTGCCCATCAAACTCCAAATGACATAGGGAAGAGTGCTACACAGGACAGGGGGCAACTTATGGCCCTCCAGATGTTTTGGCCTACAACTTCCATGATCCCACACCATTGGCTATGCTGGCTAGGGCTGATAGGATCTGTAAGTCAAAGCATCTGGATGGTCTCAAGTTGCTGACCCCTGTAAGACAGCCGGGATGGAAGGTGATCTTCTTCATATGAAGGAAACCATTTCCAAGAAGTATCTGCATAGTCATCATTCCATGGGCACCATTCTTAGTTAGTTCAAACAAAGGCATCATCTAGGCCCATACAAACCTATGGCTTGGTGGAAACGTGTATTTCACCCTGAATTCCATTTTAAAGGAAATTCACTGCTAGACCCCAAAACACAACCACAATGGGAATTTTTTTTAATCAATTATAGGTGATTTCTCTAAGAGTTGAGAGACATACCATCAGCTAACTAGGGAAGTTCATACTGATACTCAAAGAAACGGTCTAGTGCATTGAGTTTATTTTATACGAAACTGAGCATAGGCAAAGCTTCACTGCCTGCAACATCACCTGTAAAACTTCTACTAAGACAAGTATTCTGCATCTACCGGACTGGATAAGCCATTGGCACCACTTCTATGGTTCTCCTATATTGCCCAAGCTTAAATGAAGGATAGATATCTTCTTTCATGATTCCTCGATCTAGAAATGGACCATGGAGAGTACAAGCACTTGAAAGGCCTGGGATGCTTGTGGAGTGCCAACAGGACCTTCCTCTACTGTGCCCAGAGGAAAAAAAACAGATGAGGACATCATTCTTCTTGCAAATTACACCATTCGCTACAGAGTATTTGAAAATGGGCAATATTTCATATTACGGAAACCAACATGGGTGCCCCTATTTCTACTCTATTCCTAAATGGAATAGGTATCCATGACCTTTCTCTGACAGGTATCCATGAGCATGTTCTGCTGTGAGATGGCTGTGGTTTTTGTACAGCTATGTTTCACTGTGGCTCGTCTTTGGTGGAGGAACGCATATGGCTGTCACTGGTAAGTGACTCAATTTAATATGTTCCTTTCCTCCTTCCTTATGGCAATATTTTAACATTTCGATCATTTTCCCTTTCTTTTCTGTCTCTGACTTCAAGGTCACCTCAGGGTTCCCATCATTCCATATAGGATATTCCTTTAAGTGGAACTGAATTTTAATCCATGCCAGAGTAGAGCATTCAATTCCCTTTCTGCAGTCCTCTTCTCCAAGGACATTGGAAAATACATTAACAAAATAAATGTCTGTTTTTCTTGGTCACGCTTAGTATGACATGATTAAAAATCTGTTTTGCCTACAGTGGAGGATAAAAAAAAGGATCAGGGAAGGGAATTTGTGTTGAGGTATCTCTATGTAGTCAATATGGCTTCACATAGGAGGTTGGATGGTTGTTGTTCAGAACTTGTGATTTCTGGTCCGTTACAGGACTTCTTAACTAGAGTCACATAACAGTGTCTATCAAAGTGGAGTGCAGTTTGATAACCAGGCAGTCCAAAGAAACTAGCTCCTGAGCAACTCAGAGAAAGCAGCTGGATGTTCCAAAATTTGCTTGATCCATACACCTTTCTTCCAATGTCAGTTGAGGGCAAATTTCTGAATGACAATTCCTGGTTATTAAATGGAGGGTGCGGCCTTTCTATGGTGTGAAGTGGGGGCAGGTTTTTGTACAGCTGTGTGTCACTGTGGTGGGTGTTTGGAACAGGAACCCATCTGGCTGTCACTGGTAAGTCATTCAATTTATCATGTTCCTTTCCTTTTCTGCCAGAATATTTCAACATTTCCATCACTGTTGCCCTCTTTTCTTTCTGTGCCTGCCTTCAAGTTGGTTTTAGGGTTTCTATGTCTAATCTAGGATGATCTACTGAACTTGTGATTGTAGCCGAAGCATGGTGTGCAATATTCATTTTACATGTCTCTTTCCTCTTCTCCAAGGACATTGAGAAATGTATTCATGAAAGAAACCATTTCTTATTCTTAGTCTAAGTTAATGTGACTTCATTTGAGAATCCCTTTTGTGGCTAAGCTCAAACTCTGGAATAATTTTACTGGTGGATACGAAATGTAGCACAGGAATATATTAAAGGTGGGATGACTCCAGGTAGCCCACATGGCTTATGGTAGTGGGCAGGGATGGATTGGATTGTTCGGGGAACTTTTTAAAATACGTATTTGGGCTGTGAGCTATAATTGCGTAGCAGAGCATATTAAAGTGATGTTTTGGTGGATAAATTTGCAATCCAGAGCAAGGCACTCCAAATCTACTTTTCAAAAATCAAGAGCTTCCAAATGTTTTCTTGCAAGACACAGATCCTTGTAAAATGTTATGTGACGAGACCTTTGTGAGCAAAATTAGGAGTGATCTGAGAATTGACAGAAGGCTGGAATCCACCATGTATCACAGGGACAAAATAGACCTCACACAAGAGATCTGTAATTGCATCTCCTGATACTTTGATTGGAATTCATCAGAATATAAACCATAGATTTCATAGATCATAGAGTTGGAAGGAGCCTACTAGGCTATCGAGTCCAACCTCCTGCTCAATGCAGGAAACTAGAGGAGGGGATCTCCGATCCAAGTAATAACCAGGCCTGACCCTGCTTAGCTTTCCACGCTCAGACAAGCTGAGCCAGCATAAGCCATAGGCCTCTACAGCCTTGTCAGACACCATTTTTTGATCAAGACTTTGGGTCAATAAAAGGAAGAAGATCTTTCTAGTTCTCTATTCCCTTACCACAAACTTGCTATTACCACCCAAAAGAGAAAAATACAGTACCTCTAGTATGCTAATTTATTTTCTCCAGTGCAGCCGATAATGGATGAATATGGCAATAATGTAGAAACTGACGTGGGAGTAAGAACTCCAGAATTCAGTGGAACTTTCTTCTGAGAAGACATGCAGAGGATTAAGCGCAGGATAGATAGATCCATTGCCTGGGGAAAAAGGGTTAAACATCTGCTCCCTCACATATGCTGACCCATGAAAATGGGAGCTCACAGTAGCAGACTTAATTTAAAAGACTCCTGCTTCTTGTCTGTTTTTCCTGCTTCATAAGTCTCCTGCTTCTTGTCTGTTTTACCTAGCGGTGGTCTCATTTAACCCTAAGCAGAGTTCATTGTTATACATGTATTTCAGGTCCCTTCCTTGGATGTCCATCCCAGTTAGTTCATGTGAAAGTTAACTCTCAATAGAGTAGGGCTTGCTTCAGTATTTTATTCCATCCCGGAATAACCTTGTGACACTACACTTATACTGTCACTTTAGAAATGTATTTCAACTCACCCACAACAGCTAGTGAAGCAGCTGTCAACAATACATTTTAGTAGCTGTAATGAAATTGTACGGGGACAAACAGGTTGTGGATGACCAACCCTCATGCAGTTCCTAACAAGACTGTTTGATAGGAAGTTCTGATCATAGCAGGAGTTCCTCCCAAGTAATTGGCTTAGTTAGCAGTCAAGTCTTAGACTCCTCGATATCATAGAGTGTTTATTTAACATTTATGACAATCAATGTAAATTTTAGTTACTTAGTGGTTGTTCTTTTACATTGTGTGTGTCTGTGTGTGTGTGTGTGTGTGTGCATTTTCTCCAGAATTAAGATAAGTGTGAATGCACGACAGTGAACATTAAGGAATGGCTGTGGCTCAGGGGTAGACCACCTCATTTGCATGCAAATGGTCCCAACTTCAATCATAGGCATCTCCAGTTCGGGCTGGGGAAAATTCCTGCTGAATACCCTGGAGAGCTACTGCCAATCAATGTACACATAAGTTAAATGGACTAAAGGTCTGACTTTGTGTAACACAGTCTCTTCTACTTTTCTTCTCCAAATGATTGTTTGCCTGTCTATCCATCCGCATGATCAACTAGCAAACTTGTTAGTGTTTGATAGCTGAAAGGCTATGACTCCTTAAAGACTAGCAGATTTGTTCTGGAAGAAGGGACCATGGGTTACCAATGCCTATGCCAGTAGACCTGTCAGTCTCCCAAGTATCACAGCATTCTCTGGAAATTTTCTGACACAACATAGACAAATTTGCCCCTCTGGCATGGCAGGCAATTTCTGTCATATCGTATTATATGGTTGCTTCCCTGATTGGAGCTGTACTCTTCCTAATCTCAAATTTGGAAGCAGCTGGATGTATGGGTGAACAAGTCCTAAGATAACTTGAGCACCGGTATATTTCATATCTCAGTTAGGATTCAGGTTTGGCTTGGAGTCTGGGTTCGGGTTGAAGACAGGGTAAAGTGGTTGAATTAAACGACCCTCCCCATGTACACGTCCACCCTAGAGTTCTCAGACTTTCTGGTGAAATGAAGGTGGACGGACTTCCCAATGAGATTGTTACACTGTTCCTTAGCTGCATGTTGGGCTCCATGTGATGGAATGTTCTTCCACATAAAACAAATTCCAAGTGCAGAGAAAAATAGAAGCCAGGGAGAAGAGTGCAAGCCTATCCAGTACTGTGATATGTGAGCATCTGACATAGAAAGATATCTGTGTGTGTGTGTGTGTGTGTGTACATGGGGGGGGGAATATTACTGCACCCTGTGCTCCCCCACCACACTCTGAAAGGGCCAGGCCAGGCATAGGTTCGCCATCTCAGTGACACATAGGCCGCTACATCACTCCCACATTTAAACTTTACTCATGTGTGGCTTCTTGGGTACTTACATTGTTGAGATATCTTATGCCACAACAGATAATATAAAAGATGTTTGGGTCTAAGGTATTTGCCCGGGGGGCGGGGGGGCTGTATTTATGAACTGCTACTTCAACTTTAGTACAGACAAAAGTCCGAATCTCATTATGTATGGACTTAGTGCATTGAAGTTAAGGTATGCAGGACATAGGCCTCTGGGTGGGATGCCTCCATCGGTAAGATCCAGATTATATCATACTTGGAGAAGACCCATTGAAATCAATGGGACTTAGGTTTCTGAGTCACTTTAGTCCCATGGATTTCAGTGGGTCTGCTCTAAGTATGACAAGAACTGGATCCAAGCCCTTGCAAAGAACTGGAACTGTAGTGACAGCAGAGCCAAAAGTTCCCACTGTTTCCTAGACACTTCTGCAAAAGGAATCTTTCATTACCTGCACCTAGGCAATTTGGCTGGTAATATATTGGAAGATGTTACCATGCCACTGCACATTCTATGGTGTACTCTGTCTTAGTTCCAGGATGAAACCCCGAAGGAGAATACTCCAAAAAACTGTCACTTAGCACCCCAACACCAAACTTTCATGCATGTTCATATGTTTCTTGCACAAATCTCCAATGTCCCAGCAGGGCCAATGTAACAGCCTGCCTTGTGATGTTTTGCTGACACTCAGGGTTGTCATCATCCATAAGAAGCTATATCCAGAGGTATATCTGTGTGAAATGCATGGACTGGATCCAGATGTAGTCATACAGATTTGCCAATTTACCAGTCTTTAGTATTCCGCAGAGACACTTTAATATTTCACGTGGACACTTACGCAAATGTCTCCTCTCTTCCAGGTCTACCAACAGTACCACCTTCAGTGACTCTCTTCCCTCCATCCCAGGAAGAGATCAGGACCAAGAAGCAAGCCACCATCCCATGTCTGGCCGATGGCTTTTATCCGGGCAACGTCCAAGTCAGCTGGCTGGCTGATGGTAATCCGATCTCCTCGGGCGTGGAGACAACCAAACCCACCAAACAGGGCGACAAGTACGTGGCCAGCAGTTACCTGACTATGAGTGAGGCAGACTGGCAGCGCCATGACAATTATGCCTGCAAGGTGACACACGAAGGGCAGAGCTTCGAGAAGTCAGTGAACAGAGTGGAGTGTTCTTCCTGAACACTGGCTGACTCAAGGGTGGCCCTCATCACTCCATTTGCCGGGGAGAAGGAATCCCTCCTCCATGGGGCCAAATTCATTCTCTTGTTTCCTCCTCATGCTGATTTGATTGACCAATGCTGATTTCCTTTCGATGTCATTCCCCTCCCCACACCGCCCCCCTCTACTCCATGGGACCTCCTTTGTATGTTTGCTTCTAATGTTGGCACATGAATAAAATTTGACTTGTTTCACTGGTGCTGTTTCTTTACCAAGTTGCTTGAGAACAGAAATGAATTAGACTGAATTCACCCTAGGATTTTCTAAGCCAACATCTTCTTTCCCACAGTGGCCATTTCAATCGAATGCAATAAGCTTAGACCTGTGCTAGTTGTTAGGTGACCCACCTCATCCTCAGTAAAGAAATCAGCTGGTTCCTGAAGATTTTCCAATTGACACAAATATGAGTGCAGAAGCAAATGAACACAAACACAGTCCTCTTGTAAGTGTGCACTTCACTTTTCTGGAGTGATTTTGAAAGTCGATTTGGGAACTTAGTTTCCGGGTTCTTTTCTTCAGGATTCTTAAAATATATTTAAGGATGTAACTAGTTGGCTGGCTGTTTATTGTATGGCAGACCTTTCAAGGTGCCGGGACATGGTATGTATGACTGCTGCTGAGGACCCTGTGAGTGAGGGGGGTTCTTCCACAAGCATTTCTCCCAAAGCTCCGCATTCTGCATAAGTGACCTGCTGATTTTCAGGCATGCGTTGATTTGATGCAAAGCGCACCCTCTTGGTTTCTACCCCTCCTAATATAAGAATTTAAGTTCAGGCCAACAGGATCTGGCCAAATGCACAACAAGTAGTCCAGCATTCTGTTTCCCACAGTGACCAGCCCTGAATGTTCCCAGGAAGTCCACAAACTAGACAGGAAAGCACTGTGTGGAGATTCAAGACCAGTGGTTGACAGTGGGAAGTACATCGCAATCCAGCAAAGGAAAGACTGCTGTTGCCTGGCTACATGCAATCTCCTGGACCACCCACACCCACTCCTACAATTTAGGACCTTGCCACTGGTGCCTCATATTTGACCCCATTCCCTAATGAGGCCTACACAGAGGGAGAAATAGGAAAATGGGAGAAGCAACTGGGATGGTTGCTAGGCAACCATCCATGCATCCCCAATTGCTTTGTGGAACGGAGGTGTGACCATGCAAGGGTTGCAAGCTTCCCTTGGAGGACCAAACCTAATACAAACAAGCAGATAAGCAAACTTCGCAACAAGTGTGATCCTGATGTAACGTTGAATCCTTCCTTACTCACTCCCTCACTTCCTCTCTCTTGCCGAAGAATCAATGGAAACTTGATTATTGTGTGCTTTTTAATTGATTGTTGTGCTTGGGCTATTGGGCGGTATCGAAAATGAATGAATGAATGAATGAATGAGTGAATAAACTTAGCAATCGACATAGTGTATACCTTATTCCATAGCAAAACACCTCACGAAAGCATGGGGGTTGTGTTTGTGTCCAAAAACAAAAAATCCATTTGACAAATGGAATTTTATGATAACAAATGTTGAAGAGAACACCTCCCCACTTCACGACCATTTGAGCATGATCTTGCCAGTTGCATACAGAAGAAACCTAACAGAATTGGGGGGAAAGGTTCCAAAGCAGACTTTGGCATCATAAGAAGGTTTCATGAATCGAGCATTAGGGCTCCCAGACTGGTGTGAAAGCACCCCACTTCTAACCAGAGCACAGACTTACACTGTTCACAGGGAGGACACTCTATCTGATGACTAATTCCCACTGTGGTTGGAAAACGTAGTGAAGGCCACCAAATCATTCTGGAAACTGGCATGGAAGAGTTTCCAGTATATCATTACCCTATCTGGAGCTACTAGCCAATCCTGATGCAGAAACTGTGCTTAACAAGCTCCAAATGAGATAGTGAAGAGCAGTACACAGGATTGGGTAATTTATGGCTGCCCAGATGTTTTGACCTAGAACCCCCACGATCACTCACCATGGACTATGCTCACTTGGACTGAGAGAACCTGTAGGTCAAGACCTCTGGATAGTCACATGTTGCCCACCCATATGCTACAGCCCAGATCGTGGAAGGAGGTCTTCCTATGAAGGAAACTGTTTCCAAGCATTAACCTGCATACTCATCATTCCATGGGCACCAGCATTCTTCATTCAGACATAGGTATCATCCAGGCCTGTGCAAAACTATGTCATAGTGGAAGCATGAATTCCATTTGAAGGGAAATTTACTGCTAGGCCTCTAAATGCACCCACCACAATGTGAATGTTTTAATCTATCATAGATGATTTCTCAAAGGGTTGAGCCATCCCAGCAGCTAACTAGGGAAAGTGATATTGACACTCAAAGTAAAGGTCTAGTGCATTGAGTTTATTTTATAAGAAACTGAGCATAGACAACAGCTTCACTGCATACAACATCACCAGAAAGACCTCTTATATGAAATGTATTCTGCATCTACTGAACTGGATGAGCCATTAGCACCACTGCTTTGCTTCTCCTACATGGCTCATGGTATACTGCAAAATGGATGTCTTCTGTCCTGTTTCCTCCATCTTGCAATGGACCACAGACAATACAATCACTTGAAAGGCCTGGGATGCTTGTGGAGAGCCCACAAGACCTTCCTCTATTGTGCCCAGAGAAAAACCAGATGAGGACCATTCGCTACAGATTATTTGGGAACAGGAAATATTTCATCTTACAAAAACCAAGAGTGGTTGCCCAATTCTCTGCTCTATTCCTATATGGAAGAGATAGCAATTACCTTTCTCAGACAGGTATCAATGAGCATGTTCTGCTTTGAAGTGGAGAAAGGTTTTTGTACAGCTCTGTGTCACTGTGGCACATCTTTGGTGGAGGAACCAATCTGGCTGTCACTGGTAAGTCACTCAATTTGTCATTTTCTATTCCTTCCCGCTGGCAATATTTTAACCTTTCAAACATTTCCCTCTTCTTTTCTGTCCCTGACTTCAAGTTCTCCTTAAGGTTTATGCCATTCCATATGAGATATTATTTTAATCGGAACTGAATTTTAATCCATGCAGGCGTAGTATGTTCAATTCCCATTTTACATCCCTCTTCCCCAAGGACATGATGGGAAAACATATTAATGAGAGAAACCTCTGCTTTTCTTGGTCTAGCCTGATGTGATATCATTAGAAAATCTCTTCTGTGGCTAAACCAATAGATAAAAAATATAAAGTAATACCTTGGATTGCAAGTAACTTGGTCTGAGAGTGTTATGCAAGACAAGCAAAAAAAAATTTTTTAAATCAGCCCCGCTCACGCCCGCCAGAGACTCGCTTTGATATAAGAGTGTTTTGGATTACAAGCACAGTTCCGGAACTAATTATGCTTGCAATCCAAGGTATTACTGTACCAGGGAAGGGAATTTGCGTTAAGGTAGCTCTATATGTAATCAGCTTGAATCCACGCAGCAGATTGGATTCTTTTATTCTGAACTCTTAATTTTGACATTCCATTACTGGATTTCTCAGCTAAAAGAACATAACAGTGATAATGGATGAATATGGCAATAATATAGAAACTGACGTCGGTGGGAGTAAGAACCCCAGAATTCAGTGGAACTTTCTTCTGAGAAGACATGCAGAGGATTAAGCGCAGGATAGATAGATCCATTGCCTGGGGAGAAAGGGTTAAACATCTGCTCCCTCACATATGCTGACCCATGAAAATGGGAGCTCACAGTAGCAGACTTAATTTAAAAGACTCCTGCTTCTTGTCTGTTTTTCCTGCATCATAAGTCTCCTGCTTCTTGTCTGTTTTACCTAGCGGTGGTCTCATTTAACCCTAAGCAGAGTCCATTGTTAAACATGTATTTCAGGTCCCTTCCTTGGATGTCCATCCCAGTTAGTTCATGTGAAAGTTAACTCTCAATAGAGTAGGGCTTGCTTCAGTATTTTATTCCATCCCGGAATAACCTTGTGACACTACACTTATACTGTCACTTTAGAAATGTATTTCAACTCACCCACAACAGCTAGTGAAGCAGCTGTCAACAATACATTTTAGTAGCTGTAATGAAATTGTACGGGGACAAACAGGTTGTGGATGGACCAACCCTCATGCAGTTCCTAACAAGACTGTTTGATAGGAAGTTCTGATCATAGCAGGAGTTCCTCCCAAGTAATTGGCTTAGTTAGCAGTCAAGTCTTAGACTCCTCGATATCATAGAGTGTTTATTTAACATTTATGACAATCAATGTAAATTTTAGTTACTTAGTGGTTGTTCTTTTACATTGTGTGTGTCTGTGTGTGTGTGTGTGTGTGCATTTTCTCCAGAATTAAGATAAGTGTGAATGCACGACAGTGAACATTAAGGAATGGCTGTGGCTCAGGGGTAGACCACCTCATTTGCATGCAAATGGTCCCAACTTCAATCATAGGCATCTCCAGTTCGGGCTGGGGAAAATTCCTGCTGAATACCCTGGAGAGCTACTGCCAATCAATGTACACATAAGTTAAATGGACTAAAGGTCTGACTTTGTGTAACACAGTCTCTTCTACTTTTCTTCTCCAAATGATTGTTTGCCTGTCTATCCATCCGCATGATCAACTAGCAAACTTGTTAGTGTTTGATAGCTGAAAGGCTATGACTCCTTAAAGACTAGCAGATTTGTTCTGGAAGAAGGGACCATGGGTTACCAATGCCTATGCCAGTAGACCTGTCAGTCTCCCAAGTATCACAGCATTCTCTGGAAATTTTCTGACACAACATAGACAAATTTGCCCCTCTGGCATGGCAGGCAATTTCTGTCATATCGTATTATATGGTTGCTTCCCTGATTGGAGCTGTACTCTTCCTAATCTCAAATTTGGAAGCAGCTGGATGTATGGGTGAACAAGTCCTAAGATAACTTGAGCACCGGTATATTTCATATCTCAGTTAGGATTCAGGTTTGGCTTGGAGTCTGGGTTCGGGTTGAAGACAGGGTAAAGTGGTTGAATTAAACGACCCTCCCCATGTACACGTCCACCCTAGAGTTCTCAGACTTTCTGGTGAAATGAAGGTGGACGGACTTCCCAATGAGATTGTTACACTGTTCCTTAGCTGCATGTTGGGCTCCATGTGATGGAATGTTCTTCCACATAAAACAAATTCCAAGTGCAGAGAAAAATAGAAGCCAGGGAGAAGAGTGCAAGCCTATCCAGTACTGTGATATGTGAGCATCTGACATAGAAAGATATCTGTGTGTGTGTGTGTGTGTGTGTACATGGGGGGGGGAATATTACTGCACCCTGTGCTCCCCCACCACACTCTGAAAGGGCCAGGCCAGGCATAGGTTCGCCATCTCAGTGACACATAGGCCGCTACATCACTCCCACATTTAAACTTTACTCATGTGTGGCTTCTTGGGTACTTACATTGTTGAGATATCTTATGCCACAACAGATAATATAAAAGATGTTTGGGTCTAAGGTATTTGCCCGGGGGGCGGGGGGGCTGTATTTATGAACTGCTACTTCAACTTTAGTACAGACAAAAGTCCGAATCTCATTATGTATGGACTTAGTGCATTGAAGTTAAGGTATGCAGGACATAGGCCTCTGGGTGGGATGCCTCCATCGGTAAGATCCAGATTATATCATACTTGGAGAAGACCCA
This sequence comes from Shinisaurus crocodilurus, assembly GCA_021292165.1. Classification (NCBI taxonomy): domain Eukaryota; kingdom Metazoa; phylum Chordata; class Lepidosauria; order Squamata; family Shinisauridae; genus Shinisaurus; species Shinisaurus crocodilurus. The sequence continues at coordinate 35,796 of JAHFWL010001110.1, forward strand.
TTGAAATCAATGGGACTTAGGTTTCTGAGTCACTTTAGTCCCATGGATTTCAGTGGGTCTGCTCTAAGTATGACAAGAACTGGATCCAAGCCCTTGCAAAGAACTGGAACTGTAGTGACAGCAGAGCCAAAAGTTCCCACTGTTTCCTAGACACTTCTGCAAAAGGAATCTTTCATTACCTGCACCTAGGCAATTTGGCTGGTAATATATTGGAAGATGTTACCATGCCACTGCACATTCTATGGTGTACTCTGTCTTAGTTCCAGGATGAAACCCCGAAGGAGAATACTCCAAAAAACTGTCACTTAGCACCCCAACACCAAACTTTCATGCATGTTCATATGTTTCTTGCACAAATCTCCAATGTCCCAGCAGGGCCAATGTAACAGCCTGCCTTGTGATGTTTTGCTGACACTCAGGGTTGTCATCATCCATAAGAAGCTATATCCAGAGGTATATCTGTGTGAAATGCATGGACTGGATCCAGATGTAGTCATACAGATTTGCCAATTTACCAGTCTTTAGTATTCCGCAGAGACACTTTAATATTTCACGTGGACACTTACGCAAATGTCTCCTCTCTTCCAGGTCTACCAACAGTACCACCTTCAGTGACTCTCTTCCCTCCATCCCAGGAAGAGATCAGGACCAAGAAGCAAGCCACCATCCCATGTCTGGCCGATGGCTTTTATCCGGGCAACGTCCAAGTCAGCTGGCTGGCTGATGGTAATCCGATCTCCTCGGGCGTGGAGACAACCAAACCCACCAAACAGGGCGACAAGTACGTGGCCAGCAGTTACCTGACTATGAGTGAGGCAGACTGGCAGCGCCATGACAATTATGCCTGCAAGGTGACACACGAAGGGCAGAGCTTCGAGAAGTCAGTGAACAGAGTGGAGTGTTCTTCCTGAACACTGGCTGACTCAAGGGTGGCCCTCATCACTCCATTTGCCGGGGAGAAGGAATCCCTCCTCCATGGGGCCAAATTCATTCTCTTGTTTCCTCCTCATGCTGATTTGATTGACCAATGCTGATTTCCTTTCGATGTCATTCCCCTCCCCACACCGCCCCCCTCTACTCCATGGGACCTCCTTTGTATGTTTGCTTCTAATGTTGGCACATGAATAAAATTTGACTTGTTTCACTGGTGCTGTTTCTTTACCAAGTTGCTTGAGAACAGAAATGAATTAGACTGAATTCACCCTAGGATTTTCTAAGCCAACATCTTCTTTCCCACAGTGGCCATTTCAATCGAATGCAATAAGCTTAGACCTGTGCTAGTTGTTAGGTGACCCACCTCATCCTCAGTAAAGAAATCAGCTGGTTCCTGAAGATTTTCCAATTGACACAAATATGAGTGCAGAAGCAAATGAACACAAACACAGTCCTCTTGTAAGTGTGCACTTCACTTTTCTGGAGTGATTTTGAAAGTCGATTTGGGAACTTAGTTTCCGGGTTCTTTTCTTCAGGATTCTTAAAATATATTTAAGGATGTAACTAGTTGGCTGGCTGTTTATTGTATGGCAGACCTTTCAAGGTGCCGGGACATGGTATGTATGACTGCTGCTGAGGACCCTGTGAGTGAGGGGGGTTCTTCCACAAGCATTTCTCCCAAAGCTCCGCATTCTGCATAAGTGACCTGCTGATTTTCAGGCATGCGTTGATTTGATGCAAAGCGCACCCTCTTGGTTTCTACCCCTCCTAATATAAGAATTTAAGTTCAGGCCAACAGGATCTGGCCAAATGCACAACAAGTAGTCCAGCATTCTGTTTCCCACAGTGACCAGCCCTGAATGTTCCCAGGAAGTCCACAAACTAGACAGGAAAGCACTGTGTGGAGATTCAAGACCAGTGGTTGACAGTGGGAAGTACATCGCAATCCAGCAAAGGAAAGACTGCTGTTGCCTGGCTACATGCAATCTCCTGGACCACCCACACCCACTCCTACAATTTAGGACCTTGCCACTGGTGCCTCATATTTGACCCCATTCCCTAATGAGGCCTACACAGAGGGAGAAATAGGAAAATGGGAGAAGCAACTGGGATGGTTGCTAGGCAACCATCCATGCATCCCCAATTGCTTTGTGGAACGGAGGTGTGACCATGCAAGGGTTGCAAGCTTCCCTTGGAGGACCAAACCTAATACAAACAAGCAGATAAGCAAACTTCGCAACAAGTGTGATCCTGATGTAACGTTGAATCCTTCCTTACTCACTCCCTCACTTCCTCTCTCTTGCCGAAGAATCAATGGAAACTTGATTATTGTGTGCTTTTTAATTGATTGTTGTGCTTGGGCTATTGGGCGGTATCGAAAATGAATGAATGAATGAATGAGTGAATAAACTTAGCAATCGACATAGTGTATACCTTATTCCATAGCAAAACACCTCACGAAAGCATGGGGGTTGTGTTTGTGTCCAAAAACAAAAAATCCATTTGACAAATGGAATTTTATGATAACAAATGTTGAAGAGAACACCTCCCCACTTCACGACCATTTGAGCATGATCTTGCCAGTTGCATACAGAAGAAACCTAACAGAATTGGGGGGAAAGGTTCCAAAGCAGACTTTGGCATCATAAGAAGGTTTCATGAATCGAGCATTAGGGCTCCCAGACTGGTGTGAAAGCACCCCACTTCTAACCAGAGCACAGACTTACACTGTTCACAGGGAGGACACTCTATCTGATGACTAATTCCCACTGTGGTTGGAAAACGTAGTGAAGGCCACCAAATCATTCTGGAAACTGGCATGGAAGAGTTTCCAGTATATCATTACCCTATCTGGAGCTACTAGCCAATCCTGATGCAGAAACTGTGCTTAACAAGCTCCAAATGAGATAGTGAAGAGCAGTACACAGGATTGGGTAATTTATGGCTGCCCAGATGTTTTGACCTAGAACCCCCACGATCACTCACCATGGACTATGCTCACTTGGACTGAGAGAACCTGTAGGTCAAGACCTCTGGATAGTCACATGTTGCCCACCCATATGCTACAGCCCAGATCGTGGAAGGAGGTCTTCCTATGAAGGAAACTGTTTCCAAGCATTAACCTGCATACTCATCATTCCATGGGCACCAGCATTCTTCATTCAGACATAGGTATCATCCAGGCCTGTGCAAAACTATGTCATAGTGGAAGCATGAATTCCATTTGAAGGGAAATTTACTGCTAGGCCTCTAAATGCACCCACCACAATGTGAATGTTTTAATCTATCATAGATGATTTCTCAAAGGGTTGAGCCATCCCAGCAGCTAACTAGGGAAAGTGATATTGACACTCAAAGTAAAGGTCTAGTGCATTGAGTTTATTTTATAAGAAACTGAGCATAGACAACAGCTTCACTGCATACAACATCACCAGAAAGACCTCTTATATGAAATGTATTCTGCATCTACTGAACTGGATGAGCCATTAGCACCACTGCTTTGCTTCTCCTACATGGCTCATGGTATACTGCAAAATGGATGTCTTCTGTCCTGTTTCCTCCATCTTGCAATGGACCACAGACAATACAATCACTTGAAAGGCCTGGGATGCTTGTGGAGAGCCCACAAGACCTTCCTCTATTGTGCCCAGAGAAAAACCAGATGAGGACCATTCGCTACAGATTATTTGGGAACAGGAAATATTTCATCTTACAAAAACCAAGAGTGGTTGCCCAATTCTCTGCTCTATTCCTATATGGAAGAGATAGCAATTACCTTTCTCAGACAGGTATCAATGAGCATGTTCTGCTTTGAAGTGGAGAAAGGTTTTTGTACAGCTCTGTGTCACTGTGGCACATCTTTGGTGGAGGAACCAATCTGGCTGTCACTGGTAAGTCACTCAATTTGTCATTTTCTATTCCTTCCCGCTGGCAATATTTTAACCTTTCAAACATTTCCCTCTTCTTTTCTGTCCCTGACTTCAAGTTCTCCTTAAGGTTATGCCATTCCATATGAGATATTATTTTAATCGGAACTGAATTTTAATCCATGCAGGCGTAGTATGTTCAATTCCCATTTTACATCCCTCTTCCCCAAGGACATGATGGGAAAACATATTAATGAGAGAAACCTCTGCTTTTCTTGGTCTAGCCTGATGTGATATCATTAGAAAATCTCTTCTGTGGCTAAACCAATAGATAAAAAATATAAAGTAATACCTTGGATTGCAAGTAACTTGGTCTGAGAGTGTTATGCAAGACAAGCAAAAAAAAATTTTTTAAATCAGCCCCGCTCACGCCCGCCAGAGACTCGCTTTGATATAAGAGTGTTTTGGATTACAAGCACAGTTCCGGAACTAATTATGCTTGCAATCCAAGGTATTACTGTACCAGGGAAGGAATTTGCGTTAAGGTAGCTCTATATGTAATCAGCTTGAATCCACGCAGCAGATTGGATTCTTTTATTCTGAACTCTTAATTTTGACATTCCATTACTGGATTTCTCAGCTAAAAGAACATAACAGTGATAATGGATGAATATGGCAATAATATAGAAACTGACGTCGGTGGGAGTAAGAACCCCAGAATTCAGTGGAACTTTCTTCTGAGAAGACATGCAGAGGATTAAGCGCAGGATAGATAGATCCATTGCCTGGGGAGAAAGGGTTAAACATCTGCTCCCTCACATATGCTGACCCATGAAAATGGGAGCTCACAGTAGCAGACTTAATTTAAAAGACTCCTGCTTCTTGTCTGTTTTTCCTGCATCATAAGTCTCCTGCTTCTTGTCTGTTTTACCTAGCGGTGGTCTCATTTAACCCTAAGCAGAGTCCATTGTTAAACATGTATTTCAGGTCCCTTCCTTGGATGTCCATCCCAGTTAGTTCATGTGAAAGTTAACTCTCAATAGAGTGGGGCTTGCTTCAGTATTTTATTCCATCCCGGAATAACCTTGTGACACTACACTTATACTGTCACTTTAGAAATGTATTTCAACTCACCCACAACAGCTAGTGAAGCAGCTGTCAACAATACATTTTAGTAGCTGTAATGAAATTGTACGGGGACAAACAGGTTGTGGATGGCCAACCCTCATGCAGTTCCTAACAAGACTGTTTGATAGGAAGTTCTGATCATAGCAGGAGTTCCTCCCAAGTAATTGGCTTAGTTAGCAGTCAAGTCTTAGACTCCTCGATATCATAGAGTGTTTATTTAACATTTATGACAATGAATGTAAATTTTAGTTACTTAGTGGTTGTTCTTTTACATTGTGTGTGTCTGTGTGTGTGTGTGTGCATTTTCTCCAGAATTAAGATAAGTGTGAATGCACGACAGTGAACATTAAGGAATGGCTGTGGCTCAGGGGTAGACCACCTCATTTGCATGCAAATGGTCCCAACTTCAATCATAGGCATCTCCAGTTCGGGCTGGGGAAAATTCCTGCTGAATACCCTGGAGAGCTACTGCCAATCAATGTACACATAAGTTAAATGGACTAAAGGTCTGACTTTGTGTAACACAGTCTCTTCTACTTTTCTTCTCCAAATGATTGTTTGCCTGTCTATCCATCCGCATGATCAACTAGCAAACTTGTTAGTGTTTGATAGCTGAAAGGCTATGACTCCTTAAAGACTAGCAGATTTGTTCTGGAAGAAGGGACCATGGGTTACCAATGCCTATGCCAGTAGACCTGTCAGTCTCCCAAGTATCACAGCATTCTCTGGAAATTTTCTGACACAACATAGACAAATTTGCCCCTCTGGCATGGCAGGCAATTTCTGTCATATCGTATTATATGGTTGCTTCCCTGATTGGAGCTGTACTCTTCCTAATCTCAAATTTGGAAGCAGCTGGATGTATGGGTGAACAAGTCCTAAGATAACTTGAGCACCGGTATATTTCATATCTCAGTTAGGATTCAGGTTTGGCTTGGAGTCTGGGTTCGGGTTGAAGACAGGGTAAAGTGGTTGAATTAAACGACCCTCCCCATGTACACGTCCACCCTAGAGTTCTCAGACTTTCTGGTGAAATGAAGGTGGACGGACTTCCCAATGAGATTGTTACACTGTTCCTTAGCTGCATGTTGGGCTCCATGTGATGGAATGTTCTTCCACATAAAACAAATTCCAAGTGCAGAGAAAAATAGAAGCCAGGGAGAAGAGTGCAAGCCTATCCAGTACTGTGATATGTGAGCATCTGACATAGAAAGATATCTGTGTGTGTGTGTGTGTGTGTGTACATGGGGGGGGGGAATATTACTGCACCCTGTGCTCCCCCACCACACTCTGAAAGGGCCAGGCCAGGCATAGGTTCGCCATCTCAGTGACACATAGGCCGCTACATCACTCCCACATTTAAACTTTACTCATGTGTGGCTTCTTGGGTACTTACATTGTTGAGATATCTTATGCCACAACAGATAATATAAAAGATGTTTGGGTCTAAGGTATTTGCCCGGGGGGCGGGGGGGCTGTATTTATGAACTGCTACTTCAACTTTAGTACAGACAAAAGTCCGAATCTCATTATGTATGGACTTAGTGCATTGAAGTTAAGGTATGCAGGACATAGGCCTCTGGGTGGGATGCCTCCATCGGTAAGATCCAGATTATATCATACTTGGAGAAGACCCATTGAAATCAATGGGACTTAGGTTTCTGAGTCACTTTAGTCCCATGGATTTCAGTGGGTCTGCTCTAAGTATGACAAGAACTGGATCCAAGCCCTTGCAAAGAACTGGAACTGTAGTGACAGCAGAGCCAAAAGTTCCCACTGTTTCCTAGACACTTCTGCAAAAGGAATCTTTCATTACCTGCACCTAGGCAATTTGGCTGGTAATATATTGGAAGATGTTACCATGCCACTGCACATTCTATGGTGTACTCTGTCTTAGTTCCAGGATGAAACCCCGAAGGAGAATACTCCAAAAAACTGTCACTTAGCACCCCAACACCAAACTTTCATGCATGTTCATATGTTTCTTGCACAAATCTCCAATGTCCCAGCAGGGCCAATGTAACAGCCTGCCTTGTGATGTTTTGCTGACACTCAGGGTTGTCATCATCCATAAGAAGCTATATCCAGAGGTATATCTGTGTGAAATGCATGGACTGGATCCAGATGTAGTCATACAGATTTGCCAATTTACCAGTCTTTAGTATTCCGCAGAGACACTTTAATATTTCACGTGGACACTTACGCAAATGTCTCCTCTCTTCCAGGTCTACCAACAGTACCACCTTCAGTGACTCTCTTCCCTCCATCCCAGGAAGAGATCAGGACCAAGAAGCAAGCCACCATCCCATGTCTGGCCGATGGCTTTTATCCGGGCAACGTCCAAGTCAGCTGGCTGGCTGATGGTAATCCGATCTCCTCGGGCGTGGAGACAACCAAACCCACCAAACAGGGCGACAAGTACGTGGCCAGCAGTTACCTGACTATGAGTGAGGCAGACTGGCAGCGCCATGACAATTATGCCTGCAAGGTGACACACGAAGGGCAGAGCTTCGAGAAGTCAGTGAACAGAGTGGAGTGTTCTTCCTGAACACTGGCTGACTCAAGGGTGGCCCTCATCACTCCATTTGCCGGGGAGAAGGAATCCCTCCTCCATGGGGCCAAATTCATTCTCTTGTTTCCTCCTCATGCTGATTTGATTGACCAATGCTGATTTCCTTTCGATGTCATTCCCCTCCCCACACCGCCCCCCTCTACTCCATGGGACCTCCTTTGTATGTTTGCTTCTAATGTTGGCACATGAATAAAATTTGACTTGTTTCACTGGTGCTGTTTCTTTACCAAGTTGCTTGAGAACAGAAATGAATTAGACTGAATTCACCCTAGGATTTTCTAAGCCAACATCTTCTTTCCCACAGTGGCCATTTCAATCGAATGCAATAAGCTTAGACCTGTGCTAGTTGTTAGGTGACCCACCTCATCCTCAGTAAAGAAATCAGCTGGTTCCTGAAGATTTTCCAATTGACACAAATATGAGTGCAGAAGCAAATGAACACAAACACAGTCCTCTTGTAAGTGTGCACTTCACTTTTCTGGAGTGATTTTGAAAGTCGATTTGGGAACTTAGTTTCCGGGTTCTTTTCTTCAGGATTCTTAAAATATATTTAAGGATGTAACTAGTTGGCTGGCTGTTTATTGTATGGCAGACCTTTCAAGGTGCCGGGACATGGTATGTATGACTGCTGCTGAGGACCCTGTGAGTGAGGGGGGTTCTTCCACAAGCATTTCTCCCAAAGCTCCGCATTCTGCATAAGTGACCTGCTGATTTTCAGGCATGCGTTGATTTGATGCAAAGCGCACCCTCTTGGTTTCTACCCCTCCTAATATAAGAATTTAAGTTCAGGCCAACAGGATCTGGCCAAATGCACAACAAGTAGTCCAGCATTCTGTTTCCCACAGTGACCAGCCCTGAATGTTCCCAGGAAGTCCACAAACTAGACAGGAAAGCACTGTGTGGAGATTCAAGACCAGTGGTTGACAGTGGGAAGTACATCGCAATCCAGCAAAGGAAAGACTGCTGTTGCCTGGCTACATGCAATCTCCTGGACCACCCACACCCACTCCTACAATTTAGGACCTTGCCACTGGTGCCTCATATTTGACCCCATTCCCTAATGAGGCCTACACAGAGGGAGAAATAGGAAAATGGGAGAAGCAACTGGGATGGTTGCTAGGCAACCATCCATGCATCCCCAATTGCTTTGTGGAACGGAGGTGTGACCATGCAAGGGTTGCAAGCTTCCCTTGGAGGACCAAACCTAATACAAACAAGCAGATAAGCAAACTTCGCAACAAGTGTGATCCTGATGTAACGTTGAATCCTTCCTTACTCACTCCCTCACTTCCTCTCTCTTGCCGAAGAATCAATGGAAACTTGATTATTGTGTGCTTTTTAATTGATTGTTGTGCTTGGGCTATTGGGCGGTATCGAAAATGAATGAATGAATGAATGAATGAGTGAATAAACTTAGCAATCGACATAGTGTATACCTTATTCCATAGCAAAACACCTCACGAAAGCATGGGGGTTGTGTTTGTGTCCAAAAACAAAAAATCCATTTGACAAATGGAATTTTATGATAACAAATGTTGAAGAGAACACCTCCCCACTTCACGACCATTTGAGCATGATCTTGCCAGTTGCATACAGAAGAAACCTAACAGAATTGGGGGGAAAGGTTCCAAAGCAGACTTTGGCATCATAAGAAGGTTTCATGAATCGAGCATTAGGGCTCCCAGACTGGTGTGAAAGCACCCCACTTCTAACCAGAGCACAGACTTACACTGTTCACAGGGAGGACACTCTATCTGATGACTAATTCCCACTGTGGTTGGAAAACGTAGTGAAGGCCACCAAATCATTCTGGAAACTGGCATGGAAGAGTTTCCAGTATATCATTACCCTATCTGGAGCTACTAGCCAATCCTGATGCAGAAACTGTGCTTAACAAGCTCCAAATGAGATAGTGAAGAGCAGTACACAGGATTGGGTAATTTATGGCTGCCCAGATGTTTTGACCTAGAACCCCCACGATCACTCACCATGGACTATGCTCACTTGGACTGAGAGAACCTGTAGGTCAAGACCTCTGGATAGTCACATGTTGCCCACCCATATGCTACAGCCCAGATCGTGGAAGGAGGTCTTCCTATGAAGGAAACTGTTTCCAAGCATTAACCTGCATACTCATCATTCCATGGGCACCAGCATTCTTCATTCAGACATAGGTATCATCCAGGCCTGTGCAAAACTATGTCATAGTGGAAGCATGAATTCCATTTGAAGGGAAATTTACTGCTAGGCCTCTAAATGCACCCACCACAATGTGAATGTTTTAATCTATCATAGATGATTTCTCAAAGGGTTGAGCCATCCCAGCAGCTAACTAGGGAAAGTGATATTGACACTCAAAGTAAAGGTCTAGTGCATTGAGTTTATTTTATAAGAAACTGAGCATAGACAACAGCTTCACTGCATACAACATCACCAGAAAGACCTCTTATATGAAATGTATTCTGCATCTACTGAACTGGATGAGCCATTAGCACCACTGCTTTGCTTCTCCTACATGGCTCATGGTATACTGCAAAATGGATGTCTTCTGTCCTGTTTCCTCCATCTTGCAATGGACCACAGACAATACAATCACTTGAAAGGCCTGGGATGCTTGTGGAGAGCCCACAAGACCTTCCTCTATTGTGCCCAGAGAAAAACCAGATGAGGACCATTCGCTACAGATTATTTGGGAACAGGAAATATTTCATCTTACAAAAACCAAGAGTGGTTGCCCAATTCTCTGCTCTATTCCTATATGGAAGAGATAGCAATTACCTTTCTCAGACAGGTATCAATGAGCATGTTCTGCTTTGAAGTGGAGAAAGGTTTTTGTACAGCTCTGTGTCACTGTGGCACATCTTGGTGGAGGAACCAATCTGGCTGTCACTGGTAAGTCACTCAATTTGTCATTTTCTATTCCTTCCCGCTGGCAATATTTTAACCTTTCAAACATTTCCCTCTTCTTTTCTGTCCCTGACTTCAAGTTCTCCTTAAGGTTTATGCCATTCCATATGAGATATTATTTAATCGGAACTGAATTTTAATCCATGCAGGCGTAGTATGTTCAATTCCCATTTTACATCCCTCTTCCCCAAGGACATGATGGGAAAACATATTAATGAGAGAAACCTCTGCTTTTCTTGGTCTAGCCTGATGTGATATCATTAGAAAATCTCTTCTGTGGCTAAACCAATAGATAAAAAATATAAAGTAATACCTTGGATTGCAAGTAACTTGGTCTGAGAGTGTTATGCAAGACAAGCAAAAAAAATTTTTTAAATCAGCCCCGCTCACGCCCGCCAGAGACTCGCTTTGATATAAGAGTGTTTTGGATTACAAGCACAGTTCCGGAACTAATTATGCTTGCAATCCAAGGTATTACTGTACCAGGGAAGGGAATTTGCGTTAAGGTAGCTCTATATGTAATCAGCTTGAATCCACGCAGCAGATTGGATTCTTTTATTCTGAACTCTTAATTTTGACATTCCATTACTGGATTTCTCAGCTAAAAGAACATAACAGTGATAATGGATGAATATGGCAATAATATAGAAACTGACGTCGGTGGGAGTAAGAACCCCAGAATTCAGTGGAACTTTCTTCTGAGAAGACATGCAGAGGATTAAGCGCAGGATAGATAGATCCATTGCCTGGGGAGAAAGGGTTAAACATCTGCTCCCTCACATATGCTGACCCATGAAAATGGGAGCTCACAGTAGCAGACTTAATTTAAAAGACTCCTGCTTCTTGTCTGTTTTTCCTGCATCATAAGTCTCCTGCTTCTTGTCTGTTTTACCTAGCGGTGGTCTCATTTAACCCTAAGCAGAGTCCATTGTTAAACATGTATTTCAGGTCCCTTCCTTGGATGTCCATCCCAGTTAGTTCATGTGAAAGTTAACTCTCAATAGAGTGGGGCTTGCTTCAGTATTTTATTCCATCCCGGAATAACCTTGTGACACTACACTTATACTGTCACTTTAGAAATGTATTTCAACTCACCCACAACAGCTAGTGAAGCAGCTGTCAACAATACATTTTAGTAGCTGTAATGAAATTGTACGGGGACAAACAGGTTGTGGATGGCCAACCCTCATGCAGTTCCTAACAAGACTGTTTGATAGGAAGTTCTGATCATAGCAGGAGTTCCTCCCAAGTAATTGGCTTAGTTAGCAGTCAAGTCTTAGACTCCTCGATATCATAGAGTGTTTATTTAACATTTATGACAATGAATGTAAATTTTAGTTACTTAGTGGTTGTTCTTTTACATTGTGTGTGTGTGTGTGTGTGTGTGTGCATTTTCTCCAGAATTAAGGTAAGTGTGAATGCAGGACAGTGAGCATTAAGGAATGGCTGTGGCTCAGGAGTAGACCACCTCATTTGCATGCAAATGGTCCCAACTTCAGTCATAGGCATCTCCAGTTCGGGCTGGGGAAAATTCCTGCTGAATACCCTGGAGAGCTACTGCCAATCAATGTACACATAAGTTAAATGGACTGAAGGTCTGACTTTGTATAACACAGTCTCTTCTACTTTTCTTCTCCAAACGATTGCTTGCCAGTCGATCCATCAGCATGATAAACTAGCAAACTTGTTAGTGTTTGATGCCTGAAAGGCTATGACTCCTCAAAGACTAACTAGCAGTAGCAGATTTGTTCTGGAAGAAGGGACCATGGGTTACCAATGCCTATGCCAGTACAGTAATACCTTGCATTGCAGTAATTTGGTCTGAGAGCGTTTTGCAAGACAAGCAAATTTTTAAATATTTATTTATTTATTTACTTGATATACAAGCGACGTCTTGCAATACAAGTACTGTAGGACGGCTTAATTAAAAATTTCTGTACAAATTTTTTTGGGGGGATTTCATTTTTATATAAGAGTGTTTTGGATAACAAGCACATTTCCGGAACGAATTTTGTTCTCAATCCAAGGCATGACTGTAAACCATCACAAAATTTCTCTGGAAATTTTCTGACACCACATAGACAAATTTGCCCCTCTGGCATGGCAGGCAATTTCTGTTATATTGTGTTACATGGTTGCTTCCCTGATTGGAACTGTACTCTTCCTACTTTCAAATTTGGAAGCAGCTGGATGTATGGGTGAACAAATCCTGAGATAACTTGAGCACCGGTATATTTCATATCTCAGTTAGGATTAAGGTTAGGCCTGGAGTCTGGGTTAGGGTTGAAGACAGGGTAAAGTGGTTGAATTAAACGACCCTCCCCATGTACACGTCCATCCCAGAGTTCTCAGACTTTCTGGAGAAATGAAGGTGGATGGACTTCCCAACGAGATTGTTACACTGTTCCTTAGCTGCATGTTGGGCTCCATGTGATGGAATGTTCTTCCACATAAAACAAATTCCCAGTGCAGAGAAAAATAGAAGCCAGGGAGAAGAGTGCAAGCTTATCCAGTACTGTGATATGTGAGCATCTGACATAGAAAGATATCTGTGTGTGTGTGTGTGTGTGTGTGTGTGTACATGGGGGGGGGAATATTACTGCACCCTGTGCTCCCCCACCACACTCTGAAAGGGCCAGGCCAGGCATAGGTTCGCCATCTCAGTGACACATAGGCCGCTACATCACTCCCACATTTCAACTTTACTCATGTGTGGCTTCTTGGGTACTTACATTGTTGAGATATCTTATGCCACAACAGATAATATAAAAGATGTTTGGGTCTAAGGTATTTGCCCGGGGTGGGGTGGGGGCTGTATTTATGAACTGCTAATTCAACTTTAGTACAGACAAAAGTCCGAATCTCATTATGTATGGACTTAGTGCATTGAAGTTAAGGTATGCAGGACATAGGCCTCTGGGTGGGATGCCTGTGTAAACTCCATCGGTAAGATCCAGATTATATCATACTTGGAGGAGACCCATTGAAATCAATGGCACTTAGGTTTCTGAGTCACTTTAGTCCCATGGATTTCAGTGGGTCTGCTCTAAGTATGACAAAAACTGGATCCAAGCCCTTGCAAAGAACTGGAACTGTAGTGACAGCAGAGCCAAAAGTTCCCACTGTTTCCTAGACACTTCTGCAAAAGGAATCTTTCATTACCTGCACCTAGACAATTTGGCTGGTAATATATTGGAAGATGTTACCATGCCACTGCACATTCTACGGTGTACTCTGTCTTAGTTCCAGGATGAAACCCCGAAGGAGAATACTCCAAAAAACTGTCACCCCAACACCAAACTTTCATGCATGTTCATATGTTTCTTGCACAAATCTCCAATGTCCCAGCAGGGCCAATGTAACAGCCTGCCTTGTGATGTTTTGCTGACACTCAGGGTGGTCATCATCCATAAGAAGCTATATCCAGAGGTATATCTGTGTGAAATGCATGGACTGGATCCAGATGTAGTCATACAGATTTGCCAATTTACCAGTCTTTAGTATTCCGCAGAGACACTTTAATATTTCACGTGGACACTTACGCAAATGTCTCCTCTCTTCCAGGTCTGCCAACAGTACCACCTTCAGTGACTCTCTTCCCTCCATCCCAGGAAGAGATCAGGACCAACAAGCAAGCCACCATCCCATGTCTGGTCGATGGGTTTTATCCGGCCCCCATCGACGTCAAGTGGCTGGCTGATGGTAATCCGATCACCTCGGGTGTGGAGACAACCAAACCCACCAAACAGGGCGACAGGTACGTGGCCAGCAGTTACCTGAGTCTGAGTGAGGCAGACTGGCAGCGCCATGACAATTATGCCTGCAAGGTGACACACGAAGGGCAGAGCTTCGAGAAGTCGGTGAACAGAGTGGAGTCTTCTTCCTAAACACTGGCTGACTCAAGGTTGGCCCTCATCACTCCATTTGCCGGGGAGAAGGAATCCCTCCTCCATGGGGCCAAATTCATTCTCTTGTTTCCTCCTCATGCTGATTTGATAGACCAATGCTGATTTCCTTCCAATGTCATTCCCCTCCCCACACCGTCTCCATACCTGTAATCTCTGGGACCTCCTTTGTATGTTTATTTGCTTCTACTGTTAGCACATGAATAAAATTTGACTTATTTCACCGGTGCGGCTTCTTTACCAACTTACTTAAGAACAAAAAGAGAGTCATGCTGGATCAGGCCAGCTAGGATTTTCTAATCCAGCATTGCCTTTCCCACAGTGTTCAACTACTTATCATGTAGGAAGTGTGTGACTGGAGGGTGGCCTTCATGCCTCCGTCCACCAAGGGGATGGAGTCATTCCTTCATGGGGCCAAATTCATTCTCTTGTTTCCCCCATAATGCAAGTTTGACTGATAACTACTGATATCTATTCCATGTTGTTCCACTCCCCATACCCACACAGCTTCTGCATGTCTTTACTCCCTTTGCATGTTTCCTTCCAATATTAGCAAATGAATATAATTTGATAGTTTCCACTGGTGTTCTTTCTTTTTAAAAAAAATTCAATTGGTTTTACATTTCCAAAACAAAACAAAACAGAATACATACAACAACAGCAGCAGCAACAACAACAGGAACAACAAATAAAGTATAAACCCAACACAATCCCTCCCCACTCAATCTGCATTAGATTATTATATTTCACTTCTTTATAAACTGCTTCTTTATAAACTACTTCTTTTCATGAATCCCACAATTTGTTATATGCTTCCATCAACATTGATCTATTTGAATCTTTTTTTTCATATATTCTATGTACTGTTGCCAATCCTTCTTAAAAGTATATTTTTTCTTGTTCCTCTAAACATGTACGTAGTCCTTTTCCCTCCTAAGTAGTGTGTAAGGTGGACTTGAAAACGTTCTGGTCTGGAGTGGGTTCAGAGTCCCCTTAAATAATCTCCAAGCCATCTCCCTCCTCTCACATTCTTTCGAGAACCATCCACAGAGAATTGTGTACAATTTATGCATGAATTACTCTTTCATTTTCTCTTATTTCTCTCGAGGACCCCCATGTTTTTCCTTCCTGGGCCTTGTAGCTCTTCATACAGCTTTCTTCCATGCATGCAGCTTCCATGATCTTTTTAAAAGAATAAGACAACAAAGGAAATAGGAAATCTCTGTAAACAGAAGGGTTGATATGTGGTTAGATATAGATGTTTGTGTTTCCACCTCTGCCTTGTGGTCACTCTGCAGACATCCTAAGTTCATCTGAGATTCCGAAACAATACCATTATGAAGCAGTCTACCACTGGAAAATGGCAAACCATCCATTTATTCTCGGGTTCCCACCACTCTTTCCATTGCAGGATTCGCTTTTCGTCAAGGTGATTAAGATGCTTTTAAAATATATACAGTAATACCTCGGATTACAAGTAACTTGGTTTGAGAGCGTTTTGCAAGACAAGCAAAATTTTAAATATTTATTTAATTTTTTTTTACTTGATATACAAGCGTCGTCTTGCAATACAAGTACTGTAGTACAGCTTAAATTAAAAATCTCTGTACACATTTTTTGGGGGGGATTTCGTTTTGATATAAGAGTGTTTTGGATTACAAGCACATTTCCAGAACGAATTATGCTCTCAATCCAAGGCATCACTGTATAACTAATTGACCAGCTTATCTGGAGGCAGAGGTTTCAACGTCCCAGGACAGCTTGTGTAGGCATGCTGCTGAGGAATATGTTAGTGAGGGTTGCAACAAGATTTTTTTTTCATAAACCACCATAGTTTTCATGCATGAAATGCTTACTGATTGAGCTGGTGTATATCCCAGCCTCTTGGCTTCTTCTACTCTTAATTTTAGGATGTAGGTTAGGTTCAGGACAGCTGGATTCAGAGCAAATGTCCCCTTAGTCCAACATTCTGTTTCTCACAGGGACCAGGCATGGATGCTTCCAGGAAGCCTACAAGCTGGCCAGGAAAGCAGTGAATGGAGATTTAACACTAGTGGTTGACAATGTGTAGTACATTCAAAGCATACCGTGGAGAGAGATGTCGCTTACCTACATGCAATCCTCTGGATTCCCAACTCTAAGAGTTCATGCACAGGCCACTGCTGGTTCATATCGGACTCCATTTCCTAATGAGGTCTACACGTAAGGGGAAATAGGAAATGGGGGGAAACAATATAGGTTGCTACCAAGCAACCTTCCATGCATCCCAGGTTCCATGCATCCCAGGTTCCTGGAACATAGGTGTGACCTTGCAACTGTTACAAGCTTCCCTTGGTGGCTAAAAACATAAAACAAACAAACAGACAAGCAAACTTCACAATATGTGTGATTCTGATGTCAGGTTGAATCCTTCCTCATGCACACACTCACTCACTTCCTACCTACCACTCCCCCCCCCAGAAAAAACCCAATGAAAGCTGAGTACTGGCCACGGTATCTAACTCAGGGCTCTCCAACCTTGGGTCCCTAGATGTTGCTGGCCTACAGCTCCCAGCATACCCTGCCAGCATGGCTAATGGCAAGGGATTCTGGGAGCTGTAGTCCAGCAACATCTGGGGACCCAAGGTTGGAGAGCCGTGATCTAACTTATTCCATCCATGTATCCAGTGCTTTTTTTCTGGAGAAAAAGGTACCGGAACTCTTGGATTACATTTCCTCGGGAGCAGATGGCGATTAAATTGTAATGCAATTAATAGATGAAAAGGTACTGGAACTCAGTTCCGGTGAGTTCCACCAGAAAAAAAGCCCTGCATGTATCATTACCCTATCTGGAGCGAATAACCAACCCTGATATGCAGGTTGTCCTCATCCAGCTTCAAATCATGTAATGAACAGTGTTCCAAATATTTTGACCTACAACTCCCATGGTCCCTGACCACTTGCTATGCTGGCTAGAGCTGATGGGAGCTGAAGGCCAAGGCATCTGGATAGCCACAAATTATCCACTCCTGTGCTCGAGCTGGGATGGGAAGAGGTCTTCATATGAAGGAAACAGTTTCCAAGCAGTATCTGCACAGTCACCATTCCATGGGCATCATTCTTAGTAGTAAGCTCCAACATAGGCATTGTTCAGGTCTGTACACAACTATGCCCTAGTGGAAGCATAGTAAGGGAAATTCACTGCTAGACATCCAGACACAACCCACACCGGAATGTTTCAATCAATTATAAGGTATTTCTATTATCAAAGTTGAGACATACCGCCAGCTTACTAGGGAAGGTCATATTGACACTCAAGGAAACAGCCTAGTGCATTGAGTTCATTTTATAAGAAACTGAACACAGACAAAGCTTCATTGCATACAACATCACCTGTAAGACCCCTTATAAGAAATGTATTCTGCATCTACTGGACTGGATAGGCAATTGGCAAAACTGCTCTAGTTCTCCTATGTGGCTCAAGGTATAATGAAAAATGGATAACTTCCATCATGATTCCTGCATCTAGGAATGGATCATGGACTGTACAATCACCTGGAAGACCTGGGGTGTTTGTGGAGTGCCAACAGAACCTTCCTCTATTGTGCCAAGAGTTAAACCAGATGAGGAGGACATCATTTTTCTTGCACAATACACCATTTGCTACAGAGGATTTGGGAACATGAAATATTTCATCTTCAAAAAGCAACAGTGGTTATTCAATTCCCAACTCTATTCTTATATGGAACAGGTATCAAAAGACCTTTCTCTGACTGGTATGCATGCACATTTTCTGCTATGAAGTGGCTGGGGTTCTTGTATAGCTGTGTTTCACTGTGGGGTGTATTTGGTGGAGGAACCCATCTGGCTGTCACTGGTAAGTCACCAAAATTCACCATACTCTTTCCTTCCTAATGGATATCTTTTCACATTTCCATCATTTCCCCCATATTTCTGTCTATGACTTCAAGTTCAGTTTAGGGTTTCCATCATTCCATATGGGATGCTCCATTAATACGAACTGAATATTAAAACATGCAAGTCTAGGGTGTTCACCTTAAGGTTTCTGCCATTCCATATGAGATATTCGTTTAATCGGAACTGACTTTTAATCCATGCAGGCATAGTATGTTCAATTCCCATTTTACATCCCTCTTCTCCAAGGACATGATGGGAAAACATATTAATGAAAGAAACATCTGCTTTTCTTGGTCTAGCCTAATGTGATATCATTAGAAAATCATTTTTGTGGCTAAACGGACAGATAAAAATTATATCAGGGAAGGGAATTTGCATTAAAGTAACTCTCTCTAATCAACTTGACTTCACACGCCAAATTGCATTCTTTTATTCTGCACTAGTAATTTTGAGATTCCATTACTGGACTTCTCAGCTAAAAGAACATAACAGTGTCTATGAAAGTGGTGTCCTGATTGATAATTTGGCAGTCCAAAGAAAACAGCTCCTGGCCTGCTCCAAGAAAAAAGCAGAAGGACTTTCTAAAATGGACTTGATTGATACCAATTCATTCAAATGTCAGTTGAGGTCAAATTTCTGAATGGCAATTCCCCACATCTAAATAGAATGTGTGACCTTTTTATGGTGTGAAGTGGGGAAAGGTTTTTGTACAGCTCTGTGTCACTGTGGTACATCTTTGGAGGAGGAACCGAACTGATTTTCCAAGGTAAGCCATTTGATTCATCATGTTCCTTTCCTTCTCTGTAACAATATTTTAACATTTCCCTCATTTTTGTCCTCTTTTCTTCTCTGCCTTCCAATTGACCTTAAGGTTTCTGTGGTCTCATCTAGGATGATCTACTGAACTATTGATTGTAGCTAGAACGTGGTGTGCAAGCCTCACTTTCCATGTCTCTTCCCTCTTCTCCAAGGACATTAGAAAATGTATCAATGAAAGAAACCATTTCTTGGGGGGGGGGGTTATCTAAGTTAATGTGACATTATATAAAATGCCTTTTGTTGCTAACTTCAAATTCTGAAATAATTTTGCTGGTGGATACAAAATAGAGCAAAGAAAAAAATTCCAGGTGGAATGACTCCATGTAGTCAAGATGGCTTGTGGTACTAGCGGGTTGTGATGGATTGAATTGTTCTGGGAACTTCTAGTTTTTTAATTATGTATTTAGGTGTTGCACTAGAATAACATAAGAGAGTCTTTTAAAGTGCTATTTTGCTGGATAAGTCACCAGTCCAGAGCAAGGCGCTCCCGGTCTATTTTTTTTAAATATCAAGAGCATCCAAATGGTGTTTGCTAGACACAGAAACATGTAACATGTAATTTGAGGAGAACTTTCTGAACAACATTAGGAGTGAGTGTTCTGACAACTGAACCTGAGAACGGCAATCCACCATGTCTCACAGGGACAAAAAAATACACTTCATGCAGCAGATCTGTATCTCCTGATGCTTGGATTAGAACTGATGTGATTATAAATCAGCCTTGTCAGGCTCCCTTTTTGTTCAAAACATTGGGTCAGGTGGAGGAGATCTTTTCTCATCTCTTGTCCCTTACCACAAACTTGCTATTACCACCCAATGGGGGAAAAGGCATACAGTGCCTCCATCATGTGAATATTTTTTCATCCAGTGCAGCTAAAAGTGGATTCATAGGGCAAAAAGATACAAAATTATGTCAGAGTAAGGACTGTTGAATTCAGTGGGACTTTCCTCTCAGTACATATGCAGAGGATTACAATGTAAGGCCAGAAGAGATATAAGCATCGCAGGGGAGCAAGAGTGAACCTGTTGCTCCCCCAAATATGCTGCTCCCATGAAAATCCGATCCCAATCTGGCTGACTCAATTTTTAAAAACGGGACAGTCAGTCATGACATGAGTCCCTTGCATCATGTCTGTTTTATCTAGAGGTGGTCCCACTGAACTCTGTCAGACTTCAACGGCAAACATAAATTTCAGATTGCTTCCTTCAGTGTCCATCCCATTTAGTTCATGTGAAAGTCAGCTCTGAATAGAGTGTGCCGCTTCAGTATTTTTTTACCTCCATCCCCGAACACCCTAGGAAAATTATACTGATTACTGCAGCGTGATGCATTTCGACCAGCCCACAACAGCTAGTGGAGTAGCTATCAACATTCATTTCAGTAGTCCTGATGAGATTAATGAAACTGTAGGGGCAGAAACAGCTTGTGGATGGCCAACACTGATGCGGATCCTAACAAGATTGCTTGGAAGGAAGTTCTGATCTTAGCAGGGCTTCCTTCCAAGTCATGTGTGAAGTTAGGAGTGGAGTGTTAGACTCAGGGCCGGATTAGGGCCAGCTGATGCCCTCAGCACAGCCCAATAATGGCGCCCCCTCGGCCATTCCATTGCTTAGCGGGCAAGACATTAAGACTCAAGAAGTGCTGAAGGTGAAATAAGACATTAAAAACTCAGTTTTCTTCAAGGCCATCCCCCATGCCGGAACACACAACTATATTAAGTATAAACTGTTCTTTATTCTATTTACTTAACACTAAATAGCAGCAAGCAATATAAGCCAGTCACGTACCTAAAACTAGGGCAACAGAAAGAAATACACATTTTCATCACTGTTTTATGCATTTTTTCATAAAACTGTTATAAGGGGGGAAATGGATATGCAGAAATTTGTGGTCCTCCGGTACTCTGTGCCTGGTGCGCCCCCTCCCTTGGTGCCCTGAGCACGTGCTTCTATTGCTTCATGGTTAGTCCAGGCCTGCTTAGACTCCTCGATCTGGACAATGGTATGTAACATTCATGCTGATCAATGTCACTTTTAGTTCCTCACCTCCAGCACTTCTTGAGCCTTAATGTCTTGCCAGCTAAGCAATGGAAGGGCCGAGGGGGCACCATTATTGGGCTGTGCTGAGGGCATCGGCTAGCCCTAATCCGGCCCTGAGTCTAACACTCCACTCCTAACTCCACACATGACTTGGAAGGAGGCCTTGCTAAGTAAGATCAGAACTTCCTTCCAAACAATCTTGTTAGGATCTGCATCAGTGCTGGCCATCCACAACCTGTTTCTGCCCATACAGTTTTTGCCATGAATATGCATTTTCTCCAAAATACCCGAGTGCCGATGCACGACAGTGAGTATTAAAGAAAGTCTGTTGATCAGGGGTAGACCACCATGTTTGCATGCAAATGGCCCCAGCTTCAGTCATTGGCCTCTCCAGGTACGCCTGGGTCTGGGTCTGGGATCAATTCCTGTCAGATACTCTGGAGAGCTGCTGCCAGGCAAGGTAGACCTGAGTTCTATTAGCTAAAGGTCTGACTTTGTGTAACACAGTTTCCTCTAAACTAGGACTTTTCCTCTCCAAAGGATTGTCTGCCGGATGATCCATCAATGTTATGAAATAGCAAACTATCTGGGGCACCTTAAAGACTAGCAGATTTGTTCTGCACTGCAGTGAGGGACAATAGACTACTAACGCCAATGCCGTGGTAAACTGTTCAGTCCGTAACGTGTCACAACACCACAAGACTCTCTGGATGCTTTCCTATACCGCTCAAACAAGCGTGTCCCTCTGGAAACGGAGGCAATTTCTGCAATACTGTTCTACAGTTGCTTCCTTCATTCAAACTGAACTCTTTCCAAAAAAATCAAATGGGGAAGCAGCTGGATGTATGGGCCAACCAGCCCAGAGACACCTTGAGCATTGGAATATTTCATATCTTGGGCTAGGGTTAGGATTAGGGTTAGGGTTGGAGGCAGGGTTAGGGTTGAGGAGGTTAGGGTTAAGTAGTGGGATTACATGACCCTCCCCTATGTCCACGTACATCCTAGAATTCTCAGATTTTCTGGTGAAACAAAGGTGGACTTCCCACCGAGACATGGTAAAACTATGTCTCTGCTTCATGTTGGGCTTCAGATGATGGAATGTTCCTGCACACAAAAGTAATTCCCCATGCAGAGAAAAATAGAAGCCAGGGAGAAGAGTTCTAGCATATCCTTCACCCTGATGTGTGAGCATCTGACATGGAGGGACTTCTTTGAATGTTTTGGGGCTACCATTGCACCCTTTGCTCCCCCACTGGCAGTCTGAAATGTAACAGACTAGATATAGGTCCACCATCTCAGTGAGACGTAGGCCACAACCTCACTGACAAAGTGATACTTGACTTATCTGTTCCCTGAGTATTTTCATTGTTCTTATATCGTATGCCACAACAGTTAATATAAAGATGTTTCAGTCTAACGTACTTCGCAGGAGGGCCCGCATTTATGAACTGTTTAATAATCTTTAGTACAGACTAAAGTCCTAAACTGATTGTGTATTAACATAGTACAAAGGAAGGCCAGGAATTCAGAAAATGGGCCTCTGGGGAGGACGCCTCTCTAAACTCCATGGGTTGGACCCAGATTGCATCATACTTGTTAGAGAAGACCCATTAAAATACATGGGAGTGGGACTCAAGTTGATGAGAAACTTTAGTCCCATGGATTGAAGGGGGTCTGTTTTAATTATGACACAAATGGATCCAAGCCCTTTCAAAGAATTGGAACTCGAATGACAGCAGAGCCAAAAGTTCCCACTATTTCATAAAGGCTTCTGCAGAAGGAATCCTTGGTGAACACAATCTAGACCTTTTGGCTGGTAACATACTGGAAGTTGTTACCATGCCAGAGCTCATTCTATAGAGCACTCTGTCTTCGTTCCAGGAAGAAAACCAAAAGGAAAAGAGTCCAAACCTTCATTCAACTCCCCAGTTCCCAACTTTCACCCATGATCATATTTCTCTTGCACAAATCTCTAATGTCTCAGCAGACCTAACGTTACGTAACAGCCAGTCCTGTGGTGTTTTCCTGACACTCAAGGTCATACATATGAAGTTATTACCAGTGGAAGATCAGTGTGAAATTTATGGGCTGAATCCAGATTTAGTCATACAGATTTGCCAGTTTACCAGTCTTTAATACTCAGTACAGACACTTTAATATTTCACGTGGACACTTACGCAAATGTCTCCTCTCTTCCAGGTCGCCCAACAGTACCACCTTCAGTGACTCTCTTCCCTCCATCTCAGGAAGAGATCAGGACCAACAGGCAAGCCACCTTGGTCTGTATGATAGATGACTTTTATCCGCCCACCCTCCAAGTCATCTGGCAGGCTGATGGTAATCCGATCTCCTCGGGCGTGGAGACAACCAAACCCACCAAACAGGGTGACAACTACATGGCCAGCAGTTACCTGACTATGAGTGAGGCAGAGTGGCAAAGCAAAGTCAGCTTCATCTGCAAGGTGACGCATGAAGGGCAGAGCGTCGAGAAGTCAGTGAACAGAGTGGAATGTTCTTCCTAAACATTGGCAGACTCAAGGGTGGCCCCCATGCCTCCGTCTGCCAGGGAGAAGGAATCCTTCCTCCATGGGGCCAAATTCATTCTCTTGTTTCCTCCTAATGCTGATTTGATTGACCAATGCTGATTTCCTTCCGACGTCATTCCCCTCCCCACACCGCCCCCCTCTACTCCATGGGAACTCCTTTGTATGTTTGCTTCTAATGTTAGCACATGAATAAAAGTTCACTCGTTTGACTGGTGCTGTTTCTTTACCAAGTTGCTTGAGAACAAAAACGAATTAGACTGAATTAAACCACCCTAGGATTTTCTAAGCCAACATCTTCTTTCCCACAGTGGCCATTTCTATCGAATGCAATAAGCTTAGACGTGTGCTAGTTGTTAGGTGACCCACTTCGTCCTCAGTAAGGAAATCAGCTGGTTCCTGATTTTCCAATGGATACAAATATGAGTGCAGAAGCAAATGAACACAAACACAATGTTGTCCCTCCTCTTGTAAGTGTGCACTTCACTTTTCTGGAGTGAGTTTTGAAAGTAGATTTGGGAACTTAGTTTCCGGGTTCTTTTCTTCAGGATTCTTAAAGTATTTTTAAATATGTAACTAGTTGGCTAGCTCATTGGAGGGCAGACCTTTCAAGGTGCCAGGACATGGTATGTATGACTGCTGCTGAGGACCCCTGACTGAGTAAGGGGGCTCCACAAGCATTTTCCCCAAAGCTCCACATTCTGCAAAAGAGACCTGCCGGTTTTCAGGCATGCTTTGATGCATAGCGCACCCTCTTGGTTTCTACCCCTCCTAATATAAGAATTTAAGTTGAGGCCAACAGGATCCGACCAAATTCACAAGTAGTCCAGCATTCTGTTTCCCACAGTGACCAGCCCTGAATGTTCCCAGGAAGTCCACAACCTAGACAGGAAAGCACTGTGTGGAGATTCAAGACCAGTGGTTGACAGTGGGAAGTACATCGCAATCCAGCAAAGGAAAGACTGCTGTTGCCTGGCTACATGCAATCTCCTGGACCACCCACACCCACTCCTACAATCTAGGACCTTGCCACTGGTGCCTCATATTTGACCCCATTCCCTAATGAGGCCTACACCTAGGGAGAAATAGGAAAAAGGGGGAAGCAACAGGGATGGTTGGTAGGCAACCATCCATGCATCCCCATTTGCTTTGTGGAACGTAGGGGTGACCATGCAAGTGTTGCAAGCTTCCCTTGGAGGAACAAACCTAATATAAACAAGCAGATAAGCAAGCTTCACAACAAGTGTGATCCTGATGGCACGCTGAATCCTTCCTTACACACTCCCTCACTTCCTACCACCCTTGCCGAAGAATCAATGGAAACTTGATTATTGTGTGCTTTTTAACTGATTGCTGTGCACTGCCCAGAGAGCTTTGGCTATTGGGCGGTATAGAAAATGAATGAATTAATGAACGTAGCAGTCGACATAGTGTATACCTTATTCCATGGCAAAACACCTCACTGTAGCATGAGGGGGGTTGTGTTTGTGTTCAAAAACAAAAATTACATTTGACAAATTTAATTTTATGATGACAAATGTTGAAGAGGACACCTCCCCACTTCACGACCATTTGAGCATGATCTTGCCAGTTGCATACAGGAGAAACCTAACAGAATTGGGGGAGCAGGTTCCAAAGCAGGCTTTGGCATCATAAGAAGGTTTCATGAATCGAGCATTAGGGCTCGCAGGCTGGTGTGAAAGCACCCCACTTCTAACCAGAGCACAGGCATCCATCTGATGACTAATTCCCTCTGTGGTTGGGAAATATAGTGGAGGCCACCAGATCATTCTGGAAACTGGCATGGAAGAGTTCCCAGTATATCATTACCCTATCTGGAGCTACTATCCAATCCTGATGCAGAAGCTGTGCTTAAGAAGCTCCAGGTGAGGTAGTGAACAGCACTACACAGGATTGGGTAATTTATGGCCGTCCAGATGTTTTGACCTAGAAACCCCATGATCCCTCACCATGGACTTTGCTCACTTGGACTGAGAGAACCTGTAGGTCAAGATGTTCGGATAGTCATGTTGCCCACCCATATGCTACAGCCCAGATCATGGAAGGAGGTCTTCCTATGAAGGAAACTGTTTCCAAGCATTAACCTGCATATTCATCATTCCATGGGCACCAGCATTCTTCATTCAGACATAGGTATCATCCAGGCCTCTGCAAAACGATGTCATAGTGGAAGCATGAATTCCATTTGAAGGGAAATTTACTGCTAGGCCTCTAAATGCACACATCACAATGTGAATGTTTTCATCTAACATAGATGATTTCTCATAGAGTTGAGACATACCAGCAGCTAACTAGGGAAGGTGATATTGACACTCAAAGAAATGGTCTAGTGCATTGAGTTGATTTCATAAGAAACTGAGCACAGACAAAGCTTCACTGCATACAACATCACCAGAAAGACCTCTTATATGAAATGTATTCTGCATCTACTGAACTGGATGAGCCATTAGCACCACAGCTATGCTTCTCCTACATGGCTCATGCAATACTGCAAAATGGATATCTTCTGTCCTGATTCCTCCATCTTGCAATGGACCACAGATAGTACAATCACTTGAAAGGCCTGGGATGCTTGTGGAGAGCCCACAAGACTTTCCTCTATTGTGCCCAAAGAAAAACCAGATGAGGACCATTCGCTACAGATTATTTGGGAGTGGGAAATATTTCATCCTACAAAAAGCAAGAGTGGTTGCCCAATTCTCTGCTCTATTCCTATATGGAAGAGATAGCAATTACCTTTCTCAGACAGGTATCAATGAGCAAGTTCTGCTGTGAAGTGGGGAAAGGTTTTTGTATAGCTGTGTTTCACTGTGGGTCGTCTTTGGAGGAGGAACCAATCTGGCTGTCACTGGTAAGTCACTCAATTTGTCATTTTCTATTCCTTCCCGCTGGCAATATTTTAACCTTTCAAACATTTCCCTCTTCTTTTCTGTCCCTGACTTCAAGTTCTCCTTAAGGTTTATGCCATTCTATATGAGATGTTCTTTTAATCGGAACTGAATTTTAATCCATGCAGGCGTAGTATGTTCAATTCCCTTTTTACATCCCTCTTCCCCAAGGACATGATGGGAAAACATATTAATGAAAGAAACCTCTGCTTTTCTTGGTCTAGCCTGATGTGATATCATTAGAAAATCTCTTCTGTGGCTAAACCGATAGATAAAAAATATAAAGTAATACCTTGGATTGCAAGTAACTTGGTCTGAGAGTGTTTTGCAAGACAAGCAAAAAAAATTGAAAAATCAGCACCGCTCACGCCCGCCAGAGACTCGCTTTGATATATGAGTGTTTTGGATTACAAGCACGGTTCCAGAACTAATTATGCTTGCAATCCAAGATATTACTGTACCAGGGAAGGGAATTTGCGTTAAGGTAGCTCTATATGTAATCAGCTTGAATCCACGCAGCAGATTGGATTCTTTTATTCTGAACTCTTAATTTTGACATTCCATTACTGGACTTCTCAGCTAAAATAACATAACAGTGATAATGGATGAATATGGCAATAATATAGAAACTGACGTCGGTGGGAGTAAGAACTCCAGAATTCAGTGGAACTTTCTCCTGAGAAGACATGCAGAGGATTAAGCGCAGGATAGATAGATCCATTGCCTGGGGAGAAAGGGTTAAACATCTGCTCCCTCACATATGCTGACCCATGAAAATGGGAGCTCACAGTAGCAGACTTAATTTAAAAGACTCCTGCTTCTTGTCTGTTTTTCCTGCTTCATAAGTCTCCTGCTTCTTGTCTGTTTTACCTAGCGGTGGTCTCATTTAACCCTTAGCAGAGTTCATTGTTAAACATGTATTTCAGGTCCCTTTCTTGGATGTCCATCCCAGTTAGTTCATGTGAAAGTTAACTCTCAATAGAGTGGGGCTTGCTTCAGTATTTTATTCCATCCCTGAATAACCTTGTGACACTACACTTATACTGTCACTTTAGAAATGTATTTCAACTCACCCACACAACAGCTAGTGAAGCGGCTGTCAACAATACATTTTAGTAGCTGGCATGAAATTGTACGGGGACAAACAGGTTGTGGATGGCCAACAAGACCATCCTAACAAGTTCCTAACAAGACTGTTTGATAGGAAGTTCTGATCATAGCAGGAGTTCCTCCCAAGTAATTGGCTAAGTTAGCAGTCAAGTCTTAGACTCCTCGATATCATAGAGTGTTTATTTAACATTTATGCCAATCAATGTAAATTTTAGTAACTTAGTGGTTGTTCTTTTACTGTGTGTGTGTGTGTGTGCATTTTCTCCAGAATTAAGATAAGTGTGAATGCACGACAGTGAGCATTAAGGAATGGCTGTGGCTCAGGGGTAGACCACCTCATTTGCATGCAAATGGTCCCAACTTCAGTCATAGGCATCTCCAGTTCGGGCTGGGGAAAATTCCTGCTGAATACCCTGGAGAGCTACTGCCAATCAATGTACACATAAGTTAAATGGACTAAAGGTCTGACTTTGTGTAACACAGTCTCTTCTACTTTTCTTCTCCAAATGATTGTTTGCCTGTCTATCCATCCGCATGATCAACTAGCAAACTTGTTAGTGTTTGATAGCTGAAAGGCTATGACTCCTTAAAGACTAGTAGATTTGTTCTGGAAGAAGGGACCATGGGTTACCAATGCCTATGCCAGTAGACCTATCAGTCTCCCAAGTATCACAAAATTCTCTGGAAATTTTCTGACACCACATAGACAAATTTGCCCCTCTCGCATGGCAGGCAATTTCTGTCATATCATGTTATATGGTTGGTTCCCTGATTGGAACTGTACTCTTCCTAATCTCAAATTTGGAAGCAGCTGGATGTATGGGTGAACAAGTCCTAAGATAACTTGAGCACCGGTATATATCATACCTCAGTTAGGATTCAAGTTTGGCTTGGAATCTGGGTTCGGGTTGAAGACAGGGTAAAGTGGTTGAATTAAACAACCCTGCCCCATGTACACGTCCACCCTAGAGTTCTCAGACTTTCTGGTGAAATGAAGGTGGACAGACTTCCCAATGAGATTGTTACACTGTTCCTTAGCTGCATGTTGGGCTCCATGTGATGGAATGTTCTTCCACATAAAACAAATTCCCAGTGCAGAGAAAAAGAGAAGCCAGGGAGAAGAGTGCAAGCCTATCCAGTACTGTGATATGTGAGCATCTGACATAGAAAGATATCTGTGTGTGTGTGTGTGTGTGTGTGTGTGTACATGGGGGGGGGGAATATTACTGCACCCTGTGCTCCCCAAACACACTCTGAAAGGGCCAGGTCAGGCATAGGTTCATCATCTCAGTGACACATAAGCCGCTACATCACTCCCACATTTCAACTTTACTCATGTGTGGCTTCTTGGGTACTGACATTGTTGAGAAATCTTATGCCACAACAGATAATATAAAAGATGTTTGGGTCTAAGGTATTTGCCCGGGGGGGGCGTGTATTTATGAACTGCTAATTCAACTTTAGTACAGACAAAAGTCCGAATCTCATTATGTATGGACTTAGTACAATGAAGTTAAGGTATACAGGACATAGGCCTCTGGGTGGGATGCCTGTGTAAACTCCATCGGTAAGATCCAGATTACATCATACTTGGAGGAGGCCCATTGAAATCAATGGCACTTAGGTTTCTGAGTCACTTTAGTCCCATGGATTTCAGTGGGTCTGCTCTAAGTATGACAAAAACTGGATCCAAGCCCTTGAAAAGAACTGGAACTATAGTGACAGCAGAGCCAAAAGTTCCCACTGTTTCCTAGACGCTTCTGCAAAAGGAATCTTTCATTACCTGCACCAAGATATTTTGGCTGGTGATATATTGGAAGATATTACCATGGCACTGTACATCCGATAGTGTACTCTGTCTTAGTTCCAGGATGAAACCCCAAAGGAGAATACTCCAAACTGTCACTTAGCACCCCAACACCAAACTTTCATGCTTGTTCATATGTTTCTTGCACAAATCTCCAATGTCCCAGCAGTGCCGATGTAACAGCCTGTCTTGTGATGTTTTGCTGACACTCAGGGTGGTCATCATCCATAAGAAGCTACATCCAGAGGTATATCTGTGTGAATTGCATGGACTGGATCCAGATGTAGTCATACAGCTTTGCCAATTTACCAGTCTTTAGTATTCCGCAGAGACACTTTAATATTTCACGTGGACACTTACGCAAATGTCTCATCTCTTACAGGTCGGGAAACTGTACCACCTTCAGTGGCTGTCTTCCCTCCATCCCAGGAAGAGATCAGGACCAAGAAGCAAGCCACCATGGCATGTCTGGTCGATCGGTTTTCTCCAGCCACCATCAACATCAGCTGGCTGGCTGATGGTAATCTGATCTCCTCGGGTGTGGAGACAACCAAACCCACTAAACAGGGTGACAACAACTACATGGCCAGCAGTTACCTGACTATGAGTGAGACAGAGTGATAACGCCATGCTAGTTATGCCTGCAAGGTGACACACGGAGAGCAGACCGTCGAGAAGTCGGTGAACAGGGTGGAAGTGTTCTTCTTAAAGGTTGCGTGACTGGAGGGTGGGCCTTCATGCCTCCGTCCACCAAGGAGATGGAGTCATTCCTCCATGGGGCCAAATTCATTCTCTTGTTTCTTCCTAATGCAAGTTTGACTGATATTTACTGATATCTGTTCTATGTTGTTCCACTCCCCGCACCCACACATCTTCTGCATGCCTGCTGTACTCCCCGTGTATGTTTGCTTCCAATATTAGCACATGAATAAAATTTGATCGATTTCACTGGTATTCTTTTCTTTACCAAGATACGTAAGAACATTATTAGAAATCCTGCCAGATCAGAACAGTCTAGGCCTCTCTAATCCGGCATCTTGTTTCCCACAGTGGTCACTTAGATCTAATGCAAGGAGGGTTGAGCTATGCTAATGGTTAAGCACCCCCCCCTTGTTCTGAATAAAGACATCAGCTGGTTCCAGGTTTTTCACTGGATAGAATTATGTGTGTTCTAGTGAATCACACATAATTCATGCTGATTTGATTGACCAATGCTGATTTCCTTCCAATGTCATTCCCCTCCCCACACACACACACTGCACTCCATGGGACCTCCTTTGTATGTTTGCTTCTAATGTTGGCACATGAATAAAAGTTGACTTGTTTCACTGGTGCTGTTTCTTTACCAAGTTGCTTGAGAACAGAAATGAATTAGACTGAATTCACCCTAGGATTTTCTAAGCCAACATCTTCTTTCCCACAGTGGCCATTTCAATCAAATGCAATAAGCTTAGACCTATGCTAATTGTTAGGTGACCCACCTCATCCTCAGTAAAGAAATCAGCTGGTTCCTGAAGATTTTCCAATTGACACAAATATGAGTGCAGAAGCAAATGAACACAAACACAGTTTTGTCCCTCCTCTTGTAAGTGTGCACTTCACTTTTCTGGAGTGATTTTGAAAGTCGATTTGGGAACTTAGTTTCCGGGTTCTTTTCTTCAGGATTCTTAAAATATATTTAAGGATGTAACCAGTTGGCTGGCTGTTTCTTGGATGGCAGACCTTTCAAGGTGCCGGGACAAGGTATGTATGACTGCTGCTGAGGACCCTGTGAGTGAGGGGGTTCCACAAGCATTTCTCCCAAAGCTCCGCATTCTGCGTAAGTGACCTGCTGATTTTCAGGCATGCGTTGATTTGATGCAAAGCGCACCCTCTTGGTTTCTACCCCTCCTAATATAAGAATTTAAGTTGAGGCCAACAGGATCTGGCCAAATGCACAACAAGTAGTCCAGCATTCTGTTTCCCACAGTGACCAGCCCTGAATGTTCCCAGGAAGTCCACAACCTAGACAGGAAAGCACTGTGTGGAGATTCAAGACCAGTGGTTGACAGTGGGTAGTACATCGCAATCCAGCAAAGGAAAGACTGCTGTTGCCTGGCTACATGCAATCTCCTGGACCACCCACATCCACTCCTACAATTTAGGACCTTGCCACTGGTGCCTCATATTTGACCCCATTCCCTAATGAGGCCTACACAGAGGGAGAAATAGGAAAATGGGAGAAGCAACTGGGATGGTTGCTAGGCAACCATCCATGCATCCCCAATTGCTTTGTGGAACGAAGGTGTGACCATGCAAGGGTTGCAAGCTTCCCTTGGAGGACCAAACCTAATACAAACAAGCAGATAAGCAAACTTCGCAACAAGTGTGATCCTGATGTCACGTTGAATCCTTCCTTACTCACTCCCTCACTTCCTACCACTCTTGCCGAAGAATCAATGGAAACTTGATTATTGTGTGCTTTTTAATTGATTGTTGTGCACCGCTCAGAGAGCTTGGGCTATTGGGCGGTATCGAAAATGAATGAATGAATGAATGAATGAATGAATAAACTTAGCAGTCGACATAGTGTATACCTTATTCCATAGCAAAACACCTCACGAAAGCATGGGGGTTGTGTTTGTGTCCAAAAACAAAAAATCCATTTGACAAATGGAATTTTATGATAACAAATGTTGAAGAGGACACCTCCCCACTTCATGACCATTTGAGCATGATCTTGCCAGTTGCATACAGAAGAAACCTAACAGAATTCCGGGGGGAAAGGTTCCAAAGCAGACTTTGGCATCATAAGAAGGTTTCATAAATCAAGCATTAGGGCTCACAGACTGGTGTGAAAGCACCCCACTTCTAACCAGAGCACAGACTTACACTGTTCACAGGGAGGACACTCTATCTGATGACTAATTCCCACTGTGGTTGGAAAACATAGTGGAGGCCACCAAATCATTCTGGAAACTGGCATGGAAGAGTTTCCCGTATATCATTACCCTATCTGGAGCTACTATCCAATCCTGATGCAGAAGCTGTACTTAAGAAGCTCCAGATGAGGTAGTGAACAGCACTACACAGGATTGGGTAATTTATGGCCGTCCAGATGTTTTGACCTAGAAACCCCATGATCCCTCACCATGGACTTTGCTCACTTGGACTGAGAGAACCTGTAGGTCAAGACCTCTGGAGAGTCACATGTTGCCCACCCATATGCTACAGTCCAGATCATGGAAGGAGGTCTTCCTATGAAGGAAACTGTTTCCAAGCATTAACCTGCATACTCATCATTCCATGGGCACCAGCATTCTTCATTCACAAGGAGACCATTCCATGTGGTGAGTGAAATTTAGCAGATGTCATCAAATAATTCTGGAACCTAGCACGGAGAGGTCCATGGATGATATCACCAGAATGATATTCTGGACAGTATCTACAGCCAAGGTGGTGGGTACATTTTCATATGGAGGAAGCATTAATGAAAGAATGTATTTCACCCTCAATTCCATTTTAAGGAATGTTCAGTGCTTGTCCTCCAAACCCAACCATGAAGTCCATTTCTAAAATCAATTATAACTGAATTATCTAGGAGTTGAAATACACCATCAGCTAATTGGGGAAGTTCATATTGGAATGGTACAGTGCACTGGGTTTAATTTATAAGAAACCTTCTGAGCATAGACAAAGCCATCTCTGCCTATAACATCACCTATAAGATCTCTTGTAAATAAGATATTATACATCAACTGGATAAGCCATTGGCACCACTTTGATGGTTCTCCTATGTGGCTCAAACTATAATGAAAAAGGGTTGTCTTCTACAATGTTTCCTCCATCTACAAATGGACTACAGGCAGTAGAACCACTTGAAAGACCTCGGATGCTTATGGATAGTCAACAGA
Organism: Shinisaurus crocodilurus; assembly: GCA_021292165.1. Taxonomy (NCBI): domain Eukaryota; kingdom Metazoa; phylum Chordata; class Lepidosauria; order Squamata; family Shinisauridae; genus Shinisaurus; species Shinisaurus crocodilurus. The sequence goes on from JAHFWL010001110.1 coordinate 69,126, forward strand.
AGTTGCCTCCTCAGTGCCCAGAGATGAACCAGAGAAGGACGTCATTATCCCTCCAAAATACACCACTAGAATTTCAGTGAAAATGGAAAATGCTTCATCTTAAAGAAAAGCAACAATGGTGGTCCTGTTGCCTCTGAGGGAGAAGTGTGAACAACCTTTCTCTGATGTGAAGTGACAGTAGGTTTTTGTACAGCTGTGTGTCACTGTGGTGGGTGTTCGGAGCAGGAACCCAAGTGATTGTCACTGGTAAGTCACCAAATTTACCATATTCCTTACATTCTCTGTGAAAATATTTAAGTTTTTCCATCATTTCCCCCCTCCCTTTTCTTTCTCTGCCTTCAACTTGACCTTTAGGTAATTTAATCTAGGGTGATCTACTGAAGTTTTAATTGTAGCCAGAGCAGGGTGTTCAAATGCCATTTTATGTCTCTTCCCTCTTCTTGTGCTTGAAAAAGTGCTCCTTTTTCATGGCTAAAAATGTGCATGTTAAAAAAAAAAGATGCTCATGTTTGAGAGTGAGAACAAGGCAAGATGTTCATCGAGATGGAAAACTGAGAAGCTCTGCAAGCTCGAACATTGCTTGTTCTCCCATGCCTACTTCAAGTTGGCCTTAAGGTCTCCACCATTTCAACTGGATGACCCTTTAATAGTAACTGAATTGTTAATCTTAGCCAGAGCAGGCTGTTCCAACCTCATTTTACTTGTCTCTTCCCTCTTGTCCACTGGTCCACTGACTAAGAACAGTGGAAATCTTTCTGATGAAAGGAACCATCTCATTTTCTTGGTCTAGGCTAATGAAGCATTGTCTAAAAATCTCTTCTGTGGCTTAACTCAAACTCTGTAATAACTTTACTTAACATTGCAAAATGTAGAAGAAAAGTGGACTGGAGTTGTAGCATCTCTAGGTAGCCAGCAAGGTTTACGTAATGCAAACTCTGCCCTTATCTTTGATGGGAAGGGAACATCTAATTCTCTCATTCTTTTATTAGACTTTGAGCAGGCATAAAATAATAGAATCAAGTACATTTATGCTTTGCTTGAAAAATCGGCAATCCATATCAACATGTTCTCAGTCTATTTAAAAATCATTGTTTCCATATTTTGTTGAATTGAAATAGAGAAAGGTAACATTAAAGCCAACTTTCTGAACAACGTTTCACCAAAAACTAAATAAGTTATTATGGGACCAGCTAGGAGTGAGTCTTCCGAGAACTTCACCATAAGGCTGCAATCCACAGTTCCTTCGAAAGTCAAAATAGACCGGATGCAGAAGGACTATGGTTGAATCTCCCAGTTTTTTCCCCTTGTCTTTTAAATCTGCTGCAGATTTTATTTTGATTGAAATCAGAGTGCTTGGGAAGGATATTTTTAACCTTTTTCTCCTTCAGAATCCTAATCTCTATTCCCACACCCCAAATGTGCTATTGGCCTCACTGGGGATGGGGGTGGGACCGTGGGATACAGGTACCACTAACATGCCTGGGTTTGTTTGTTTTCCAGTGGAGCTAGTAAGGATATCAGGAACAGATGAGAAAAACTGCATGCTGTAGAAATGGTTAAACATCTGCTCATGGATTTCCAGCATCTTGTCTGTGTTAGCTGCTCCTATTGAAGTCTATGGGACTACACTGGCATAAATAAACTGCACACTGCAGCTTTGAATGCCATTTTGAACTAGATTGTGTGAAAGGATGTCCTGAATTCAGTGGGACTTCCTTTGGTGTTTTACTTGTCTTTCTCCTAACATCGTTGCCCTGCACTTAACTTACCACTTTGTTGGGTTTTATTCCAACTAGGGATCTACGGATTTTTGTTAAATCTGTTCTGTCTGTGTTTCACGGATTGTTGGACATCTTTCATTCTGCCATCCATTCATTGATAGAGGGGGAGGGGGGTTTACCAGAATTTTGTTCTGCTTGTGCTACTGCACATTTAGTGCAAATGTGCATTGGCACTAATGTGCACTTGTGTAAATGTACCAATGCACATTAATTAATGTGAATTAGCACTAATGTGAATTAGCAGAAATCCCCACTAAAGTGGGTGGGGAAATGGTCCACAAGTCCTCAGAATCTGCATGACTCAGAACAAGCCAGCCTGCTCTGGAATCCACAGGCTGGATTCATAGAAATCTAAACTCATTTGAATCTGTTGTGGATTTCTCTACCATCCCTAAAATTTTCCAGCTCACCCACAAGCCCCAAGTGAAGCTGCAATCCACAGGACATCTCAGTAGCCCTACTGAAGTCGATGGGACTGCGATGGCAGAAAACAGGTTGTGGATTGCAGCCATACATGCTGATCCTAACTAGATTGGGCCAAAGGAAGTTCTGAGTTCAGCAGGCTTACTTCCATGTAAGCTCACATCCAAAGCAATGTTTTGGAAATCCAAAGCAGGCAAAACTAGAGTCCACAAGAGGTAAGCCCCAGAGCCTGCTTTTAATTATTTGTCTCACACCAGAAGTGAGAAGAGTTTCTGAACATATTCAGGTTGCCTTGCCCTAATACAACCACAGCCAGGCCTTACACATCTTGGATTAAGAGGCAAGCTGAAGCTGTCCAACCAAGAAGGCATGATATGAATCCTCTCATAGCCTTGAACAAAGCTCAAAGCCTTGAACAAAAAGCTGAATGGTGTGGCTTTGTTAGAAAAAAGAATGATTTGGTACTGGCTGGGAAATTGGGTTAATGTTTAGTGGTCCACAGGGATGACACAGAGAAATCTACAACAGATTCAGATGAGTTTGGATTTCTATGAATCCAACCTACGAATTCTGCAGGGGACTGGCTTTTTCTGAGTCATGCAGATTCTTCAGACTTGCAGACTGTGGTGTGTGTTTTTTCACTTGCGGGGGGGATTTGCACAAATGTGCTCTTGCACTCATGTGCACTTGCACAAGTGGAACAAAATTCTCAAACATCCCTTTACAAAATCTGATTCCATCAATGAGCGAAAGATGCCCGAAACATAAACGGAACAAATTTAATAAAAACTGTACAGCCCTAGTGGTCTGCACCATGGTTTTCAAGGAACTCTTGCATATTAGAATCTGGAGCAGTTCTGACCCAGGTTTTATTTCAGATGCAAGTTTTCTCTACCTCTATCTCTCTATATACACATTAGACTTGGACAGCTGGGCATGAAATATTCTAGTGGGGTTCAGTCTAAGTACAGTAATACCTTGGATTGGATTGCGAGCATAATTCGTTCCAGAACCGTGCTTGTAATCCAAAACACTCTTCTGTAAAAGCGAGTCTTTGGCGGATGTGAGCGGGGCCAATTTTGGCCCACTACGCCTGCTCGAGGTGAGCGGTTACCCTTGCTTGTTTATCAAGTCAAAAAAAATTTTTAAAAATTGCTTGTCTTGCAAAACGCTCTCAGACCAAGTTACTTGCAATCCAAGGTATTACTGTACATATTTGATTCTAAAGCTGTAATAAGACCAGATTCTGCTTAGTCCACTCATCTGCAACTTGAGTCCTTGGGGAAAAAATCTTACAATTGGTAGGAACAAAATGGAAGCATTTGGGGCTGAAGCCAGAATGATCTCACTTTTGGATTAAAGATGTTTTTGTTGAGCATCACTTCCCAGAAATCTTCTTTGTTTGCTCAATGACACCTGAAACCTATATAAAACTCTGAAGGGAAAGGGTTCAAAACCATCACTTAATTCCATGACCTTTTTTTTGCTTGCAAGTATGACCTAATGACCCAGCAGTTTTGACATAAATTGTGTCTTGTTAAACTTCACTGCAGCCTTCCCCAACCTGGTGTCTTCCAGATATTTTGGCCTTTAGCTCCCATCAGGTCCAGCCAGCATGGCAAATGGTCAGGAATATTGGGACTTGTAATCCCAGACATCTTCAGGGCACCAGGTTGGGGGAAACTGCTTTACTGCCTAGGCAGGCCATCTGTATGCAAAAATGTCCTGGTCCAACAAGTCTTATGAATCTTATGATCAAGGCTGCATCAGATCTTTAATATTCTGAAGAGAAGGTCAACATGCTTTCCCTTTGTCTTTCAGGTCAGCCAACAGTACCACCTTCAGTGATTCTCTTCCCTCCATCTAAGGAAGAGATTGAGACCAACAAGAAAGCCACCTTTGTCTGTCTGGTAGATGGCTTCTCCCCGGGCATCATCAAAGTCACCTGGCAGGCTGATGGCAATCCGATCTCCTCAGGAGTGGAGACAACCAAACCCACCAAACAGGGTGACAAGTACGTGGCCAGCAGTTACCTGACAATGAGTGAGCCAAACTGGCAACGCCACGACATAATCACCTGCAAGGTGACGCATGAAGGGCAGATCACAGAGAAACTGGTGAAGAGAGTGGAATGTTCTTCTTAAATGTTGGGTGACTCAATGGTGGCCCTCATGTGTCGGGGGGGGGGGAAGAGTCCTTCCTCCATGGGCCAAATTCATTCTCTTGTTTCCTTCTAAGGCTAGTTTAACCAATGAAGGCTGATTTCTGTCCTATGTAGTTCTCTCCCCACATCTGTACTCCCTGGAACCCCCTTTGTATGTTAGTTTCTAATGTTAGCACATTAATAAAATGTAAAACATGATTTCACTGGTGCCATTTCTTTACCAAGTTCCTTATTTCATCTCATGCGAACAAGTTGGCTTGAGGGGTGGATTATTCCCGTAGTTTTACATATTGTTACTTACTCAGGGGAAACAGGTGCAGCCATCTGGGGAACTCTGGATGGCCAGATGAGGACCCCAAGTGGGCCAGATTTGACCCCTGAGCCTGAGGTCCAATACCCTTAAGTCACAGTATTCATTCACACACACACGTAAGGTGTGTCCATCCCTTAGTGAGAGTGCACTGCTCTTGCCACTTTGGTGAACCTTATTCCACCCTCTCCGCTGATCTCCTGTGTCATGGGGGAAGGTGGATTTGGAATCATGCTGGATTCAGGGTTCATTTCTGTGGGTCCTTCAAATGCCTACAGATGGCTCCTTTGACCTGTCAGATTCTTTATGCCACCGGTTGTAAGAAGGCGCCTGGATGCGCCCATCCTGGATAGCTCTCAGGGCATTCAGGATGCTTCATGGAGATCCCCTCAGCCCTAGTAGGCGGAAATCACGGGGTTCTCCAGAGCAGCCTTCCTCAACCTAGTGCCCTCCAGAGGTTTTGGATTATAACTCCCATCAGCCCCAGACAGCATAGCAAAAGATGGGGAATGCTGGAAGCTTGAGTTCAAGTTTTAGTTCAAAACCTCTGGAGGGTACTACCATTTTGGGGGAGGCTGCTCCAGAGCATAAGAAAACAAATAATGGGGTACATCGTGCATTAACTGGAAAGTTGTAATCAAAATACCTTTTCAGCATCCACAATGAAGATAGATAGATGATAGACAAACGAGAGAGAGAGAGAGAGAGAGAGAGAGAGAGAGAGAGAATAGAACTAGAGATATCTGTAGCTGTAGGACCCAATATAGGGTTTGAAATTGGTAGGTTTTCCCATTTCCACCTCCACTGGGTAGCCAGCCCACATGTACCAGGAATCAGTCTTAGTTTGGTCCACAATGCTGCCATTAGGCAGCCCAGTCCCTAGTAATGAAGTCCACCTTGTCATAAGCATGGATCTGTGGTTCCCAGCCATCTAAACATTGCTGCTTTAGCTTTCAATTCCGATGGTTAAGATTTTATATTCATATACAGTCAGTTGGTGGGCAAATCTGGAGGGCGAGTAGTGAGGGGCCCAGGAAGCTCTGCATGACCGCTGCTGGTGAAGAATATATGGGTCAGGATTATCACAAGCATTGCCTTCCCAGAAACTCAACTTCATTCATAACTGTCCTGCTCATTGTTCTGGTGTGTCCTCCTGCCACCTTTGGGTTTTACCTCTTAATATAAGAATGTAAGGTGAGCCCTGAGGGATCAGACCAAATGTCCATCCAGCCCAGCAGTCTGTTTCTCAGAATGGCCAGCCGGATATGCTTCCAGAGAGTCCTCAAGGAGGGTAAGATGGCAACATCTGGGAATTCTCCATTACTGGTTGACAGTCCATAGAAATCCAGCCCACAGAAAACAAATATTGTTGCCTGCCAACACAAAATCAGCCTCTCCCCACCACTACCACTCCCTGGTACTCTCACCAGTGAACTCAACAGTTCACTGGCCACTGTTGCCTCCTTGATCACTCCATTCCAGCATGCGCCTACCAATGTGGGGAAATACGAAACTAGGAAACAACTTGGGTGGTTGCTAGGCCTCTTTCCCTCAGTGCATTCCTTCTTACCACCAGGCCCAGCACTACAGTGTGGTGTAGCCTGTGGTGAATGCCACCTGAGCTCTCTGTGCCAGTCCCCTCTTTTTTCGTGATGGCAACCAAGTGCCTTCACCCACAATGCCCTGGAATGGGAGCTTCCTGTACATTGCCTTTTGGGAAATAAAGAAGGTGGCCACAACTGAAACATCTGATGGGATGACCCTTCCAGATACACATGTAAGAGGGAGCCCAGGATGGTAATCTCTCAAGGGCTCCCATTTTGGCTATGAAATATAGCACAGGCCACGCTACGTTTCACATTCTGGTGCCTAGCAATAGCAAGTTTCCATGACAACATTACTAATACTGGGAGCCAGCTGACTCTGATGGAGAAACTCTTCAAGTTCCAGATTGATGTGATGGCCTTGTGGGGAAAGTTGTCTCAAAAATCTGTTGCTAGACAGTACTTGCCCACAAAAGAACCATGTGAATGGTATTATGAGTAACCTAAATCCATCTACCCTGAAAGAAACTGGCATTCAAACCAGCTGGATAAATTTGAATCGGAAAGGAACCCCAACTTTCAGTGCTAGTTGATGGGCATATCACACAAAACATTGTCCTATTTATGGCATCTATGGGGGACTGCAGAATCCATGATGCAATGCAACTGTGATCAAAATACACATCCAAAGGAACATCCAATTTCTGTACAGGTTCCAGCAAATATTGCAGTGAAAATGGGAGAAGCCCAAATCCACAGAAGCAAGACAAATTGTTATTCTGTCCTCCACTTCTGGCGTGTGATTATGGCTTCCTGCAGGCACATGTTTTCATTTTAGATGAAATTCATTTGGTAACCCTCCGCAACCAACCAACAAGGTCATTTTAATGTATTATAAGTTATTTTTCAAAGCAGTAAGAAGGCATACTAGCAGCTAATTAAAGATGTGTTCATATGTGGAGTCAAAGTCCAATGCATTGCTTTATGCTGCAATAGTTTTAGAAGAAACTATTGCAGCATAAAGATTCACTGCCTACATGTGGGATCTCTTGTAAGAAATATATTGTATATCCACTGGATGAGCCACTGCTACCAATTCTGCAGCTCTCCCAGACAGGTCAAGCCATGATGGATAAAGGACATCATCTATTAGGCTTGCTTCGTCCTGAAAGAGACTGGGTGTGCAATGGAAGCACTTGATAGACGTGCAACTAGTAACATGCAGTAAGAATGTGGTGCTCACCATTCTTATGAATCACTAACTGGACCTGAGTCTTTTTTGGCCAGGGATGAAACAAGTATATCATTATATATATTTTTTCCATAATACACCACGAACTACAGCATCTCTGGAAATAGGACATTGCTCTTCAATGGAACAGCGGGTTTTGCCCTATTGCCAACTCTCATCTCATGCCATATGGGATAGGTATCCATGACCTTTCTCTGCCATCGAGTGATGCTAGGTTTTTGTATGGCCATGTGTCACTGTGGGAGGTCATCAAAAGAGGTGCACATCTGACTGTTACTGGTAAGTTACTGAATTTATCATGACCCTTTCCTTATCTATGATGATGCTTTGATTTTTCCATTGTTTCCCCCTCTTTTCTTGCTCTGTCTCTAGAATGACTCATTCTGTCCACACCGATTCTTTGGTAAAAACTGATTTTCTTAAGCATAGCCCAGAAGGATGCTCAAATCCCATTTTATGACTGCTCACCCCTTGAAGTTGGAAACCTGATGGATGAAATCAACCCCACTTCTCTTGAATTGGATCAATGAGATAACGTTTGAAAACCTCCCTGCAGCTAGACTCTGCAGCTAGATTCTGGCATGTCCTCAGGATATATTTTCCTGAGTGGAAAATATATCAGAAAAGTGTATTTGACTTGTGAGATCTCTCCACTCAGCCTACAGGGCTTAGAGAATGCAAATCCTTCCTTTATAAAGGATGGAGGGACTGGATTGTTATAGTTGATTGGAACCTCCAGTTATCCGATTCCGTTGTTAGACTTCTAATCTAGAATGAACAAAAAACAGAACACAATGTAGAGCTACCTTACTTTATAACTTGGTGATCCAAATCAATAAGCTCCGAATAATGTATTAAATTTTTTCTAAATGATAGAAACTCTGGGTTGGATCTGCCTTTCTTAAAAGGAATGGACCTTCTGCGAAAGGAAGGGCTCCGCTCATGGAAGGCCCCTCCACCCAATTTGGGGGGCTCTCCCTTCCCACAACTCACCCCATTTAGTATGGTCTCCTGACTCTCTGCGTAGCATTTTCAGGGGGCTGGAGGGGCTGCATGGGAAGGAGGGAGCAGGGAAGTCCACTTCCATCAGCACAGTTGATCCAGTGTAATCTGGATCCCACCCAATGGTGGGATTTAAGTTAGCCTTGACTAACTTGTCCCATGGATTTCAATGGGTTTACTGTAAGAATGACTACATTTGGATCCAATCCAATGTTTGTTTGTTTGTTTGACAACACTTCACTAACACTAAATGGCAGATGTCACCAATTTAGAGGGAGTATCCTGAAAAATGCAATCCATAATCCATTGTGAAGTTGTGCTATTAAAGTAAATGGGACTGCACTGGCATTAATAGATAGTGGATTGTAGCTTACAAGTTACATGGCGATCCTAAAAAGATTGGATGAAAGGAACTTATTAACACAGTGCTGGACTTACTTCCAAGTATTATATGTAGGAATGAAATGTTAGGCTCCTGGATGCACTATGATTTAAAATAATCTCTACTAATCATTATGCCACATTTAGTTACTAGGGAGCTGTTAGGTCTCTTTCTTTGTCTTGTGCATTATTGAAATACATATCCTCCAGCATGAACCGTATTTTTCCGTCTATCAGACGCCCCCATGTATAAGACGCCCCGCACTGGGCAGTTTTGCAACCGTGCGGTTCTCTCCTCGGCTTACTTCCGTAAGACAACCCTCAATTTTTAGTCTAGTGATTTTAGGAAGAAGTATAGTCTTATACATGGAAAAAATACTGTATGTCAATGCCAGAGCTGGCTGATGAATGCAAGCTTCCATTTTCCATGTCCGTACACATCTATCTAGAGGAGGATCAGCATGATGCTTTTAACATGGAGACGGCTGCAGTGGTTTCCACAATCGCAGAGGAGCTTTTTGTAACTAAATGTCTCCCTGAATGTCTGCATACCTGCATTAAAATAAAAATCAGGAGGGGCAGGAAGCCTGGCGGGCACCAAGAGAGGTGTCTGTGGGCACATTGGTAACCCCAAATAAACTACACTCACTTGTAGTTTATTAATACATTGGAGACCTCAAATAAACTACACTACAGTAATACCTTGGATTGCAAGTAACTTGGTTTGAGAGCGTTTTGCAAGACATGCAAATTTTTAAATATTTATTTAATTTTTTCTGACTTGATATACAAGCAACGTCTTGCAGTACAAGTACTGTAGTACGGCTTAAATTAAAAATCTCTGTACAATTTTTTTGGGGGGGGATTTCATTTTGATATAAGAGTGTTTTGGATTACAAGCACGTTCCCGGAACGAATTATGCTCTCAATCCAAGGCATGACTGTAACTTGTTTCAGTCCTCCAATCCTGAGATTCTGTGATTCAACAAAGGGCTATGGTTCTCCCATCAAGGTAGTAAACCTATGTCTGGGCTATATCACTTCAAGCTGCAGGTGGAATCTCACATGAATAGATACTCTTCCATATTGAAAACAAAAGAAAAGAAAAGAAAAGAAACCTCTTACTTCTAAAGAACAAAACAAACAAACAAACAAAAAACCCTAAGCTAGAATCCTCCTTCTTTATTTGCTAGGTTTCTATGTCAAGGATATTTTTTGCATGAAGGACATTTTTTGTATCCATGTGAGCAAGCACCTGAAGTAAACCCAGACATGGGTTTACCACCTCAATGGGAACTATACCAATATGTCAATCACTGATGCAAAACCCGCTGGTATATTTTGAAGGTACTTTGGTCTGGATATCTCTTTTGCAATGCCAGTTTTTGTTCACAATCACCACTGCTTGATCATAGAAACCATTGATGTGTTGATGCAACAATATAAAACATAAGGGTTCCATAATGCTTTTATAATGCTAATCTACCGCAATCATATATTACTAGTTTAGCTTCTGTGAAGAGATGAGCCCTGATTTGCTTGACCAATGTTAAAACTGAGGTCAGTCAGGGATTCATGAGAAACCTGTTTCAGTTTGGTTTTGATCAGGATTTACCCCAGTTTGCATCTTCCGGACTTAACACAGACTCAGACACAATCTGCAATTGAAGTCTGTGCAGTTCTGAGCTTGCCTTGTGATTCACAGACCAAAAACAATGTGTTCAACAGCATGAGTTCATTTCAAAAATGCACATGAAAAAATGCGTACTTTTGAAAAATGCATACAAATACACTTTAATCAATGGGAGAAGAATGTGTACATTCTTGTTCAGCACATGTCTCAGAAATGCTCCCTTCTCTCTTTTGGACCAAGACTTAGCACTGAAAATAGGTTCTGGGGCTAACCTATCCTCCAAAATTCCACAGATTAAAGTAGGTGCACGTGCACACTTGTAACTCCCAGCAGTACCAAACAAATGTCTTTCGGTGCTGATGTAACAGCATCTTTAGGAGCCATGCATAATGCAGGGGCAGCAAGTTTTGGGATCAAACTGTAATTTCTTTAGGAAGTTTATGACTGGATCAGGACTGCATCAGGTTTTTAATATTCTGCATTGACACTAAAAAGGATTTCCCCTTGTCTTCCAGGCCAGCCAATAGTACCTCCTTACATGCTTGTCTTCACTCCATCTCCAGAAGATCTCAAGAGCAACAACAAAGCCACCTTGGCCTGCCTGATAAGATGGTTTTTACTCATGTACCATTTGAGTCACCTGGCAGGCTGATGACAACGTGATCTCCTCTGGACAGAGACTGGATGGAGGCAACCCAACCCACCAAACAGGATGACAAGTGTGTATCCAGCAGTTACCTGACTCTCAGTGAGTCAAACTGGGAAAGGTCATGGGATGTACACCTGCAAGGTGACGCACAAGGGGCATAGCATCATTCAGTTTGTGGGTAACTTGGAGTGTCAAAACGTGGTAGGTCTGAGTTTCAAGAGGAATGATGTGGTGCAGGAGCCCTAGTGCAAGACAGTGACACCATAACTACACCCATTTGTAGAACCGACTGTAGATATCAGATGCACATCATATCTGCGGCCAACCCACAGACAGTGATCAACTGAATGTTGCCATGCGTCCAATGGACAACTGATTCACAGTTGTGTGCTAGTGCAGATGTGGCCTTTAAGGAACTGGAGCTCCCAAGCAGCGCATTTCAGGATATCAAGAAACAAAACGGTGGCATGCACTGGTTCAAAGGAAGCAAAATCTCTTCCCTGGGAACAATTTAATGTGCTACGTCTTGGCCCACCTTGACTTGAATGCTTATAGTTTGCATATCTCTGCAGAAATCTCACCTGCACTGCACCTTTGGCCTCTTGACAACAAACCATTAGGAGATGCTCATTTCTTATCTTGCCTCTTGTTTGAAACCCTCCTTTCAGTGGTGAAGTTTTGTCATTTTAGACTCTGAACTTAATGGTCTTATATGAGGGCCTCTCTCTTTAGATGGCAATGTGTGTGTGTTTCTTCATTTACTTCAAAATGTGGTAAGCTGCAGATGGGGGCCTTCTGCTGATTCTGCTGAGTGGGACCCTGTACATCTGCCCCAGAATCCTGCCCTGATGGCACTACTGCTTCCTTCCTTTGCATGGAAGATCTTTGCGTAGCCATGTTCCACTGTGGTACATCTTTGGCGGAAGGACCCAGCTGAATGTCCTCAGTAAGCCATGGAAACATTCCGATATTACCCTTTCTAACTTGCCATTTTTAACAATTTTCAGATTTTATGTTGTCTTTCTTCTCTTCCACCTAATGTAGCATGTCAGAGCAATGTGTGGATTTATTTTATTTATTATATTTATACCCCGTCTTTTTTCCTGAAAGGAACCCAAGGTGACTTACATAATCTTCCTCCTCCCCTCCATTTAATCCTCACAATAACCTTGTGAGGTAGGTGAGGCTGAGAGTCAGCGACTGGCCCAAAGTCCCCCAGTGAGCTTCATGACCAATTGATTACATTTATATCCCACTGTGTTTCCCCTTGCAAAGAACCCAAAGGCAGCTTACATAGATAGCCCTCCTTCTCTTCCACGTTATCCTCACAACAACCCTGCGAGGTAGGTGAGGCTGAGAGCCAGTGACTAGCCCAAAGTCACCCAGTGAGCTCCATGGCCAAGTGGGGACTAGAACCAGGATCTCCCGAGTCCCAGTCCAACACTATCACCACTACGCCACACTGACTCGCACTGACATGTATTGACATGATTTCCCTTCCTTATAACTCTCTCTGGGGGTGCCATTTGTTTGTTTTTATCTGGGATGTATTGTTTTGCCCCTTTGATTTCTTCCATTTTCTATACAGGCCCAGCCATCACTGTCATGCAGCCCCTGATCGTGTGTCTCCAAAATTGGCTTCAGCCCTCAGGCTGAAAGAGGCTCCCCACCCCCGGAGTTCGGTGGCGAAGGGTGCTAAAGCAGGGATGTACCAGAGCAGGGAAATCTGGCGGAAACAGGGAGATGTGATGATTGGAAGTGGGCTGAGTCAGGTGTTGATGTTGTTGGTGTGTGTGTGTGTGTGTGTGTGTGTGGACTTCTGTCTCTAAGACAGGCCGCAATTTACGCAAATTGTGTTAGTAGCACGTGGTTTTCAGGGGCCGAATTGCGCAAATCGCGCTAGATCCTTGTGGGTTTAGGGTGCCCATTTGCACAAATAGGCGGTTTTTGCACAAATTCCCTTAGTGTTGTTTTTTTTTTTTTTTAAGTGACAAATCACAGCCCGTCCTAGAGACAGCAAGTCGACACCAGTGTGGGGCTAATCCAGGGGGGCGAATCATGAAAATCCATCAGATTTTTACCCCCCCATCAGATTCCTCACACATCCCTATAAGGATCCTATAATCGCCCACTGCCCATCATGCAGCCACAAAGGACACAAAAGCTGCTGGCTGGGCTGCCTAAAGAGCTCATCATCTAAGAAGGTGAGCAGACTTGAGAACTGCACTGTCACCTTTCTTGTGGCTTTTGCAACTGGATGACAAGCAGAAATTCAACAGATGCCGCTTTCTTATCGCAGCATCTCCATAGCGGTAAAAAGCTTCCCCCACGCGGTTTCTACCTGGCGGTATGAACTGGTGTTCAAAGTGGTGCGAGCAAGCTTTTAAGTCATACAAGATTCTTTGTCAGCACCCCCCCCCCGTGGCTTCCAGGGAGAAGGGGGGGAAACAAATGATGGCTGCCAACAGTTGCCACTTTCCCCAACATGGAAGGGCAACAGCAGGGAGCTATGCCCCTGTTGAATTTCTGATGCTCAAGGCAAAGTAGCATCAGCACACCTACCAAGCAGACAGGCAGGTTTGTTGGTTTCTGGGGGACCCCATGACAGGAAGCGATTGATGGTTTGAGGTCTGCAACCCCTAACATTCAAAGCTAACATCAGAGATTAGATAGCACTGTTGTCTCAAGCTCCATTGAAAACATTTCATAGATTTCATAGAGTTGGAAGGGGCCTACAAGGCTATCGAGTCCATCCAACCCCCTGCTCAATGCAGAAAACTAGAGGAGGGGTCTCCCATCCAAGTAATAACCAGGCCTGACCCTGCTTAGCTTTCCACACTCAGACAAGCTGAGCCAGTGTAAGCCACTGGCCTGTATATTTGATCAAGTTGGTTCACACACTTATACCAGGCATCGAGAGCATATAATGCAGGGCACATGCTGAAGCTAAGCAGGTATGAGCCAGGTCAGTGCTTGGATGGGTGACTGCCTGGATTGCCCACCTTGGTTCTCCTGCACTGAGCAGGGGGTTGGACTCGATGGCCTTATAACAATAGGCCCCTTCCAACTCCACTATTCTATGATTCTATGATTCCCAGGGCCAGGTCAAGAATTCTCTTCTATAATGTACACAGAGGCTGATGTAGGGAAAGGGAAAGGGAAACAAAAGGAATAGTATAACAGCCTTCAAAGTTATTTTATTATCCTTCCCCTCCACCGCTGCCTGCAAGATATGTCCAGCCAATTAAAGCCAATATCAAATATTGGCTTTAAGATTCTGTTTTTAATTTGGATTTCATTGTTAGCCACCTTGAGTGCCATTTTATGGCAGAAAGGTGGGTTACAATAAATATTTTGAGCTGCTATATTGATGTGATTCGATAGGGGAGTTCAAGCACACATTCTATTCCCCCCCCCCACTGAAACCACTGGAGCTCAAAAAGTAGTTGAATTGGCTGGACCATTTATTTATTTACTGATTACATTTCTACGCCACCCAACCAAGGCTCTCGGAGCAATCCACAATGTCCCATATATTTATTTAAAATAATGTAAAAGTTGAAAATTAGGGGGTTGGACCCAGGATCTGCCTTCTGTGAGCGGAAGGGACCTTCCATGAGAGGAAGGGCTCTGTTCACGGAAGGTCCCTCTGCCTAATTTTTTTGGGGGGGGACCAGCCCTTGCCCCACACACCACCACATCTCACCCCATTCAACAGGGTCTGCTGACTCTCTGTGTAGCATTTTCAGGGGGCTGGAGGGGCTGCCACGGGAAGGAGGGGTGGGGTGGGGAAGTCCAATTCTGCCTGCCCGGTTGCTCCAGTGTAAATCCGGATCCAACCCAAAGCGTTTCAAACACAATGTCTTTGCTTTACTCCGGGCCATCTATCTCTACAATTTGATACTAGTCGTCTGGATCCACCTTGGGTGTCTACTTTTTAATCTGTGTAGGGTAAGTATGCAGGACCGGAGTCAAAGGTAGACATGATTGGGCATCTGCTGATGGCCCACAGCCCAGCAGGGGCCCACAGACAGGGACTTGCTCCTCCTCTTTCCAGGGATGGGGACTCGGACTCCAGGACTCGACTCGTGAGTCGGGCTGAGTCCCCCCTCTGACTTGAGTCAGAGTCGAGTCCCAGTATTCTTAATGGGACTCGAGACTCGACTCGGGACTCGAGACCAAGGAACTCGTGTTCCTCAAATGCAACATGGATAGGTTTTAGGAAGTACAGCAAGTTTATTTTTTAAAATCATTTTCCTAAAATGCAACCTTTTCAGACATTTTGGGTTTGGCTGCCTCTGCGGCCTGCCTGTTTAGGGTTCCCAGCCTCCTCTGCCTGCCTGGTCTCGTCTTAACCAGTTCCACAGTTTGAATTGTCCAAGACAAAGGCCTCTGCCTGCCTGCTTTGGGGGTTCCTGTCTCCTCTGCCTGCCTGGTTATTTTGGGTTTGTCAGCCTGGTCTGTTCTTGCCAAAATCAATTGCAGAGTTTTGAAATAAAAAGGCCCACTTGTGCCTAGAATTTATTTAAGCCACACATCTGAAATAGCCTTATTTTGTTGGGGGGAAACCCCATTGATTTTAATAGGGACTCGTGGAGTCAGCTTTGGGAGTGACTCGTGACTCGTGAGTCACCATTTTGGACCAAGGACTCGGACTCGAGACTCGGGTCCAAAGACTTGTGACTCGACTCGTGACTCGAGACCAAGGACTCTTTAACATCCCTGCCTCTTTCCCATTGCCACCTCGTTGTTCACCTGCCTCTCGCTCGGCCAGAGTGGTTATGATGAATAGGACGTTAGGGTGAATAGGAGAAGCAGTAGATGCCATTGGCTGCTTGCTGACTGGCCCTCTCAACAAGCGAGTGGTAGAAATGATGAGAGAGCGGACGAGGAGCAATAGGAGCTGGTGACCATGGTGGTGAGAAGGTAGGCTCACTGAGGGAGGGGCCCCCGTTGAGGATGTCTTCTTGTCCAAGGGCCCTCAAAAACCTGGAGCCGGCACTGTACGTATGCGACCAAACCGCTCCCGTAGACAAGGCCACGATTCCACGGTGGCTGCTGACGTGTCGTGCCCAGCTCACTCAGAAAAGTATTATTGTTGCTCCTGACAGTTAACTTGCGAGCCCACGGTGGAGGATGACGTGTCACATGCCCAGCCCAGTCTGAAAAGTTAACTGGCAGTTAACTTAGTTTGGGGGATTTCCAGCGGCTTCGCGCAAACAGCTGCGAAAGGCATGAATACCTCCGAGCAACGAGGACCCGGGATGCGACAAGAGGCAGCAATCGAAGCGACATTTCAGTCCCCGAAATAGCTCCATCCATTAGCAGACAAGATGTGAAAAGGATTAGTAGAAAGAGGGGCAAGAAGAGAGACCCTGCAAGGCCCCGGCTGTAGGGCGAGCAGGAAGGAAGACTAGGCAGGAAGCGTGGGGAGGTGGGGGGAGGGGAGGATTTCGGCCCAGATAATCATGGTCTTGCTGCAGGTTGCAAGCTGAGCTGTTTCGGGGTGGGGGGGGAAGTAATGTCCGCTGCTTTTGTGCAACTCGCCAAGGAGATGTTACTGAAGCACACGTCTTGCTTCCATAATGGACGACAGCAGCCGGGCCTCCAACATTTGACAGACAAAAATAAAGACGAGCGACGGGGGTGGGGGGAAGAATTTAATTCGTTTCAGGTTTTGATAAAGAACTTCACAGAATTTGCCCGCCCTTCCTTCATAAACGAGATGGAAATAACTCCACATTTAAACCATTCGAACGTGGGAGAAAGCAAAACTGAATAGATATGTCAGTCCCTACGCAGGGATGTGCTTGTAACACCCCAGTTCTCATATCAATGGTTATTACCCAAACGTCTCTCACACGACACCAGTTTGGATCCACAGTTAGTCATATGCGGATTAGACCCATTGAAATCAGTGGAGCTTATGTTAGACATGATTAACCTAAGTCCCATTCATTTCAGTGGGTCTACTCTGGGTATGACTAAATCTGCATCCAACCCACTGTTTGTGCCTCGCAGTGCTCATGCACATCATGCGTTGGCATTCTTTGTTTAAAATGTATAGAGGCGCTTTTCGGTTTACAAAATGCCCAGAGAGGCTCACCAAAAAAGCATCAAAAATAATATCAAATACAGTAAGGCCAGCATCACATCAAAAGCAGAGCAGAACAATAAAACCAGGAGAACAGCAAGAACAGCACCCACAATTAAAACCAGCTTCAACTGCATGCGGGAAAGCATGGGCAAATTAAAAAAAATAATATTTGCCTGGTGCTGGAAAGATATCAGGGTTGGTGCTATAATGCTATTCAGCTTGGAGAGGGCATTCCACATACAGGGTGCCACAACTGAAAAGGCCCTCTTGCCAGTAAACTCCTACCTTACCCCAGAAGGTGGGAAGATGACCTCTAATGAGTAATGCATGCAGTTAGGCAAGTTTAGACTCTGACTGGTCTTAAGATAGGACTAGGAGGGCATATTTTGATGCTCATGTGTATTACTTCGCTTACTTCAAAATGTGGTAAGGCAGTCCTGTTATGTTTTGGGGCCCTCCTGCTCGTTCTCCTGAGTGGGGCAATAGGCATGGGCCTCAAGTTCGTCTTACCCTCGTGGCACAGTTGCCTCTGGCAGGCACTTTGATAGATGCATACACTCCCCACAATAAAACTGAACTTCTAAAGACCTCAAGTAGGGAGCCAAACATTTGGCCATGAAGCTCACTGGGTGTGACTTTGGGCCGGTCACTGACTCTCAGCCTAACCTACCTCACAGGGTTGTTGTGAAGATCAAATGGAGAGGAGGAGGAGGAGAAGGGTTATGTAAGCCACCTTGGGTTACTTGCAGGAAAAAAAAAAAAAGGTGGGATATCAATATCATAAAATAAAATAAATAAAATAAAGGAATACCACTCATGTGAAAGGTTTCATAGTTTCATAGATCATAGAGTTGGGTTTAATAAGATATTGCTAAAAAGGAGCACCCACAAACACACAATACTCTCTCAAAATTCCAAATGTGCCCCTGCAACCTAGAAAAAAGGTTGGGGACCACTGCCTTATTGAGTATTATGGGCTGTTCAAAACTCATTAATAATCTGTGTGTGTGTGTGTGGTGTGTGTGTGTGTGTGTGTGTGTGTGTGTTATTATTAGGACTACATGCTTATTCAGGTTAATTGGTAGATGTATCAACAGAGGTTGGAGACAGAAGGTGGTCTAATACAGACTGTGTATATTTACTTATTTTTATTTAAATGGTTCTTGGCCACCTTTCAGGGCAGGAGCCAAGGTGGCGAACAACAATCAAACACATAATAAAAGCACAATAAAAGCAGCAACAGCAAGAAACATTATTTAAAAAAAAGAAAAGAAGAAAAGAAAAAAAAGTCAAACACCAGCATGAAATAAAACTTCCACAGACAACAGTATTGCCTGTGGTGTGGTGTACTCATTCAGTCCAGTATCGTTCCTGGTCAGAAAGTTTGGCAGGCTTTTGTACAGTTTCAATGACCTGCAGAAACTGTTGGGCCACAGAAGGACACAAGAAGTGCCTGCAGTGTGCTGTGGTAATAGCTTTCCCAGTCCCTCCACAGACTCTCCTATGCAATCCTTTCTTTTCTATCCACAGACTATCCTATCCACAGACTAGATCAGTGTTCTCCAACCTTGGGTCCCCAGATGTTTTTGATCTACAACTCCCAGCATGCCCCAACCAGCGTAGCTGGCTGGGGCATGCTGGGAGTTGTAGGCCAAAAACATCTGGGGGCCCAAGGTTGGAGAACACTGGACTAGATGGACCTTGCTGTGATCCAGAAGAGCTCTTCTTATGTTCTTACCTAGGCTGTCCAATTCTGGCCGTTCCTCTTTGTGTCACCACACTGGCTTCTCCAGATTTTGACCCAAATTTAGTTTTAGGTAGAATATGCCAGCAACACTATCTACAATCTCCTCCGGTAGCTTAATAATGATTATCACTCATGTCGCTTTATTATTAAAGTTCAACCCCAGTCTTTCCTGTGGTTTAAGTTCCTTGCTTCTCATCCCTTCTTCAGGGCCAATTTTAGTTACTATATTTTAGAAAACAGGAGATACAGGAGCACATCGCATATCTGGTAAAAAAATATATATTAATGTGTGACATCCAGGGATGGGGACTCGGACTCGAGGACTCGACTCGTAAGTCGGACTGAGTCCCCCCTCTGACTCGACTCGGACTCGAGTCCCAATATTTTTAATGGGACTCGAGACTCGACTCGGGACTCGAGACCAAGGACTCGTCAACATCCCTGGGCTGTTGATGAGTCTTCTGGCTGTGCCAGAAGGAGCGTGATCACCGGTGAAGAGCGCATGGAAGCGAGGCGCGCCACTGCTCGGCCACTATGGACAGCTACCAGGAGCGCAGCCCCAACGATGTGTTGAGATTTATTTTGATTGATGTGTTGTTGTGGGGGGTTTGGGTTAGGGTCAGACATTTTGGGTTTGGCTGCCTCTGCCTGCCTGTTTGGGGTTCCCTGCCTCCTCTGCCTGCCTGGTTATTTTGGGTTTGTCTGCCTGGTCTGTTCTTGCCAAAATCAGTTGCAGAGTTTTGAAATAAAAGGCACACTTGTGCCTAGAATTTATTTAAGCCATACATCTGAAGTAGCCTTATTTTGTTGGGAGGAAACCCCATTGATTTTAATAGGGACTTGTGGAGTCAGTTTTGGGAGTGACTCAGGACTCGTGACTCGTGAGTCACCATTTTGGACCAAGGACTCGGACTCGGACTCGAGACTCGGGTCGAAAGACTCGTGACTCGAGACCAAGGACTCTTCAACATCCCTGGGACCTTGATGAGAGTTGTAGGCTGGGGGGGGACGGGGACAAGTTGCCCTCCCCGATCTATAGCACAATCAGAAATTCAAAATAATTGAACCTTTCCATCTCTTGTTTCCCAAGCAAGAATCTCTTTGATCTACCAATGTAAATGCTGCATATAGAGAGGTTTTTTGGGTCAGAGATGTATATAGTATTTCCACTGTTCAGTTGACACTATCAGCATCAGCATCATTATTATATAAGATAAACAAGTGCGATATACCAGTGGTAGGTAACCTGGTGCCCCCCCCCAGATATTGTGGACTACAGCTCCCATAATCTCACACCATTGGCCATGCTGGCTGGGGCTGATGGGGGATGTAGTCAAAAACATCTGGAGTGTGCCAGGTTTCCTACCCCTGAATTATATACTCTCAACATGAATTAGATAGAAAACACCAGTGCGTAATTGAATCCAGCTCCTTTTATTACCGTACATCAAACTGTTAAAAAAAAAAAAAAAAAAGCCCATTGGTGCTTAATTAATTGTCCTATACTGATTTCCAGATTGGATGAATAAAGTCTAGTTTCTCTGAAAAGTCTCTCTTGACTTATTTCTTCCTTCTCATGGGTGTTTATATGAATGTTTAAACTGACATTCTGAATGCTTATGCCAGCCTTCTCCAGTTTAGATCTTCCAGATGTTTAGCCTACAACTCCCATCAGCCCCAGCCAGCATGGTTAATGGTCAGGGTTGGTGGGAGTTGTAGTCAAAGACATCAGGAGAGACCCAGGTCGGGAAAGCCTGGGTCCTACCCAACTGCCATAACAAAGTTCCTGTCCATAAGTTGATTTCCATGCTATCTTTATAAAGTGAACCTAGACTTTCAGGGAGTTAGAGCCTCCTGGCTTTTGATAGCAGGACTTTGGATAGTGAGTGTCAAGATTGCAGTGTGATGTAGTGGTTAGATTGCTGGACTGGGACTCACTGGGTGACTTTGGGCCACTCACTGACTCTCAGCCTAACCTACCTCACAGGGTTGTTGTGAGGATAAAGTGGAGAGGAGGAGGACTAAGAAAGCTGCCTTGGGCTTCTTGCTGGAGGAAAAAGAGGCAGAATATAATAATTATTTTAATCATTTAGAAATATAAAAAATCAAAGAACTCATAAAGGTTCAGAGGCGGCATGGGCTGGGGGATGACAAGTATCTTCCCCCTACTTCTAGATGCCCGTGGGGTTTTGTTTTGTTTTGTTTTGTTTTGTTTTGTTTGGAAGGAAATACACATTTCACATACAAATTGTAACTGAAGCATACAGTGGAAATTAAAATACAAACACAACCTGAAGCTTGAAAGATAAGGTCATCAAAATCAATAGGACTTGCTTCAGGGAAAATACATTTAGGACGGGATAATAAAACACATTTAGTGTGAAATAAGACGTTGTTTCTTTTCCAAAACACTGAAACGTGGGACAAAGCTTCCCCCCTCGCTCCAAGATTAATTTGGATCCTTCTGTACCCTTTGACCTCTCTCCTTAACATTTTTTTTCCCCTGGTGGGCCACCGGAAAGACTGTATCACATAGGGACTTAGAGAGCGATTTAATCCACAACGATAATGTATCGAGTAAAGTCAGCAAACAATGTTTGGGCCTGTGCGTGGAAGCTAAGCAGGGTCAAGCCTGGTTATTACTTGGATGGGAGACCCCTCCTCTAGTTTCCTGCATTGAGCAGCGGGTTGGACTTGATAGCCTTGTAGCCTCCTTCCAACTCTATGATCTATGAAATCTATGAAGTTATCGGAATTGAATCATGAAAAAGGATGAAATGGCCCCCTTGTCCACACCCCACCTGGGTTTCAGAGCAGCTGCGTTGGCTGTTGGGGAACTCCCAGTTTCTAAAATTATACCATCTCTCTCATGAATGGCGAATCAGAAACTAGAACACATCAGCCAAACATCTCCAGAAAAGGAAGTGAAACTGTGTTAAGGGCCCAGTGACTCATGAAAGAAGGAAAGAAAGAAGAAGAAGAAGAAGAAAACGTAGCAAACATGATGTTCTTGTGCTGCGTGGCACAACCAAAAAACACATTTTCTCCATACACATGATGCCTGATTTCGCATCTTGCACAACAGAGATTAATCGAACTGTTTTCTTTCACTGGATAGCTATTTTAAGAAAATGTAGCATGAATCGGCCTAAAGCCAGGTCTACCTTCTTTCTAGCCTAGCCACCCTGACCTGTTAGTCATCTATTTGTCAGGCCATTTTTATATGGATAATTACTAATATGAACCCACACCTACAGATTGTGATCGTTCAGCCCAGACACAAGTGAACCACCTCAGTGATAATTAGGCCAAACAAGAGATGATGTAGAGCCAGAGGGCCAGTCTCAGCACGCAGCATCCTAGGGCAACTACCCAAGCACCTTAGCAAGGCCACTGCTGAATCTGGCCCTGGTCCCGCCATCGTAGGCGGCTGGGTCTGAGAGCCATCAGCCATTTTAAATTCCCCACAATGCTCCAGAGGGGGTGGGAGACCATCTTAATTTCTCACAATGGCCCACTCTGTCAGGTGCTCCAGGGCATTGTGGGAAAGTTGAAATGACAGCCGGGGCCCACAATCTTGCCATAAACCCCCCTCAAACTTGGATCCCCCCTCAGATGTCCTCAGCTGAGCAGGGTGGAACGTAAAGGAGTTGGTGGTCCCTGAAGGACGCAAGGGCCGCTTAAAGCGAGAGACATTAGAGCAATTTGGCAGCTGGGAACAGCCGGAATCGGACTGGAGTGAGTGGGTCTCTTCTTCGTGCTCTGGTCTAGCGACTGCACTCTGTACGACCCAAGCCATTCTGGTTCAGCCCCGCGCGCACCTCCTTCCTACATTTCACAGATGAAAATAGCAATCCTAGTTAGATCACTGCAACTCACTCTGCAGGGGACTGCCCTTGAAGGTGGTCCAGAGACGGCAGCTATGCAGCAGCCAGGGGGTTAGCAGCAGGTGTGTCTGTAAGGGACCATATCACACCAGTTCTTAAAGATCTGCACTGGCTGCCCGTCAGTCACTGGGTCCAATTCAAGGTGGCAACAGCTCTGTAGGGTTTCAAACAGGGGTCTTCCCCAGGAGATGCCGGAGACTGAACCGGGGACCTTCTGCATCCTAACAGGGTGCTCTACCACTGAGCTACGGTCATTCCCTCACTGCCTAGTACTTCCTGTTTACGTGCATTGGCACGAGAGACAGGTATCAGATACCTGCATCTTTTCCTTCAGGAGGCTATAAGCAGCTATATGGGGGTGATTTGGATAGGAAACCAACACAGAGAAAAGGCGTTTAGATGCCTCTACCCCACTCCACCCCCCATGCCAATCTCCCGCTGGAAATTACAACCTGGGTAGCTTCTTTATTTGGAGGGGGGAATACAATATTGACAAGGGGGGAACTACATCATGTGCCATTTGAGCTTCAGATTCTTACCCAACGGGACAAAACATTGGATCAATGTTTCTTTATTATATTTTCCTGCAAGGAACCTAAAGTGGCTTACATAATCCTCCTCCTCTTCCTCTCCATTTTATCCTCACAACAACCCTGTGAGAGTCAATCACTGGCCCAAAGTCACCCAGTGAGCTTTATGGCTGAGTGGGGACTAGAACCCGGATCTCCCGAGTCCCAGTCCAACACTCTCACCACTACCCCACGCTGGCTCTCTGGATCAAGCCTTCATTCCGCTCCTCAGGCATACTGTACCTGGCAGGATGTAATTTAGCTTGAAAGTTATTTATTATTATCAGCCCTTTTGGACATTATAGGCAAGTTTGGTATCCACACACTACTCTTTGTGGGGCAGCTACCAGAGCGCCAGTGGCCAGTGCCCTGCCCCACCTCTTTTAAAGAGTGTCAGGGCCAGGAGCCACCATTTAAATTCCCTGGAGTGCTTTGGCAGAGGGCATTCTGGGAACTGTAAAGAGCGGTGGCCTGCCACCACCACTGACGCCACCACCAGGCAAGCTGGAAGTGTCCCATCAATGGGGGAAGGGGGCCCATCAGAGGAGAGGGGCCATCGCTCAGTGGTAGAGCCCATGCTTTCCATGCAGAAGACCCCAGGTTCGACCCCAGCCAGGCATCTCCAGGTAGGGCTGGAAAAACTCCTGCCTGAAACCCTGCAGAGCCACTGCCAGTCAGTGCCAACAATACTGGGTAGACGGAACCATGGCCTGACATCATAAGGCAGCTTTCTATGTTCCTGTATTCAAAGGAAGAGCTGTTTGCGAGTGTATGGGTGAGATAAAGAAGAGTCAGACACAGAGTATATGGTTTCAAATCAGGGCCACGTTTATTGAATTGAAGATCTGTGAAGGGCAAAGGGCGGTACTAACCTAGCCCAGCCATTGGCCGGGAAAAAAACCAATATTTTAAATATTTTGGCGAATACATCTTAACCGCACCAGAGGCAGGTTGGTCCTCCCCCGGCCAGTTGCCCTCCATGTGGAGCTGGAGGGCCTTACCATCGTCGCCTTACTTTGACGCCTCCAGGCACCCAATGTAGGCGAGAAAGGCAAAACTCTAAAGACGTCTTAATAGCACCTGCTTTGCACGCAGAAGGTCTCAGGTTGCAGGTTCAGCCCCCGGCAACTCCAGGTAGGGCTAGGAAGGAATCCTACCTGCAACCCTGGAGAGCCGTTGCTTCCAGTCAATGTTGACAATACTGGGCTGGGTGAACCAATGGTCTGATTCAGTATAATGCAGCTTCCTAAGTTCCTAAGTCCCTTTGATGAGGGCCATGCACATATAGTCATATAGGTGGGGCCTCTTGCAGACCTTATCAGGAATGCATGGAGGCATGGGTGGGCATGCATGATCCTGTTCCCCACCACCACCAATGTCTTCATATAATGCACCCTTCCCCAACCTGGTGCCACAACTCCCCTTATTCCTGACCATTGGTCATGCTGGCTGAGGCTGCTGGAAGTTGAAACTCAAAACATCTGGGGGGTACCAGGCTGGATAAGGCTGATATCAAAAGGGTATCTGAGGTGCTTCCAGGTGACCAAAAGGGTATCTGAGATGCTTCCAGGTAGAGGATTCATATCTCTGGCAACCAGAAGGCATTGTGCAGTGATCCTGTCTTTTCCCCCATAACAGATCTTCTATGGTAAGACTGCTATTTAGGAAGCAGTGGAAAAACACAGGAGGCTTACAAGTGGAAGACAACATTGTCTCAATCTCCCCTGAACTTCCATGAATGAAGCAGGACAGTGACATCATGAAGACCTAATCCAGAAGCATTCCTCATGTCAATTCAGTTGCATACAATCTATGAAACAGGGAGCAGATTATATATATTTGACATCTAGGAGAGGATAATTTAAAAAAACAAACTAAGCCTGGCCAAAACACAAAAGATAGCTACAATTAAAACATGTTTTCTGTGTCCTTCCCCAATAAAATGAAGAATGGATAATATATAATATATAATACATGGTTGTTTGGGGTTCATAGACAATTCTCTTGCAAAACTACTGTAAATTGGGGAAAGGGAAAAATTGGGCAGGAGGTACAAAAGTTGGGGCTTAACCAGTTTAATCGATCGATGAATAAACAAAAGGTTTCCTTGATTCATTAACGAAAGTGAATTTTAATTGAGCTTCCCCCCCCCCCCGGTTGAGTTTCCCAGTTCCCCAAAATTAGAACTGGTAGCTTCCCCAGTTTAGGGTGCAATCCTATGCATGTTTAGAGAAGAAGAAGAAGAAAAACCTACAACTCTCAGCAACATTCCCCAGTCAGTCATGCTGGCTGGGAATGCTGAGAGTTGTAGGACCTTTTTCTGTCTAAACATGCATAGGATTGTACCCTTAATTGAGTTCCCCAGTTTAAAAGGGAAGGGTGTGAGAGGTTTCTAGTCTTCTGCATGTCCATCTTTCTCTACCGCCATTCGTAAACCTCAAAGTGCAGAAAACAGGCAAAATCCAGCCAAAGAAATGCCATGCAACCCGATACTTCTTTACTCAGGAGTAAGCCCCATTCTATCTAGTGGTGGGGCTTACTTCCAGTGTGTTTGGCACTGCAGCCCTATTCACTTTAGGATGCAATTGTATACAGACTTTGTTGGGAGTGTGTCCCACTGAACTCAATGGGGTTTACTTCTGAGCAGACATGTATAGGATTGCAATGTTAAAGTCACACTAATTTCAACAGGAGAAAAGTTAAGCACGTTTGCAATTTAGGCTGGATCTCTCATCCCAAAATCAATAACGATACACAAATACTGCAAGATCAGAGGACTGATAATTGACATTCATTTTGAGCATCAAGGCGTTCAAAGCAGAGTGCTCTTACAGCGAAAAGATGTGTTTGCATATCTCTGTGTCAAAATTAGAACAGGCCAGCTTGACACCTGAAGAAGAGCTGAAACTAAGCCACAGCTGCCTGAAACCACCCAAGAATGAAAGAAAGAAAGATGACGAAAGAAAGAAAGAGGTGGCACATTTTGATTGGTTCTTAGAAATAAAATGGCCTCAGTAAAAATTGCACTTTGGCAAGAAAATTGTTGCTGTTTTTACTGTTTTTATCACTGTATCGGTTTTTATTATGTGAGTTTTATTGTTGTACCGATTGTACTGTTCTTATTACAGTATCAGATTTTTATGAGAGTTTTATAGACTTTTGGGTGGTCCTGCCTTGAAAGTCAGCCACGAAATATTTTAAATAAATAAATAAGAAAACTTTTTTAAAGTTGGTCTCTTCAGGAAAGTAAGGGCACGATCCTTCCTCCATGTGTGTACAATTCCTTGCACGAGGAGGGATAGATCTAAGGTTCACTGGAGTCATCATCATCTGTCCTTCCCCTTCCCTGGCTTACCTGCAGCATGCCTGCCATTACACAGAATGGGAGGCCTTTGAGCACCGTCCAAATACTCATACAGCTCTCCCTTCCTTCCTCAAGGCCCAGAGTTCAAGTAACATGCGAGCTGTGGCCTTGGGTAGAGGGGGAAGGCCATCTGAGTGTATTACTGGGTGAAAGATGGGAATCCTGGTCTATGTACTGGCCGCCATACTGTGGAATATATGTATGCAATGGAACCACAGACTCATAGAGCTGGGAAGGACCACAAAGAAGATCTAGCCCAGGAAATCAGCTGCCACAACATTCCTGATACTTGGCCATCCGGTCTCTGCTTGAAAACTTCTAATGAAAGAGAGTCCATCACCTTCCAAAGCTGTCTGTTCCACTGTGGAACAGCTCGTATCATCTGGAAGTTCTTCCTAAAGTTTCGTTGAAATCCCCCTTTCGTGTCATTTTTTCAACTTGTTGGGTGCTACCTTCTGACAGTGGCTAGTGGAGACACGGCTCACAGGGTCAAAGTGCCAGAACTTGTTGATTAGCAGGAATGCTGATGTCATCTGCCACCCCCACTCAAAATTCCCAGTTCCCTCTGTGCTTAACTGCAGTCGTTACAGTAGCTGAATTTTCCCAACAACAATATAGTATTGTTCCCTGCTCTAATGCAGCAGCATCTTGGGGTGGCTTGGTCTTGAATGGGCAATGAAGACCTATTAGTTTTACAAAAGACCTACTCCTGGTGGAGGTGAAAACTGCTAGAACTGGTTTGTTGCTATGTATCAACACAGCTGCCTGGATTTTTTGACTCTCCTTGGGGGCATGGCTATGGTCACTGACGTGTGCCAGCACTTCAACATTTACTACAACACCACTACATTTGCTCCACCATCTATCTGCCCCATCATCTTATTTGAAGATGGATATCATATTGCCACTAAACTGAGTCTTCTCCAGGTTAAACATACCCAACTCCTTCAACTTGTCCACATAGGACATGGTTTTCGGGCCCCTCAACATCTTT
The DNA here is from genome assembly GCA_021292165.1 of Shinisaurus crocodilurus. Lineage (NCBI taxonomy): Eukaryota > Metazoa > Chordata > Lepidosauria > Squamata > Shinisauridae > Shinisaurus > Shinisaurus crocodilurus. Next base: position 96,923 of record JAHFWL010001110.1, read on the forward strand.
GTCGCCCTCTTCTGGGCACGTTACAGTCGTGTGTACACACCGAGAGCTGGCCAAGAAAGAAAGGCAATGGCTCCATCAAGGCCTATGCCTATACCCCATGGGTATTACCCACCATGGGACAGATCATGCCCAAACATTATTATTAATTTACTTGGGGGAAAGTTAAGAACATATTCTAGCCAAAGATAATCCCTTATATCCTCACATGGTCTTCAACAGGGCAGTTAAGCAGTAGCTTAAATTTTCTGCCATTGAGATCAATGGGACCAAGAAGGGATCAACTTTGGCTTGATGTTTTCTAAGATCAACAGGACTAGTGGGGGGAAATAAATAATTTTGCCACAATCCAGCAAATGCAACATATGCAGAAAGAGGTTGCCACAAACAGATCAGCTACACCTGATGTTATAAGGGTGGGCTACTTGTGGGGGCAGTGGCAAAGCTGACCACATCCAGCAATGAACCAAACCACAGCATGTGGAATTCTATGCTTTACTTGGATAGGATCCTTACCTTATGTGCTCTCTGAGCTTGTGGACTAGGCACTGTGCATTACCTATCAACTCAGCATTCTTTGTGTAGTTTTCCTGCCTTTCTTTGGACTGAACCCAGTTATGCAAAAGTGGGATCCATAAGAATGCCAGTGTGGTGTAGTGGGTTAGAGTGTTGGAATAGGACTGGGAAGAGCTGGGTTCTAGTCCCCATTTGCCCATGAAGCCCGCTGGGTGACTTTGAGCCAGTCACTTGACTCTCAGCCTAACCTACTCTCAGCCTAACTGTAAAATTGGAGACGAGGATCATGTAGGCTGCCTCGGGCTACATGGAGTAAAGGCAGGATATAAATGTAATAATAGATAGATAGATAGATAGATAGAGCGCTTCCTATTAAAAGTAGTTAAAAGGAATGTATGTGTTTGCTTAGAGATTACAAATAAACCTGATTTTAGCAAAGCATAACTCACATGGGTGCGATCAACTTAAAGTTAAGCACTTTTAAGCACAGTCAACTTCAGTGGGAGAGTTAAGCATGTGCTGAATGCTCATCCAAGGAAGTCACTGGGATTTCAAAGTGCTTAGCTTTGGCTTGGCTGGGTCGTACGAAAAGCATTATTGTTCAGTGTATATACCTGAGTATTGTAGCATTAAGTGGTTCTTAAGTAGCATGAATGATCCAGCCAATTTTTTTTTTAATGCTAATAATACTTTCAAGTGCAATAATTGAATACTTTTAAATGCCAATAATTGAATACTTTTAAATGCCAATAATTGAATACCTTTAAATGCCAATAATACTTTTAAATGCCAATAATTCAAAACTGTTAATTGCCAATGATACTGGGAAATGCCAATGACGCTCATCTTTGGCTGAATTGCACTCACAATACTGTAATTGCACTCCACTTAGCAAACCTCTAAGAACTGTTTACAGTTACAGAGAATTGGGGAAGTTGAAGACTATTATCTGTTCCATTTATCTGTTGGTCGATCAAGTGAAGTATGTTATGTTCAGACTCAAACTGTACAAGACATTGATCATGCGTAGTTTTCCCCCTGATGCTTTCTTTCTTTTATTTATTTATTTCTTTTTTTTACCAAAAGCACCCGTCTCAGCTACAATCTATGATGGGAAAATGGAATTTGTGTTGGGGGGGGGAGTCTTTTCCTCACTGTTGTTTTTGAGCCACGTAGTTGTTATTGTGTTTTAATGTTGCATTTTTATTGTTGTTGTTATATATATTTTCGTACACCACTCTGAAATTTGTATGAATAGACGTTTTTAGAATATCCTTTAGAAATAAATAAAGTTGTGCAGAAGTTTAATCTCTGGCCCTTTGTGTACTGTACAAACTGTTTCCCCTTTAGCCGATTCTGATTCATTTTTGATATATAAATGCTCTTGATATATATATTTAATATATATTAATGCTCATAGGCTGCAATCTTATACACACTTTCCTGGAAGTAAGTCCCTTTGAAAGGAATGGGTCTTGGGGTGGGTGACAATTTCACTGGGTTCCTTTTTTGATATGAGATTAAATTTGTAACATTCATCATAAACTTGATGATGAATTTTTGAGCCGGTGTGGCATAGTGATTAGTGTGTTGGACTGGGACTCAGGAGATCCGGGTTCTAGTCCCCGCTCGGCCATGAAACTCACTGGGTGACTTTGGGCCAGTCACTGACTCTCAGCCTAACCTACCTCACAGGGTTGTTGTGATGATAAAATGGAGAGGAGAAGGACTATGTAAGCTGCCTTGGGTTCCTTGCAGGAAAAAAGGTGGGGTATAAATACAATAAATAAATGAATGAATGAATGAATGAATGAATGAATTGGTACAGCAGCATGGCTGGGGCATGCTGGGAGTTGTAGGCCTTTTTTCTGTCTAAACCTGCATAGGATTGCACTTTAACTCAACTTGCTGGTGAACAGTGTTGTACCTCCCTTACTGTGTGGAGGGTGGTTACAGGAGTGTGTCACAGAAGCAATCTTTGTCACGTCACTGATTCACATGCCTCCCACACACACTATTATAAACTTCTTCTTTTTTCCATTTTACACCAAAAATGAAAGGTTCCAAAATAGGAATCTTTTATTAGGATCAATCAAAACACACAAAATGGTGAGCAAACTTTCAAGTTCTCCAGAACATTTTAGCAGGCTAGATGCTGGGTGGGTGGAACAGAGCAAGGAAAGCAGCAAAGTCTGCATCCAGACAGAGTCTTAAGATGGAATGCAGGAGGATGCAGCAGACTACGTACAGCAATATTTTTAATATATATATGGTAAGCAGTTCATAAATCTGTTAAATAAATAGATAAATAAATGGTACAGTCATGCCTCGGATTGAGAGCATAATTCGTTCCAGAAACGTGCTTGTAATCCAAAACACTCTTATATCAAAACGAAATCCCCCCAAAAAAAATTTGTACAGAGATTTTTAATTTAAGCCGTACTACAGCACTTGTATTGCAAGACGTCGCTTGTATATCAAGTAAAAAAAAAATTAAATAAATATTTAAAAATTTGCTTGTCTTGCAAAACACTCTCAAACCAAGTTACTTGCAATCCGAGGTATTACTGTATATCATTTTGTACTAGGTTACACCCAGGAAACACATAATGGCGCAGGGAAACACGACAGAGAGCAGCCAGATCCCACAGTTACTCGGGAGTAGGTCTCACTGAAGTCAATGGGGTTTACTTCAGATTAGACATGCATAGGATTGCACTGTTAATCTCTTATACCACTCCCACCCACCCACCACCCCATGGCCTGGGATGCATTTTAAACATTTGGGTCTGCTTTCCAATAAAGCATCTTTGAGTTTTTTCGGTTCTTATGCCCCCCCCCCCCCACACACACACAAACACAATCCAAACATTAACAAATGTTTTTCCTAGTAGTTCAGGTTTAAAAATTAGGCTTAACAATCCCTGCCCTTACTTTGGAGGGATATCTAGTACTCTCAAATAAAATGAGCTGCTGTAAATGTTCTTCTGCTGCCATTCTGAATATATCCAATCACCTTCCACTACAATGGTGGCCCACAGTGAGTGTATGTTGGAAATGTCAAAATCAGGAAGGAACATTTTATCATGTTTGGTGCACATGTAAAAAAGTGAAAACATAATGGGTACAAATACATACATGGATACAAAAGATTTTAAAAGTGAATATTAAACTGAAACCAGAAATGTTTTTATTGGGTATAATGGATTTACAACTTCAGAAAGACGATGGAACATTATTACAATATATGATGACAGCAGCAAGAATAATCTATGCTCAAAAATGGAAAGAAGCAACAATACCAACTATAGAAGATTGGCTGCTGAAAATGTTGACTTAGCAGAGATGGTGAAATTGACTTGTTTAATTAGAGAAAAAAAATCTATCTTCATTTAAGAAAGACTGGAAACCTCTGGTGGACTTCTTGGAGAGGAGGGAAAGTGACTTAATAACTTTGGGTTTTGATTTTTGAAGATTGGTAAGGTGATAGAAATTCTTTCTGTGAAAACAGAGGAAACTTAGATTGGATAAGGATTGGTAATGTTTGTCAGAAAATGAGGCGGAAGCCAAATATGATTTGTTGTTGTTTTGGAAAATTAAATGAAAAAATGAAAAAAAAATGGGGGGGGGGATACAATGGTGGCCCACGGTGAGTGGGACAGAGAAGCAGCCTTTTTATTTATTTATTTTTATTTTTTTATTTTTTACAGTGGCAGCCATTTTGGATTTCCCCAAATCCAAACAGTACTTCAGAACAGGGCTTTCTGTGGGAAAAACAAAATGGTAGCTGCTCTGATTCTCTCCCACCCACAAAAGAATTTTGTCTCAGCTCCGAAATATAGGTGAAACAAAAGAAACAGCTAATTTCTAGATGGGGGGAAACAGCTGAGAAATGAAACAGTCCTACTAAAAAAAAAATACAGGAAATAAAATCTGTGACACTTTTATAGCACATGTTTAATGTTAAGCAGACATCCGCTTTTGACCTTGCAATGCATTCATCTCATCCAGATCCCATTACTGGAATTTGTCATGTTTTTATTAAATATTTATATGTTCCACTCTTCCACTCATTGATCAAGAGGGGGGGGAGAGATATATACTGTATAATACAATACAAAGGATGCCCTACAAAAATATTTGTAACCTAGGCCTATAGCCTTTTCTAAATCAGGAACCACGTTGCATCACAAGTTCCACCACTTTTAATTATATTTAATGTTAGTGGTGTTTCTTTTAAATGTGGTGAGAACCACTGGTTTAGATATTTATTTTTAAAGGTGTTAGACTACACAGTCAGATGAATCGCTATATTAAGCATGCTATAGCATGGGAATTCAAGTCAAATTTGGGGGCTTCTTTCTTGGAACAGTTTTGCAATTGTTTTGCACGATATCCACAACAGTGGCACCTCAAGGTTCTGAGTCCTAAACACCCTTTGTGTGGTGGTGGGATGGGGGTGGAAACAGAAGTGTGTCCCTCCCCCCCCAAAAAAAAAGTGTTGAACAAGTTCAGGGAGGGCAGTACCAGCTCCAGGTTGTTGAGAACCCTTGGGCAAAACACCTCAATGGGTCCCGTCCCTCAGTGAGTCTCCCTTCTCACCGCCATTGTCATCAGCTGCTCTTCTTCCCCCTCCTCTTTCTCATCATTCATTGCTACCACTTGCTGGCTTGGCCCGCAGGTTGCAACGGTCAAGCAGGTTGCAACGGTCAAGAGTAGGAGCAAGTCCAGTAGACCCCAGAGGGGTCTTGTCATTGGACCCCTGCTGGGGTGTGGGCCCTCGACAAGTGCCTGACCATGCCTACCCTTGACGCCTGCCCGGGGGGAGGATACCAGGGGTGTTGAAGAGTCCTTGGTCTCGAGTCACGAGTCGAGTCACGAGTCTTTGGACCCGAGTCTCGAGTCCGAGTCCAAGTCCTTGGTCCAAAATGGTGACTCACGAGTCACGAGTCACAAGTCACTCCCAAAGCAGACTCCACGAGTCCCTATTAAAATCAATGGGGGGTTTTCCCAACAAAATAAGGCTACTTCAGATGTGTGGCTTAAACAAGTGTGCCTTTTTATTTCAAAACTCTGCAACTGATTTTGGCATGAACGGACCAGGCAGACAAACCCAAAATAACCAGGCAGGCAGAGGAGGCAGGGAAACCCAAAGCAGGCAGGCAGAGGCCTGTTGAACTTGATCTATGCCGGCGATCGCGCTCCTCTCCACTCCTTCTGGCACAGCTCAGGGATGTTGACGAGTCCTTGGTCTCGAGTCCCGAGTCGAGTCTCAAGTCCCATTAAAAATATTGGGACTCGAGTCAGACTCGAGTCAGAGGGGGGACTCAGTCTGACTCACGAGTCGAGTCCGAGTCCGAGTCCCCATCCCTGGAGGATACGTATGTTATTAGCGGTTTGAACCTCCAGGTTCAAAGGCATTATGTAACTGAATTGGTATTTAATATGGGGGGGAGGACTGTGAGGGCCTGTGGCTCACGCTGGCTCAGCTTGTCTGAGCATGGAAAGCTAAGCAGGGTCAGGCCTGGTTATTACTTGGATGGGAGACCCCTCCTCTAGCTTCCTGCATTGAGCAGGGGGTTGGACTCAATGGCCTTGTGTAGGCCCTTCCAACTCTATGATCTATGAATCATCTGGTGGGCCATTGTAGGAAAGGATCCTTGACTAGATAAACTGATCCAATGGGGCTCATCTTTTTCTTTTCTTTTTTTATAAAGGTTAGACAAATTGATGAAGAAGAGGGCTATCAATAGCTATTAGCCATGGGAATTAAATAAAGCTTCCATGTGCAGTAACAGTTTACTGAATACCAGTTGCTGAGAGGCGGCAGCAAGGAGAAGGTCTAAACTAGAGGTGGGGAAACCTGTGGTCCTTCAGATGTTGGTGGACTACAACTTCAGTCCTCCCTGACCATTGACCATGCTGGATGGGTCTGATGGGAGTTGAAATCCAACAACTTTGGGCCAAAGTCAACAACTTTGGGCCAAAGTCAATGACTCTGGGTTATTTTGGGCTAGTCACTGTCTCCCAGCCTGACCTACCTCACAGGGTTGTTGTGAGGATAAAATGGAGAGGAGGATGTACACTGCCTTGGGCTCCTTGCAGGAAAGGCAGGATATAAATGTAACAAATCAATGAAATAAAACATTTGTGGGGTGCAGGTTCCCTCACCCATGGGTTCCCTCACCAACCAACCAACCCCCCAACACATGCAAACATGTTATACTCTCTCACATTAGAATGTTTCTTGCCTCACATCCTTACCCTTTCCTTCATGGCTTGTTTTAGGAAGATGAAGAAACATATCAAATATCCGTGTAGATTTAAAAATGTGATAGAAATCTCGCTAAGGGGTACGTGTCTTTTGTTAATCCTGATCCTGCTCTACAGATGTTGTGACCACTGTTCAGAATTTTGCCCCCGCCCAGAGTTTGTTTTTTAGTATCTGATCACTGCTAAAATTACAACCTGGCAGGAAACAAGAAAGACTGGTTTGGGTGGCAACCAGATGGCCCCTAAAAATAGGACACCAAATAGCTTATGTTTTTCCACGTATGCCATTCAAGATGTGTGTGTGTGTGTGTGTGTGTGTGTGTGTGTGTGTGTGTTTAGGTCAAGGGCTTGTTTATTCAATCAAATGATGTTCTACTAGGTATAATGAATCATGCTTTCATTGTTGCTGTTGTTTTAATATTCCTTATTTTAAAATTCTATCTTCAGTACATTTTAACTAAATAATAACACAGTCCCTAGCACATTGGATAGAATTAGAACAACAGAGGATCAGGCCAGGCAATCCTAAACCCCCAGATCTGGCAGTGGTTGAGGGTTTAGGATGGGCCGGAGGTACTCTCCCACCAGTGGTGAGGGCTCTGCAGGGGCGGAAGGAATGCAATCTGCCCCAGCAGTCTAGTTCTCCCCATCGAAAGCTATCACTGGCCGTGTTCCCACTGGCAGTAGCAAGCGTACAGCTCCAGAATGGAGTGTCCGGGGACTGGGAAGTGGGGCGGAGCTAGGTTTAGACCCACTGGATCCAAAGCTGTTCTGTTCCCCCAAGAGGAGCCTAGATTGAGACCCTCAGCTACACCAGCCTAGAGCTGATGGGGGACATTTTTTATTTAAAAATTCACCAGGCTGGGATGTCCCCCCCAAACCTCTCCCATCTTCCACCATGGCCCACATGGGCTGGCAGGGCTGAGGAAGTGGTGGAGGATCTGCCACATAATTCACCCCAACTTTGACCCCACTTAAGGAGATGATGATGATGATGATGATGATGATGATGATGATGTATTTCTGAATCTGAAATGTATTTTCTCCACTTAGTTAGCACTCAAGACAAGAGTGAAAATCAACAATTCCAAACTAAATTAAAACTGAACTGATATAATGTATACATTACAGTAAAGTCGGGTGGGGGGGAACCTTCTAAAATTGTTCTTTAAACTGACAAATATCAAGTAAGAAATCAAAATAACCAGGAATATTTTTTAAAAAGATATAATAAATGTTTGTTTGGGGACATGTATAAAAGAATTCAGTAATGTATATATCAGCCAATCCATGTATTTGTGAAAATCCCATCCAGGCCATATAACAGTAAGCACATTACACACATTATATAAGTAAAATCGGGCAAATTTTCCTTAAATGGCTTTGCTTGGCCACCACCTTGGCCCTGCTCTTCATCCGAAAAGGTTCTCAGAGATGATCAGACGGGATGGAACCAGTTCAGTAGCCTGATGGATTGGCTCCTGCTAGGTGACAGTTGCGGGAGAGCCAAAGGCAGCTGGTGTCTCAGCAGAGCCAAGGGATTAACCCGGCTCCCCTCTCCCTCTGCTTTGCAGCCTGATGGAATGGTTGCTGCTAGATTTGAGGATATTATGGACTCAAACACAGGCCCAGTACCAGATATGAGTGGGGCCCAGGAAAGATGCGGTCTGGGCCATCCTCTAATAAACACACAGGGCAGTGGGAGGTCAGGCAACGGGAGGGTCAAGCAGTAGAGAGTGGCCACTGTAGCCACCCTCTGTCTGGTGCTTCTCTCATGATATGTAAGGTTGGCTGTTACCAGCTCTTTGCTTAGCTATCTGCTTGCCATCACAGTTAGGAAGAATAATACTGAAATAAATGAAGTGGCTATTCAAAGGAACAACAACAAAATTAATGTATATGCAGATAATATTGATTTAATAACTGATCCACTAAGGACACAGTCCTATGCATACTTAGACAGAAAAAAAGTCCTACACTCCCAGCATGCCCCAGGCAGCATGGCTGGCTGGGGCATCCTGGAAGTTGTAGGACTTTTTTCTGTCTAAGCATGCATAGAATTGTGCCCTAAATGGTTTGGGGCCAGGATATCTGAAGGACTGCTTCCTTCTATATAAACGCCCATAATCTACAATCATCATTGGGAGGCCTTGTTATTATATGTCTCACCACTAGAGGAACTAAGTTGGTGGGTACTCAAAACAGGGCCCTTTTGGTAGCAGCACCCCACTGGAGAGCCAGTGTGGTACAGTGGTGAGAGTGTTGGGCCGGGACTGGGGAGTCCTGGGTTCTAGTCCCCACTTGGCCTTAAAGCCCACTGGGTGGCTTTGGGCCAGTCACTGACTCCCAGCTTAACCTACACAGCGTTATTGTGAAGATAAAATGGAGCTGAGGAGCATCATGGGGCTCCTTGGAAGGGATATGAAGGTGGGATAGGATATAAAATAAATAAAATTGTGGAACTACCTCCTGAGGGAGGTGAGATTGACTCCTTCTGTCTATTGTTTTAGATACAGGGTAAGACGTGTTCTGTTCTTCAGCCTTTTAACTCTGCATGGGTTTTTTTTGGTGTGTGTTTTTGCCTTCTTCAATTTCAAGTTTAATGCCACTCTCAGATTTTATTGTAAATTGTAAAAAGTCTATTTATTGTAAAAAGTCTGCTAAAGGAATCAGGGAAGACACACTTTTTAAAAAATAATAGTACATTCACTGGTCATTTATTTAACAACAACAAAATGGCTATGCATTTCTATGCATACTTACATGTGAGTAAATACCAATGAACTCAGTGGGACCTACTTCTGAGTAAACATGTTTGGAATGTTGCTGTAATTGTATAAATACAATTATAATAAAAGGAATTAAGTAGTTAAGTAGAAAAAAAATTCTAATTAAATGTATGCTATCCTGTCCACCTTGTGGCCATAAAAAATAATTTCACCAGATGATTTCTTTTCCCCCAAAACCTTTCAAATAAGATTAAAAGAATCTCAACTGAGAATCCAGAAGAAATTCATTATTCAATTCATATGGAACAAAAAAACTGTAATACAAGTATTAAAGGAACTAATACAAGATTGAAAACAGGAATCTTGGCAGGGCCAAATAGCATTATTCCCACACCAGAGCAATTCCACTGATATTATTATTCCCTACAGCTCTGTGTTTTATTCTGTAATTTTAATTTAATTGTGTTTTTACCGGCTCCATTATTTTATTTTTAATTTATTTTTACATTTTATCTCTTAGAGTTGTATATGGTTTTATGGTGTCAATGCTTAGTATGTTATGTGGCTTGGTTTTTCTGCATCGATTTTATTTTTGTTAGCTGCATTTTATGGGAGACAGGGTATAAAGTAACAGACAATAGAGATAAAGAGAGCATGTGTAGTCCAGAGAAAAATCAGTATTAAAACTGCATAAGCACACT